>JAVJIF010006456.1:0-193464 GCA_038442645.1 Agave tequilana
TCTAGAGGAATTAAGAGGAGTTAGTCCAGAGCCCTTCACGGGGAATTCGACTACACTTGTTGGTTGTATTAAGTGTGGTTGCAAAATTTGCTTTAAGCTTCCGCATTTAGCGCATTTAGTTTCTAGATTAGCATTATCACCTATTCACCCCCCTCTAGGTGATTTACAATTGGTATCAGAGCCTACGCTCCTGATACTTAGGCTTAACATCCTAGGAGTGAGATCCTATCTTCGCTAATCTATCATTTGCATTTGCACATTTGTTTGCCACACAATAGTTTGGACCCATGGACTTCATAACTCCACCTATGTTTGACCCCTCCAACATTGTTGTTTGGAAGATTAGGATGTCCGTTATTTACAACCCTAGGATATAAGGTTTACCTTGCCATTACCAAGAAATCCTATCTTAGTGATAGCAAGCATATAGAGGCCAATGCACTAGCCCTTGAGGCTATTAGAAGCACATTAAATAAAGAATATCTTATGCTTGCTTCTAACTTTGATTCCGCATTTGCAGTGTGGAACTTGTTGACAACCACAACCACCACCTCCAAGCTTCAATTGCCTATCCAACAAGAGGAGGAATCTAGTGTAGATAAATCCGAGCCACAACAATGCTATACAGTCCAAGGGAATGACTCCCTTGAGGTACACTCGGAAACCACTTAGATGATAATAATGATGCTAGTTCTTCAAATGATTATGTTGATGCCCCATGCTTTGAATGAAGAACTATCTATTGTGTGTGAAAAATTATTTGAAAAATATAAGATTTTGAAAAAGAAAAGTCTAGAAATTGAAAAAGAAAATAAAAGTTTGCATTCTAGACTTGACAAGATTTTGCAAGAGAAGGTTGAGGTCTATAATGAAAGAGATTCATTAAGATCTCAACTTGACCTTGCTCTAAAGGAAAATAATTTTTTGAAAAATAAAAATGATTGTGAAACAATTTTGAAGAAAAATGAAAACTTGTCTTCAAAAATTGATTTTGTTTTAAAAGAGAATGTTGCTTTGAAAAATAAAATTATTTCTATTTCAAATGATTTAAATGTTTGTGTAAAGAATAATGAAGTTTTACAAAATAAGATTGATTCACATGTTTGCCATGCTAGTGTAGCTTCTTCATCTAGTCTACCTATTGCATGTTCCTCTTCTTCTAGATTAATGATGATTTTTTTTTTGTTGAAGAAGAGAGTAGATTGTTTGGGCTCCAATTTGAGTCAATGTGTAGTGGGCCATACACGTTTGGAATCTTTGTTTCGAAAGAAACAAGTTCCATCTATTATTCATGCACACTCTCCACGGCATACACATGCTCCTCACGGACACACCCATCACATGTATGCTCATGTGTACACTTGTACACATTGTGGACGTAAGGGCCACCTTGCTAAATTTTGTTTTGATCGTATACATGACTGTAATTTAGCAAATAAATTTGTTTGGGTTAGGAATGATACTAACCCCCATGGACCCAAAAAGTTGTAGGTACCAAAGACCACCCTATTGTTTTTGATGTAGGTGTGGGCTCTCACATGACGTGAGAGTAGCGGTACCTTGGAGTGGATGCGTTCCGAGCTTCATGAGGACTATTTGGATGCATCACTTTCAAGGGAAGGTTTGGTGGGAAGACCACCATGTTTTGGAGACAAGGAAAATTGCCTTCTTGGTTTTGGTAACGATTCCTAACTCCTTATTTTTGTTTACATGCTTTCATGTTTTATTATTTATAGCATGTTTTATTGTTTTGAGATTATTATGAAAATGCCATGATTATTAGACCATTGACATGCATGTATAGCTTTGAGACACCCATGTTTAATATGGATCATTTTTTTGTATTCTCACCGTTTGTTTAGCTATCATGTTTATCATAGCTCTAATAACATGTGGATTTACATAATAATCATGTTTATGTTTATCATGATGATTTATATCTTGTTTTGATGCTTTAGATGTTGAATATATATTTAAAGTTAGTTTTTCATTAAGACTAGTATATATTTGTGCATTTAGTGGGCCACAAATAAATCTATATATGTTTGAGCTTGAATACTTATTTGAACCCATTAGATGTGCTAGTATAGTCTAGTTTTGATGATTCGTACATTTTAAACTTGTATTCTCATTTTTGGATTTGTTTTATTTGTATGAGCTTTCATTTCATGTATATGTCTATTTTGCCAAACTTTAAGATATACATGTATACCCCTTGAGTCATTTGCTTTTCATGCAAATCTTATTATGGACTCAAATTGTGTTTAGGGATATGTATGTATACTTTTTGTGTTGACAAATCATACATATACCTTGAAATGAAATTTGTTTTAATGAAATTTAGTTTTTTTATGTTTCCATGTGTTTATGTTTAACTTCATGTATATGTCTATTTTATCCAAATTATTATACATATACATCCTTTTGAGCCACGTGCCTTAATGCATATATCTTTGTGGACTCGTTGGTTTGGATATGTATGTATCTTTAGTTTGTATAGGACATACATATACCTTGAAGATTAAATAAGTTTTGATAAATTTCATGTTTTCATGTTTCAAGGAATATTGAGCTTATGTCCATCTTGCATGATTATGATCTTCACATCTTATTTGTACACTCACCTTTCATGTTTACTCATGTGTTTTTTTTCATGAGTCATATTTATGCTTAATTGACTTAGAGTGTTGATTATCATGTGGATTTCATGTTTCATGAAAAATAATTTTGTTTTATTCCTTACTTGAAGGATTTCGTACTAGTTTACAAATTTTTCATATAACTAGTTACGGTATTCTTCATTTGGTAGAAGTTTTCAAACATACTTCAATTTTCAAACCTTTTTTTGAAAACCCCTACCATCCAAGGGTAGTTGGATGGGAGATCATGCTCATGTATGCTTTATATTGAAAATCATTTTAAACTTGAACATGGTTGGTTGGGTGGTAGTTATATGATGTATACACTTGATCATTATTGTTGTTTCAATTGGTATCATTGAATTTCTTTCAATTGGTATCAATTATGACCTTTCTTGTATACTCATATATGTTTGTATGTATGTATGCTTTCATTTCAAAGAATATCAATTTCAATGGTATCAAATTTTCATACATATATATATATGTTTGTGTTTATGCTAAGCTTGAGCTTCAATTTTGTTTCAATTGATTAGTTTTTCAATTGCTTTTTCAATTGGGTATCTCATTTCAAGCATACGCATTGTTTTTGTTGGTATTTCATAAAGGGGGAGAAAATTCGATTTTCATATTTACAATTGGTATTTGTATTTCCACTCCCTTGCTTTATGATGGAAATAGAAAATAAAAATTTTAAATTGATATCATATACTTAAAAAGAAAAATACTCTTTTGATATCAAGATGTTTATTTGAATGTTATAAATTGGTATCTCAAAATTTGTTTAATAAAAAAAATAAAAATACAAAGTTTTGATTTATATTGCCTATATGCAAGGAGAGCTTAACATCTCTTCTACATATAGATTCATGATGAGTGTATCTTGTATTGAAGAGCTTGACAATCTCTTCTTTATGTGGTACACGTGTGTAGGGGGAGCTTTACATCTCCTCTTATGCATTGCATAGTGTATGTTATGTGATTAGGGCTTGTCATCCTCCTTCATGTAATGTATCTATGTAGGGAAGCTTCACATCTTCCTCTTCATGAAGATATATAGCATATAGCATTATTGATTGATCTATGTTTACTTTCAATGGTATCAAGATGCTACTTTGACATATTTTCAATTGATATCTTAATTGGTTGTCACCCCTATTTGGTTTATTTTTGTTTAGACAAAAGGGGGAGAACATTGTCTTTATTTACCCTTAATTGATGATTGTTTCTTTATATTAAAAAGGGGGAGAAGATTTTGTTTTGTTTTGGTTTTTACCCCTTTGTTGATGATTGACAAAAAGGGGAGAAAGATTTTGGTTTATATATGCATATTTATGTTTTGCATATATTAAGTTTAATTTAGTTTAATTTTAATTGGTATCTAGAGCATGTTTTGTTTTTGAACATTTCATTGGTATCTAGAGCCTTTTATTGTTTATGTATATACATGCATTTATGTTTAAGAGCCTTCATTGCATATTCATTATGTTTATTTGTTTATACATGAGTTAAGAGGGAGCTTCTTTGAAGCTTAACTTTAATCCATGCATATATAACTCCATGAGGTTTGTCATCATCAAAAAGGGGGAGATTGTTGGCCCGGAGGCCTTCCTCTCTAGTTTGATGATGATAACTCATGTAGTTATGTTTACTAATAATCTTGTGATTTTAGTTTCAGATCATGTAACAAGATATTAGTTGGTGATTGCTTCAAAAAGAGGGTTTAGAAGCTTTCACATGGTGATTCCCAAGCCCTAGCATCAAGATCATTCATAGCCTTGCTCATTGGATCACGGAGTTTGGACCAAGTCAACTTGAAGATGAAGATCGTCAAGAAGACTTAGGTATCCTAGTTTTAGTGTGTTTTAGATCCATGTGTAAAGATAAGAATAGTTGATATGCTCAAGTGCACAACACACCACACGTTTTATGGTTTTTTCGGTTTTTTAGTTTAACCGATATTTGTTTTCATGAATAGTGATCAAAATAAGTTAATTGGTTTATGTATAGTAGATGTATTTTTTCTAGACATGCATGCTTAACTTTTAAACAAACTTTTTTTGACTATCTATTCATGTATTGAAAAATTCAAGTTTGATAAAATACAATTTTTAGTTTTTGGTAAAAATGTTAAACACAAAAATGGTTTCATATGCTTGATATTTGAGTTAAAAGTTTATCACATGTTTATGTATCAATGCAAAATGATAAAACTATTTTTAGGTATTTTTACAAAGACTTAAAAGAATTTTTAGAAATATGTTTAACTGTTTTTCTGATCCAGAACTGTGCTGACAGGCCAGGCCGGTCGACCGGGCCGGTCGACCGACGTGCACAGACCTGTGCACGTCTGCTGGCACAGTGGGCCGGTCGGCCGGTCAGCCGACCAGATCAGAGAGCCTTGCTCTCTATATATGGGCGGTCGACCGAGCGGTCGACCGGAGCAGAGAAGTCTGCTCTCTGTATCTGGGCGGTCGGTCGTGCGGTCGACGGGATGCCCAACGGTCACATTTATGACTGTTGGCGGTCAACCGGGCCGGGCGACCGCAAGCCTGTCAGGCTGCCAGATCAGCCTAACGGCTAGTTTTCTGTTTGGCCTATATAAAACCCCATTCCTTTGGGATTTTAGCCAGGTTTTTAACAAGAAAAAATTCCCAGTTTCTCCAGAGTTTAAAAGAAGTTTTCAAAGTGTTTTTAAAGCTTAAAGATTTCATTTTTATTGTTTTTCAAGGGTTTTGAAAAATCAAAGAAAACTAGGTTTTTGGATATTGTTTTGGATTTTCATTTCTATCATCTACAAGAGATTTCCCAGTAGTTTTTCTTTGTGATTTGCTTTCCAAAAACACCTTGATATCCACTTGAGCTATATCTTCTATCCTATTCTATTAGGATCTGTGTTTTGTGGAAAAGAGATAGTTTTGTGGTCTTTGTAACCTCTTGTTGTAAACCCTCCTTGTATTTGTGTATCCCTCTTTGGTAGAGGTTGATCGAGTGGTATTGTTTGGAACCCTCTTCGGTAGAGGTGTTGGTTGTTGTTTGGCTACGGGCCTACCCCTCGGTTGTGAGGCGGTGTTTGAGAGAGGAGTTCGGTACTCCTATTGTTGTAACAAATCCTCCTCGGTGGAGGTCCCCCGGTGGGAGTATAGTGGTTAGAAATCCTTCTCGGTGAAGGCGGGGACGTAGAGCTAGGGGCTCGAACCTCGGAACATATCTTTGTGTTTGCGTTTGATTCATTGCCTCTTAACCCTCTCTCTCTCTTTATTTGTGCAAAGCATCATTCATTCATTCATTCATATCTTATTGCCTGCATTTGTGCCTTGCATTATTTCATATTGCTTATTATCCTTATATGCTTGGCTTGCTTGTGTGTGTGCCTCACTTGTACTTAACCACAAGAGCTTCATATAGCACCTCAACCCATATCTAGGGGAATCAAGAGGAGTTAGTCCAGAGCCCTTCACGGGGAATTCGGCTAACTTGTTGGTTGTATTAAGTGTGGTTGCAAAAATTTGCTTTAAGCTTCCGCATTTAGCGCATTTAGTTTCTAGATTAGCATTATCACCTATTCACCCCCCCTCTAGGTGATTTACATAGTTTAGTTGTTTGCTCGAGGATGAGCAAAAGATAGGTATGGGGGTGTGATTGGTCACTAATATTGCACATTTAATATCATATTCTCCTACTTATTATAGAATAAACTCTGCATTTTTCTAATTAAATGTTTAATTTATTTGCAGGCCCATTACTAAAGGAGAGTGAAGAGAAATGAGCCCAAAAGCCCACCAAATCCCTATTTAATTCAGAATAAATTCGAAATTAAGGAATCAGGGCTAAATCTTGGCATATCAGAGAGGTTGAAAACCGGTTGAGAAGAATCCTCCTGAATTGATCGGTTGAAGCCAAGGATCAAAGGCCATTTCGTCAAAATCCCGGACATAAACTGCAAATTCATATAAAGATAATTACAAATCAAGAAACGGGGAGTTCCACCAACAGGATGTGGCCACCTGACCACACCTAGCCGCGGAAACGCGACCAATGCCGCGTTTCTGCGGCTCTGTTGGAGAGTTAGGGGGAGTGTTTTCTCCCCTATCTTCATATAATCCTGTAGGTTGGGTTTTGCCTATAAATACTAGGATTTTCAGAGCCTCCAGGGGACGATCATGTAGAGATAGGATTTAGTCCATTTTTTCATTTTTTTGTTTAGGTTTTTATTTTTCTTTTCATGTAATTTTTAGTTTTAATTTATGTAAATCAGAGGAGATCAGAGTTTCATAGGAGAACGAGAACGAAGCTTGTGCTGAGAGTGACACCGGTGTAAGATTTTCTTTTCTCTCTTATTGTTATGAAATTGAATCTGTAATTTCCTTTTGTATGTACTTTGTTTTCGTGTTCTTCTTCTTCTTCTCTACTTTTCTTGTTTTGGTACAATTGCTCTCCAAGTGAGTCTAAAAGCATCGAAAGAGCCTTGCCTTTGCGAGTGCCACCGATAGCTCATGACGATGGATTTCGAGTTTCATTCGTATCACTTCATACTTGCAACGTCTTGATGATATAATGTGGAGGAACGGGAATCAACTCTTATGGGCTATACGTTGATCGCCTCGCTTCAAGGTAACATCATTGCAAAAGATTCAAGGTAGGTATTTTGCCAAAAGAAGTAAGTAATTTTTAATTTCTTTTCTTTTCTTTTATTCTTTAGTTTTAAAACACAACAACACCCACTTCTTTCCATTTTCAATTTCTTTATAAATAATCATTCTCCATTTTCTCCACCTTCTCCATCTATCGCTTTCTTTCTAGCTTAACTATAACTCTTTTTCTCTTTTCTTTTTAAGAACTAAAGAGAGAACTTTAACCAAACTTTGTATCTTAAAAGAAGACTTACTAAAAAGCTTCCATCGCTAGTCCCTCCTTGTGGATCACGACCCGCATAGCCACTTGCTATTGCGGTAGAATTGAGCACTTGCACATCTCTATTTTAAAGTTCTGAAATACTGTATTTTTATGCAGGTTTAAGCAGCAGCAACAGATAGCAGCATATAGAGGCCAATGCACAAGCCCTTGAGGCACTTAGAAGCACGCTTAACAAAGATATCTTTCTATTGTTTCTAACTGTGATTCCGCCTTTGCAGTGTGGAACACGTTGACCACCTCCAAGCTTCAATTGCCATTCCAAACGGAGGATGAATCTAGTGGAGAATCCGAACAACAATGCTACATGGTCCAAGGGAATGACTCCCTTGAGGTATATTCGGAAACTCAATTAGATAGTGATGATGCTAGTTCTTCATGTGATGACTATGTTGATCCTAATACATTGAATGAAGAACTTTCCATTATTGTGAAAAATTATTAGAAAAGTATAATCTTTTAAAAAAGAAGAGTTTTGAACTAAAAGATGAAAATAAGAATTTGTGTTCAAAACTAGATTTGGTTTTGCAAGAGAAAGTGAAGATGTCTAATGAAAAGGATCATTGAAATCTAAACTTGAACTTGCCCTAAAAGAAAATGAGATTTTGAAAATAGAAATGATTGCAATGAAGTTTTAAAGAAAAATGAAAACTTGTCTTCAAAACTTGATTGTGTTATAAAAGAGAATGATTCTTTGAAAATAAAAATGCTTCAATTTCAAAGAATTTAGAAATTTGTTTAAAGAAAATGAATCTTTGAAAATTTATATTGATTCTCATGTTTGCCATGCTAGTGTAGCTTCACCTAGCACACCTATTGCATGCTCCACTTTATCTTCTAGTATTAAAAATGATATAAATTTGTTAAAGAAGAATATGGATTGTTTGGGCTCCACTTTGAGCCAATGTGCCATGAACCATACACGCTTGGAATCTTTGGTTCGAAAGAAACAAGTTCCATTTTTGCATGCACACGAACCACGGCATACACATGCTTCTCACGGTCACAACCATAACACGATGTATGCTCATATGTACACTTGTACACATTATGGACGTAAGGGCCACCTAATTTTGCTATGATCGCATACATGATTCAAATTTAGCAACTAAGTTTGTTTGGGTTAGGAAAGGTGCTAACCCCCATGGACCTAAAAGGATATGGGTACCAAAGACCACCCCTATTGTATTTGATACAGGTGTGGGCTCTCGCATGACGTGAGAGTGATGGTGCCTTGAGGTGGATGCGTTCCGAGCTTAAAGATGACATATTGGATGCATCACTTTCAAGGGGAGTTTTGGTGGGAGGACCACCGTTGTTTGGAGATGGAGAGTTGCCTTCTAGGTTTTGATAACGATCTCTAACTCCCATTTATATTTACATGCTTTCATATTATTCATGTTTAGCATGTTTTGTTGTTTCATGATTAGTATGATAAATGCCATGATTATTAGACTTATAATATGCATGATTAGTATTTGAGACACCCATGTTTAATATGGACCCATATTTTGTGTTCTCACATTTGTTTAGCTAATATGTATATCATGGATCTAATACATGTGCATTTACATAATGATCATACATGTTTTGTTTTGAATTCCATGCTTCATGTTTTGATTACTTGTTTGAATGTTAGTTTTCATTAAAATTAGGATATATACTTGTACAACTAGTGAGCCACAAATAGATCATTATATGTTTGTACTTGAATACTCATTTGTACTCATTAAATGTACTAGTATAGCCTAGTTTTGATGATTCATACATTTAACTTGTATTCCCATTTATTTGACATGTTTTTATGATTGTGTGTTTAACTTCATGTATATGTCTATCTTGTCTAAAAACTTAGTTATACATATACATCCTAGAGCCACTTGCCTTCATGCATATACTTTTATGGACTCTTTCATGTTTGGATATGTATGTATACTTTAGTTTGTACATGACATACATATACCTTGAAGGATTCTAGTTTTGATTTTCATGTTTAAAGGAATTTCTATTGAGCTTATTGTCTACCTTTCATGATTATATTCTTCACATTATATTTGTACACTCACCCTTCTTGTTTACTCATGATTTGTTTTCATGAGACTATGATATGGGCTTTATTGATTTCGAGTGTTTGGTGATCATGTGATCTACATTTTTTTCATAAAAAATATTTTTGTTTTATTCCTTGCTTGAAGGATTTCGTACTAGTTTTTTTAACTAGTTCGTATCTTCACATGGTAGAGTTTTCAAACATATCCTATTTTCAAACCTATTTTTGAAAACCCTATCCATTAAAGGGCGGTTTGGTTGGGCGACCATACCTTGTATGCTCAATATTGAAAATCATTTTAAACATGTGCATGAAATGGGTGGTAGGAAATATGAGTTATACACTTGATCATATTATGTTTTCAATTGGTATCATGGATCGTTTCAATTGGTATCAATATTGACATTCTATTTGTATACTCATATATATGTTTTATATATGTATGCTTACTCTTCATATAGTATCAATTTCGATTGGTATCTAATTTTCATACATATAGATGTTTTATTTATGCTCAAAGATATCACAAATTTGGGTTATGCTAAGCTTGATTTTTAATGCATATCATATTTCAATTGATTAGTTTTCAATTGGTATTTATACAAGCTTATGCATCGTTTTATTTGGTATTTCATAAAGGAGGAGAAAATTCGTATTTATCTTTCAATTGGTATTTGGTTTACCTTTGATTTCCACTCCCATACTTTATGATGAAAAATGATTGAAAAGTGAATATTGATTTCAATTGGTATCATTTGCTCTAAATGAAAAATTATCTTCAATTGGTATCCATATATTTCAATTGGTATCTATTGATCTATTCATTTCAATTGGTAAATTTAAATTGGTATCAAAATATTTTCTTTCAATTGGTATCAAGAAAGAATTGGTAATCAAGTCTATCTATATATCTTTTAGTTTGGTATCAAAATTTTGATTGGTTTCTTTGAGACTTGTTTTCTATACCTCATTTACCTTCAATTGACATTTTTTTAAAATTTTTTTTTGTTCACTTTCAATTGGTATCATGATTCACTTATATTGATATTTTTTTTAATTGGTATCATGTTGGAAGAACATGTTTTATTGTTTACTTGGACCCCTTTGTTGATGATTAAAAAAAAGGGGGAGAAGTATTTAGTATTTGAGTTTATATGCATGATTTTTCTATGCATGATTTTTATTTGTTTATATACAAAAAGGGGAGAAGTATTTTGTTGTTTTATTTTATACTTCTCTTATTGTTTTTGTTTTATTGATATCAAGAATTTTTATAGAAAAAATATCTTCTAATTGGTATCAAGAGCATTATTAAGAACATGTTTATGTAAAAGAAGAAATAATTTATTTTGGTATTAAAAGCTTGTTTTATGCATGTTGATGCATTTCATGTTGGTATCAAGAGCATGTTTTGTATTTGGTATCAAAAGCTTGTTTTATGTATATTTATGCATTGTCATGTTTAATATTCATTGCATATCTTATTGTTTATTGCTATGCATGAGTTAAGGGGAGATTCTTTGAAGCTTAACTTTAATCCATGCATATATAACTCCATGAGTTTTGTCATCATCAAAAAGGGGGAGATTGTTGGCCAGGGGCCTTCCACTCTAGTTTTGATGATGATTAACTCATGTAGTTATGTTTACTAATAATCTTGTGATGTTTAGTTTCAGATCTCTAATCAAGATATTAGTAGGTGATTAGCTTCAACTAAGATGGTTTGGAAGCTTTCACATGGTGATTCAAGAGCCCGAGCGTCAAAGATCATATATAGCACTCGTTGGAGTCAAGCTCGGTGGATCACGGTTTGGATCGAGTCGACTTGAAGATGGAGTTCGTCAAGAAGACCTCGGTACCTAGTTTAGTTTTTGTTTTTAGATCCATTTGTAAAGACTAGATAGTGTGATATGCTCAAGTTCACAACACACACACGTGTTTCTAGTTTTCATGTTTTGTTTTTCGGTTTTTGGTTTAACCGATCTTGGTTTTCATGAATAGATAGATTCAAAACAAGTTTACATTGTTTAAATGTATATTAGATATGTTCTATATACATACATGCTTCAACTATTTAAACAAACATAGTTTGATAGTCTATTTCATGAGTTTGATATTTGTATTTTAACAAAACGTATTTTGGTTTTTAGTCAAAAAATGGATATATATATGTTTCATGTATATTGGATTATATCCATATACATCATGTCTAAAAGTTGTTTCTATATCATGTTTTTGTATTTGGAAGAGTTTTGGAAAAATCGGATTTCCATTTGAAAAATCCAAGTTTTAGAAAATACGGATTTTGGTTTTCGGCAATATTTCCATAACACAAAAATGGTTCAAAAAGTTTGAAATTTGTGTTGAAATTTTTCACACAAGTTTGTATTTCATTGCATTATGCTAAAACTATTTTTATAGATTTTAAAGAATTTATGGGATTTTTTAGAATAATTAAAAAACAAATTTTTATGTCCAAACAGCCTTCTGCCAGGCTCTGGCGGTCGACCGGGCCGGTCGACCGGACCCAGGTCGGTCGACCGGACCGGTCGACCGACGTGCACAAAACGTGCACGCTGGCTGGCCACTTGGGCCGGTCGACCGAGCGGTCGACCGACTGCAAGTACCCCACTCTCGGGTGGGGGCGGTCGACCGACCGGTCGACCGTAAGGCTTGGGCGGTCAACCGAGCGGTCGACCAGCCAGAGAGCAATTTGCTCTCTGGATTGGGACGGTCGACCGGGCGGTCGACCGGAAGCTCCAACGGTCAAATTTTGACCATTGGCGGTCGACCGGGCCGGTCGACCGCCAGCCGCCAGAGCTGACAAATCAGCCCAACGGCTAGTTTATTTGGAGGCCTTTATATACCCCATCTCTTTAGGGTTTTTGCAAAGAATTTTAAGGGAAAAATTTTCATACTTTCAAGTGTTTATTTACAAGTTTCAAAAGTGTTTTAGAGCTTTAAAAGATTTGATCTTTGGTTTGTTCTATAGGTTTGGAAAATCATTTTGAAAAGGAAATTCTTTGGGAATTGATTTGATCTTCATTATCTATTCTATCTAGAGTTTTTCCAATAGTTTTCTTTGAGTTTTTGATTTCCAAACTCTTTGTTTTTCACACTTGAGCTATATCTCCTATCCTTTCTATAGGATCTTTTATTTGTGGGAAAAGAATTTGTTTATGGTTGTGGAAACCACCAAGTGTTGTACCCTCCTTGACTTGTTGTATCCCTCTTGGGTAGAGGTTGATTTGGAGTGGTGGTTAGCTCCCTCTTTGGTAGAGGTTGAGATTGTGGTTTAATCCCTCTAGTGTGAGGTGGAGTTAGTGTTGGTTTTGTATCCCTCTTTGTGAAGAGGTGGATTATGGTTGTTTGGCTAAGGGCCTACCCCCTCTCATGTGAGGTGGTGATTGCATTGCCTCTGGGTGAGGTTTTATTGGTTGAGAGAGGAGTTAGGTACTCCTGGTTATTGTATTGCCCCAAATCCTCGGTGGAGGTTCCCAGTGTGGGAGTCCTAAGTGGACAAGTTAGTGGATTGGAAATCCTTCTCGGTGAAGGCGGAGACGTAGAGCTGGGTGCTCGAACCTCAAAACAAATCTTGTTGTTTGCGTTTGATCCATTGACTCTTACTCTCTCTCTCTCTCCCTCTTTACTTTGTGCCTTGCATCATTCATATTGTCATATCATTATTATATGCTTGGTTTGATTGTGTGTGCCTCACTTGTGCTTAACCACGAGAGTTTCATATAGCGCCTCAACTCTTATTCAGAGGAATCAAGAGGAGTTAGTCCAGAGCCCTTCACCGGGAATTCGGCTACACTCGTTGGTTGCATTAAGTGTGTTGCAATTAGTTTTTAATTTTCGCATTTAGTTCATTAGATTAGCCTATCACATATTCACCCCCCTCTAGGTGATTTCAGATATTACTATATAAATTCATATCGGTGACATCTCTACCCACTCAACAAAAAAAATTTGTCTATGTACCATGATAATAGTCTAGACTCATCATATGATTCTATCGATTGACTATTGCTCATGCCTACATGATTAGTTTAAATACACTTTGATGATTATTTGTTAAGCACAATAATTTAAGAAAGAAATTAAACACCTTAACTCATTATCTAGAGGAATTATGAGGAGAAGTTCAGAGCCCGTCAAGGGTATATGGCTTCATTTCTTGAAATTTTTTGCTTATACATATTTATAAATAGATAATTTAGATATTTATATTATTATTTTGAATTCATGAGATTTAATGTGATTTATGCCAAAATTTTATAAGTTCATCATAAATATGCTTTAATTGATAGTTCATGATATATTTGCCAAAATGTCAATTTTTTAATGACGATTTAATGATTTATGAAAAAACACTTTGACATGAATAGTATATTTTTAAATAAGAATATTCAGGAAAATAATTTCTTTTGAATATAAAATTTAGTGGTATATGTACAAATAATTTGTTACTTGATTTTCCATGTTTAAATTTTATTTAAAATTTATGTAAGGTTGTGAGTGTGCTCGCGCTCATCGACGCCGATCAATGATGACTTACGGAGAGATGGAAGATGTCTCATGGAGTTGCTTGGTGAAGGGGGTGTTTGCAAGTGGCTACCAAAGAGGGGGGCTTGTGGCTGCTGTCAGGTGTTTGCTCGGCATTAGGGGGTCTCGCCCAGAGGCAGGAGAGATCGGGATGGCTCCGGGCTTGGGGAATTGCTGTCGTGACTTGTCATAGGGACTCAACAGAAGGGAGATGTTTCAGGGTAGGGTGCTGCGGAGCATGTAAAGGAGAAGAGGGAGGAGAAGTTCAGGCTTGGTCAAGTTAGGGGGCCGAGCTGTCGGCTATTCTGTTGGCGTGCGAACGAAGAGAGGTCGAGGTGTGTTAGTTCGGCCAAGGAGAGCTGGTGCGGCAAGGAGGAAATAGGGCTGTTAGAGTATGCTCACGGAGCTCAGGTAAGATGTTATTGTGGCACAGCACAGGGGAGTGGATGGCACACAAGGGGTGAGGGGGTTGATGTGCAGAGGTTGGGGGATGTGTTCGGCCTAGTTGCTGGGGTGCTGGTGTGGTAAGGGGGTTCAGCCTTGGCTGTCGAAGGGGGTTGCACAGGGAAGGAAGTGATGGAGGCCATGGTGCCCAGGCTCCGGGGTTGTTGCCTAGCCTGCACAAGGGAAGAAGGAGGGTGCGCCAAGGAGAGGATGGCCATGGTGGATGCAGTTGGTGTAGGGAAAGGCTTGGAGATGGATCTGGTGATGGGGTGGTGGTGGCAATATAGTGTTGGGGAAAATTAGATTAGGGTTTTTGATTTAAGTTAGGAGATGATAATGAGATATTATAGGGAATAATATAGGATAATGGGTATTGGATTTGAATATGGGCTAGGTTTACGAATGAGAAAAAGTGAAAATGAAAAAATAAAAAGGTAAAGAAGGAAATGGGCTTGGGTTTGGGCTTCAAGAAATGAGGAGAGAAAAAGAAAGAAAAATAGGAGAGGAAAAAGAGATGGGCTCTAGATTTGGGCTTGGATGAAATGGAACAAATAACAATAATAAGTATAGTGTTAATACCAACAATTAAATAGTTAATAGTAATAATAATAGAAAATGATGAGATTATAAATCAATTTGATTAATAATAATAATATAAATTGTTATTGTTATTTTATCGTTATTGTTATTGTTACATATATTGTAATTGTTATTGTTATAGTCGATAGTAACAATTAAATAGTTCATATTGTTATTTTTATTGTTATTGTTATTGTTATTGTTATTGGCTACCTAGCGGTAGGACCTGGTTAGCACCAGGTGATTGGACCATGGTTCTGGGTATGTACGGAACCCATCTAAAGCATGGACAATGTCTCCTCTATTGATTTCAATAACATGGGACTTCGATTGACATGTGTGATAGGCGTAGTATGGGATGCGTCTATTACATGTGACAATTGGTGTTCGCTGACATAATTGATAACAAAACAGAAATCTTATATTGATATTATAGACTGATCATAGATATATACATGTTATAATAGACATCTCATTATACACTGGACCCTAGCATGACTTATTCTTCCCACATGATATATATAGATTGTCATAGACACCTGACCTAATTTGATATTTGATTTCTGTATTGATTGACTTTATTGCTCTCTGTTATATTTCATATGTTATATTTGTCTTATTCCAGTACTGTTTATCATTATGTACACAATGTTTATATACACGAGCACCTTCCATTTTTTATACACACTTATTAGGTTGCTTCCTAACGACCCTGGATTCATACGTCCAGATACTGGATGTTTCATGTTATTGATCAGGTGTTTGATTGAGACTGGATATGTTGCAAGGAGCTGGAGTTTTCTTCTATCCACTCTGATATTAATCTTTCTTTCCATTCCTATTGATTCTATAGTTTCCCTTATCCTCTATACTTTGCTATCAGTTATAATTTCATTTCTTATTCATATGTTATCATGTGTGAGTGTTTTATATGTGATATTGTAGTGATCATGATTCATTTTAGTAGATTTTTATACCTTGTTTGGGTTATTTTAGGCTTAGCGTGTATATGTAGGGTATTCTCCTCGCGTATATATGTCGCTACTCCATTTCCATGCATTTTGGGAAGCGGGTTGTGATAGAATTTTCTTGGTATCAGAGCCAGGTTTACTCAAAACGGACCTAATTCTGACCAGGTAACTTGAAACAAGCTATAATTACACTGCCATAAACATATATTACTTACACAATGATATTGAGTCCACTTTAAAATTAATTGTCCTCCCTTTGAAAATCCATCTATTTGATCTTTTGGGATCCTGATTTCAACTCTTTTTTTAGAGTGATCTTGGTTCTATCTTGATTCTCGTTCTCCTTCTCGATTCTATTCCCAATCTTGTTTCTTAGAACCGGTTACTCCATGTTGAAGTCGGTAGCAGAGATCAGAGTGTGCAGCGGAAGCGTAATGGACCCATGATGCAGTGAGAAGCTGCGTGAAAGTTTTATCTTCTCCCTTATCTTGATTTTTGTCATTCTCTATTTTATTGAAATTTCGAGGACGAAATTTTTTTAATATGGGTAGAATGTAATATCCCTAGTTAATAATACTTTAATTTTATTTTCTAAAAAAATATAATTTTTGTTTTACAGGTTATTTTTTTGTTAAATTGATCAATGATTTATTTCATTATTAAATATCACAAATTATTTTGGAATATTAAATGGATAATTGGCTTTATATTTACTAGTATTATTTATTAGCATTTTTAAATTATTAATTACTGTTATTATTATTATTACTCTTATCATTAATTGTTATTATTAGTAGTAATTTTGTTACTAATATTATTTCATTGTGATTATTATTATTGTTATTATTGTTATTATTCTTAATTATTATTATTGTTGTTACTCCTAATTATTGTTGTTGTTATTGTTAACTATTATTATTAATAATAATCATCAATGGCATTGTTATTATTCTTATTATTATTTTTATTTCTTCATTTTCATTATAGCTTAGCCAATTCTTTTAGTCCATGATCAAGCCCACTTTCATTTCAATTCTAATTCATTTTTCTTCAACCTATTTCCATAGGCCTAAACTCATTACTCATTAACCCATAACCGAACAACCTACCTTATCCTAATCCTAACAACCCAATCAAATTCTAGCTACTAAATCATAATCCTGTATCCTATCTAATCATATCCCAACCAATCATCTTTTTTCTCTCCTCTACAGAACTAAACACCATCCCTCTATCCAGGCCGAGTCCCTCAATCCCATCGTGAACATCTTCCTTCTTTCCAACGAGTAACACCCGCCATGGCCAAGATCCCCGAGCATTCTCCTCCTTCGCCGAGCCACATCACGCATCTTCTCCTTTTGTATCTCTCTGTGGTCTCTTCCATGAACTCCCAATCTCTGAGATCATCTTCGGCGAGACATGTGGAAGCTACGTCCCCATCAGCCTCAAACCGAGCAGCCCCCTCCACATACGAGACCACCTTCTCTCCAACCATCGCGCGCGCACAGGCCTCTTCCCTGGCGGAATCCAGGACACAGTAACTCTCTCCTCAGCCCGGCCATGATCTCTTCTCCTCCACTTCTCCAGACCACAACCATGCACCCCTCTCCTTGCCCCTTCTTGCCCCTTACCGTCGGGATCCGCCGGAGCCCGATTTTCTCCGTCAGCGAGCGCGAGGACTCCCCACCCCCTCTTCAGCATTTCATCAACATCTTTCATAGCCTCCCCCCTCTGTCAGAGCCTCCGTCAGCGCGCCATAAGCCTTGGCCTCGTGTGAGTCCATCTCCTCCCTCTTGTTCTTCTCCTTCTCATTTTAAGTTATATTAAGGATATGTCGTGTAAATATTGCATGTTGGTGAGTGAATTAATGTGCATGCTTTTGTTTGCATGGGTAGTGTTTTAGGTGCTATGCATGGGTGTTGGTGTGGATGTGTGTGCGTAAGTAATATGTGTGTTTATGTTTTAAATTGTGTATGGGTGTTGGTATGTATGTATTGTGTTAGTGTGTAAGTATATACATGTATGTATATAAGTGTATGTGCGTGTATCTGTGTGCATGTGTGGAGTACATGTGTGAGTATGTTGTGTGTGGGTGTTAATTTCCTTCCTTCTCTGTATGCCCGATTGCGTGTTGCAGTGATGCGGGTCTGTTCGTGCGCTTTGAACTCGGTAAAAGAAGACCAAGACACGATACGGAATTGTGCTCGCCGTGGAGTTGATACACAGGCAATTCAAACACTGACCCACGGGATTATTCGGAGGTTTGTACCAGTTTGTGCAGTGAAGACCAGATAGTGATTCGGTTCCAAAATCGCGTCATTTCATGTGAGTGATTGTTCTTATGTCTTTTCCTATTTACAATTTCTAATAGATGTTCATGTACCTATTTATATCATTTCATGTGACCATCTGATATGTTATTACTAGTATGATTACCCGTATTACTTCATGAGATACAGGGAGTATTTACTTTCACATTAGTTTTGTTTATCTTTATCTTTTGTTTATTTATTATCATGTTCCAATAATGTTGATGCTTGTTAATTACTGTTCATGACATGCTCACTTCGATATCATCAGAGTAATAGTATTTGAGACTGGATTGTACCCGATAATTATCGAGTGGATATTGGGTTAGTTTTTCAGTAGTTGATGCTTGAACCTATTAATAGATTTAATTGAGATAAAGTTGACTCGAGGCTGAGAGAGATTGAACTAGAGGAATAGTAAATCTTAAACATATGTAGTGGATTACCAGACTTGTATTGTCATACCGAGGGAGAGTTAAATAGACTACAAATGATGGATCAAATGTATCTTGATATTTATATGCTTATGGATTCGTTGCCTTATCACTGAGGTATTCTTGTTTTATCATTTCATGGGTATATTGCTTAAAATTTCAGATTCAGGATTATTTATGGTATACCTTAGACTATGATCTGACTGGACCTAGTGATTAGCCTAATTCGTGCTTGTGAATAGGTGATATGTTTCATGTGAAGTATTTATGAGGCAATTATTTAGTGATTATTTAGAATCTTTTTGGATATTGTGGACTGATAGAATAGGATGCTACATTACTAGAAGACTGATTCTTTCTTGATGTTTGAATCTATGTATGAACTTAGTTAGAGTTTGGAGTTGACCTGGGATGTATATTCTTTATATTGGATCTTGTGATTGACCTTGATAGAAGTATGAGTGTGTGATGATCTTGACCGATGATCTGGATTGGATTTGGATAGTGATGACTATTTAGATATGGTGGAGTGTGTTTATTTTAGATATTGAGACTTATATACACCACTGATTTAGAGGAGGGATATATTGATGACTCAGAGGATTAGAGTAGATTTAAGAATGAGAGAACTGATTAATGATTCATTGAGACGATAGTTTACGGTATCGATTACCTTGATGATAGACTCATACTCGATGTTTGCAGTGATTGTAAGGAGATTATGAGTTGATGAATTCATTATTATTATATCAAGTATGAGTGGATGGTATCTTGATCAGTTCTATATGAGATCATATATTGATTAGACGGTACATGATTGTTACTGTATTGATTCATATTATTGAAAGTTACTGGAAAAATAATGTCAGACTGGATGTTTCAAGTCATTGATCAGGTGTTCGCACGTCCAGATACTAGATGTTTCAAGTCATTGATCAGGTGTTCGATTGAGACCGGACATGTTGCGAGCAGCTGGAGTTTTCTTCTATCCACTCTGCTATTATTGTCTTTCTTTTCATTCCTATTGATTCTGTAGTTTCACTGATCCTCTATACTTTGCTATCAGTTATTATTTCATTTCTTATTCATATGTTACCATGTGTGGATGCTTTATATGTGATATTGTAGTGATCATGATTCATTTTAGCAGATTTTTATAACTTGTTCGGGTTACTTTAGGCTTAGCATGCATGCGTGGGGTATTCTCCTTGCGTATATACATCGCCGACTCTAATCGCGACTCTGTTTTCACATAATTTGGGAAGCAGAGCATGATAGGATTTTTTTGGTATCAGAGCCAGGTTTACTCAAAACAGATCTGATTCTTACCAAGTAACTTGAAACGAGCTATAATTACACTGCAATAAACATATATTACTCACACAATGATATTGATTCCACTTGAAAATTGACCGTTCTCTCTTTGAAAATCCATCTATTTGATCTTTTGGTATCCCTAATTTTAACTTTTTTTCTAGAGTGATCTTGGTTCCATCTTGATTCTCGTTCTCCTTCTCAATTCTACTTTCGGTCTTGTTTCTTAGAACCGGTTACTCCATATTGAAGCCGATAGCAGAGATCAGAGCGTGCAGCGAAAATGTAGTGGACACATGATGCAGTAAGAAGCGATGTGAAAGTTTTATCTTCTCCCTTATCTTGATTTTTATTATTTTTTACTTTATTGAAATTTTGAGTACGAAATTTTTTATAAGGTGGGTAGAATGTAATATCCCTAATTAATAATACTGTATTTTTATTTTCTAAAAAAATATAATTTCTGTTTTACTGGTTATTTTTTTGTTAAATTGATCTATGATTTATTTCATTATTAAAAAACTAAAATTATTTTGGAATAATAAATGGTATATGGCTTTATATTTACTAGTATTATTTATTAGCATTTTTTAATTATTAATTACTATTATTATTATTATTGCTCTTATCGTTAATTATTAATATTAGTAGTGGTTTTGTTACTAATATTATTTCATTATGCTTATTATTAGTGTTATTATTCTTAATTATTATTGTTGTTGTTACTACTAATTATTATTATTGTTATTGTTAAATATTATTATTAATAATCATTATTAGCATTGTTGTTATTCTTATTATTATTTTTATTTCTTCATTTTCATTATAGCCTAGCCCAATCCTTTTAGTCCATGATCAAGCCCACTTTCAATTCAATTCTAATTCATTTTTCTCACCATAACCCAACAACCTACCCTAGGCTAATCCTAACAACCAATCAAATTCTAACTACTAAATCATAATCCTATATCCTATCTAATCCTACCCGAACCAATCATCTTTTTCCTCTCCTCTATATAACTAAACACCATCTCTCTATCCAGGCCGAGTCCCTCAATCCCACCGTGAACATCTTTCCCTCTTTCCACTGAGTAACACCCGCCATGGCCAAGATCCATGAGCATCTCCTCCTTCACCGAAGCCACATCATCACATCTTCTCCTTGTGTATCTCTCCGTGGTCTCTTCCATGAACTCCCAATTTCTGAGATCATCTTCGGCGAGACTCGCGGAAGCCACATCCCTATCACCCTTAGGCCAAGCAGCCCCCTCCACATACGAGACCACCTTCTCTCTAACCACCGCGCGTGCACAGGCCTCTTCCCCGGCTGAACCCAGCACACAGTAACTCTCCCCTTAGACCGATCATGATCTCTTCTCCTCAACTCTCCAAACCACAACCATGCACCCCTCTCCTTGTCCATTCTTCCCCCTTGCCGTCTGGACCCGCCGGAGCCTGATTTTCTCCGTCAACGAGCGCGAGGACACCCCATCCCTCTCCGGCATTCCATCGACATCTTCTGCGGCCTCCCCTTCTGTCGAAGCCTCCGTCAGCGCCGCGAGCCTTGGCCTTGTGTAAGTCCATCTCCTCCCACATTTTCTTCTCCTTCTCATTTTAAGTTATATTTGGGGTATATTGTGTAAATATTGCATGTTGGTGAGTGAATTATTGTGCATGCTTTTGTTTGCATGGGTAGTGTTTTAGGTGTTGTGCGTGGGTGTTGGTGTGGATGTGTGTGCGTGAGTAATATGCGTGTGTGTGTTTTAAATTGTGTGTGGGGTTGGTATGTATGCATTGTGTTAGTGCGTAAGCATATACATGTATGTATATAAGTGTATGTAAGTGTATCTGTGTGCAAGAGTGGAGTACATATGTAAGTATGTTGTGTGTGAGTGTTAATTCCCCTCCCTCTCTGTGTGCTCGATTGCGTGTTGCAGCGATGCGGATTTGTTCGTGCGCTTCAAACTCGGTAACAGAAGACCCAGACACGATACAGAATTGTGTTCGCCGTGGAGTCGATACACAGGCAATTCGAATACCGACCCATGAGATTATTCGGAGGTTTGTACCAGTTCGTGCAGTGAAGACCAGACAGTGATTCGTTCCAAAACCGCGTCATTTCATGTGAGTGTTTGTTCTTATGTCTTTTCCTATTTACTATTACCAGTAGATGTTCATATACCTATTCATATCATTTCATGTGACCATCTGATATGTTATTACTAGTATGATTACCCGTATCACTTCATGAGATATAGGGAGTGTTTACGTTCACATTATTGTTGATTATTTTTATCTCTTGTTTATTTATTATCATGTTCCGATATTGTTGATGCTTGTTAATTACTTTTCATGACATGCTCACTTCGATGTCATAAGAGTAGTAGTGTTTGAGACTGAATTGTACCTGATAATTGTCGAGTGGATATTGAGTTAGTTTTTCAATAGTTGATACTTGAATCTATTAATGGATTTAATTGAGATAAAGTTAACTTGAGACTGGGAGAGATTAAATTAGAGGAATAGTAAATCTTAAACATGTATAGTGGATTACTAGACTTGTATTGTCATACCGAGGGAGAATTAGATAGATTACAAATGATGGATCAGATGTATCTTGATATTTATATGCTTATGGATTTGTTGCCTTATCACTGAGGTATTCTTGTTTTATCATTTCATGGGTAGGTTGTTTACCATTTAGGATTCAGGATTATTTGTGGTATACCTTAGACTATGATCTGACTGGACCTAGTAATTTGCCTAATTCTTGTTTGTGAATGAGTGATATATTTCATGTGAAGTATTTATGAGGCAATTATTTGGTAATTATTTAGAATCTTTTTGGTTATTGTAGACTGATAGAATATGATGCTACATTACTAGAAGACTGATTCTTCATTGATGTTTGGATCTATGTATGAACTTAGTTAGAGTTTGGAGTTAACCTGGAATGTATATTCTTTATGTGTGATCTTGTAATTGACCTTGATAGAAGTGAGAGTGTGTGATAATCTTGACCGATGATCTGGATTGGATTTGGATAGCGATGACTATTTAGATATTGTAATATCCCTTATTTAATAATACCATATTATTATTTTTAAAATTTTTACCTGATTCTACCTATTATCTTATTATTATTAATTAACTTGATTTAGTATCATTATTAGTATTATTATTGTTTATGACTTGTAGACTCTTATTGCTTATATTTAGTTATTTTAAATTATTATTAATGGGTGGTAGTATTATTTTCATTCCAAGCCCAAAGCTCAGCCCATTATCCTTTTCCTTTTATTCTCATTTCTTTTTATGCTAAGCCCACATGAGCTAATCTCACTTTCTTATTTTCATTCATTTTCTTCTCCTTTTTTTATTTTTCTTTAAACCCAAAAACTAAGCCCACAAGCCCACTATCTATTTTTCTTATTCTTCATATTACTTATTTCTTTTAACTAAAGCCCAAATATAACCTTTAACCCAGTACCATTGAGATCCTTACGCATTAACCCAAAACTCAATCCTAATCCTAATCCAAATTTGATTTTCAAAATCATGACCTAATAAATCCTAATCCTAACCACTCAATTAAACAATTTGAACCTAATAAGCTAGTAAACCTATAAATTTTAAATCTAAACTGAATCTCCTTGAGATTTTTAGCAATCTTCAATTCTTAAGCAGTCTAAATCTAAGTAGAATTCAGGTTTCTAAAATATCTAATATCCTATATAAAGACCCAAACTCTTTCTTTCTCTTCTACCTCAAGAGAAAACCCTAATCCCAACTCTCCCCACCTCCTTTCTTTTCTCCTCAACCGAAGCATGAACATAAGTGATCTTGAAGTGCAGAAGTTGAGGAGCATGCTAGGAGGTCAAATCCAAGTAAGTAATTTATTTTCTAAAACTTTATTGATATAAATTGTTTATTAATAATCATGTCTATACCATGATCTCCATGAATAATTTTATACATCAAAAACCCAATCTAAAATCTAATTAAAATTCATGTGAAAATATACCAACTCATAATTTAAATTTACATTTTTTCAGAATTTTTAACAAAGGTTTTAAAAAAATTAATTAAATGAAAAAAATAAAGCACTGCGCTGCACAGACCGCCCCGGCCTGGCCGGTCGGGGCCTGGTCTGGCATGGCCTGGCCCGGGCCAGGCCAGCTGGGCTGCACAGCAGCAGGGCAGCAGGGCCTTGGGCCCTGTTTAAAAGTAAAAAAAAAAAGAAAAAAAAATTTCGGACCAGGCCTGGCCTGGTCCGGTCTGGTCCAGCCCAGGCCTGTACATGGGCCTGGGCCTGGGCTGTTGCATGTGTATAAAAAAAGAAGAAGAAGAAGAAGAAGAAGAAAGAAAGGAAGAAAGAAAAGAGTATTTGTAAATTGCAATAAAACTAATTAGCTAAAAATGTCAAAAAAATAGGGAAAAAATATAAATAATAATATACAATTCTTCTACTTTCTATGATAAACATTTTAGACAAATAGCAACATGAAATTAATTAAATCACCTACTTTAAACCTTTTCCCTTAATGGCAAATTTAGACCCGTTAAGTATTTTAATAATTTAAAGCCTATTAAAAATCTAATAAAAATTAGAAATTAGTTTAAACTAAACCTACTAACTTATTAGACCCAAAAGATCATATTCCTAACCCTAAACTAATTAATCAAGATTAAATCCCTTATAACTCCCAAGTAAAATATCCTTTTAAAAATCTAACAATTTCTATTGAAATAAACCATGTAGATTTATCGAGGCCTTATGAGTTCAGTGCTTTGGACTCAGGATCGAGTTCAGGTGAGTGTTCTTTATTTTCTTATTGAGTATTTTAGTATTATTTAATTTTATTGTGACTGTTCTTTGTTTTCTCATTAAGTATTTTAGTATTATTAATTTTATTGTGAGTATTTCTTTTCTTTGTTTAATTTTTATTTAATTGTGTTACGAGTATTTGTTCTCATATCTTTTCTTTATTCACTGTTGATAGTAGTGTTCATCTATCTATTCGTATCATTTCATGTTATTATATGACATATTTTACCAGTATGATTATCTGTACCATTTCTTATGACATTAGTGACTGTAAGCCCTATGTATTTCGTTGATATGAGCATTTATTGGTATCATTTCATGCGTTGGTAAATTGTTGTTATTGAATTAAGCTTAGTATTGATATACCGTAGACCAGACTTGACCTTATAATGGACCTAGTTATGATAAATCTTAGAATATAAATATATTGACCTTGAGGCTGATTGATTGATAATTGAGGACTAGAGATTGAGATTTTATGCATGGTATTTATCGGACAAATTGTTGGTGACTATTCCGACTAGAATTTTTTTTGGATATCGAGGACGTATTAGACATGATGTTGCTTTATTGAGAGACTGTTTTACCGATACATGGATATTTTAAATATAATACCCTTGATGCTAGTGTATACGATGAGACTGATTTTTGAACTGTTTGGAGCTATTATTTCTGGATTCCTCCAGTGGTAAGCTTGACTGATGTATTGATGACCTTATTGATATTGATTACTAGATATAGGGATGACTTAGATTTCACATTGATCGAGGATGTGGCACTCTTTAATTATGATCTTAATTTTAGATTGATGAAATAAAGACTTTTGGAATTACCCTAGTGATTTCATTGGGTACTGATGATCTTATCAATGTTGGATATTAGATGTAGAGATGATTAAGATGTTTGTTGATCGAGGACGTTATATTCTTTAGTTATGATCTTGATTATGGTTGGATAAGTCTGATTTTGATCTCGAGGATATATATTACTTTATGATTGGTTCTTGATTATTTCAGCTATGAAGATAGAGTTATTATGAATGATTTCATTGATATCGGTGACTATATTACATGTTCGGAGTTTTATAACAGCTATTGATCGATCTGATTTATTGATGACTTAGAGGATGGATATATCGATGACTTTGAGGATATGAGTAGATTATATACATTGCCCGGATTATTCTATTCATGACAGTAGGTCATTACTCATCCTGAATATCTTGATTTATCTGAGAAACTTGACTGATTATACTTGGTATCTACTAATAACTATATTGTCCATGTTACTATAATTACTAGGAAAATATTGTTAGACGGGAACAACACCCTCATGTTATACTTGTTACATATCCTTTTATACCGGTGTCCTGTTCACTGACATTATATATTCTATTATACCGGCATCCTGATTACACATGATGACGTTGTTACCGGGACTATCACTGAGTTATCCCAGTGATCTAAATAACATGCACATTAAGTAATCTTAATAAACTAATAACATTACATTAAACGACTTACACTGGGATTGGGAAAATTGATGGGGAGACAGCGTCTGTATTTTGGGTGGACCTAGGATTTAGGTTGCGCAGCAGAAAGAGGGTTCCACTACAGGGTTCCCGTGGGGTGACTGGCACCCATCTTGTTCCTATTCCTGTTATACATGTACCTGACCTGTTATATATGTTCCTGACTACCTTGCGGTAGGTCCTGGTTCAGCGCCAGGAGTCTGGGCCGTGGTCCCGGGTATGCATGGGACCCACCTAAAACATAGACAATGTCTTCAACCGATCAGTTTCAATAACTGAGGACCTTGATTGGCATGTGTGGTAGGCGTAGTATGGGATGCGTCTATTACATGTGGCAATTGATGTTCGCTGACATAATTAATAATGATAATCTGTTAATGTATTGTGACTGACCGTGATCACTCGACTGTACGAATATATCACTATGATCGACATATGATTGTACATATGACTGGATTGTATACCAGACTAGTGACATATGTTAAGTTACACATCTTGACATTAGTTATTTCCTTTTATCATGATATAGTTATATATGGTTCATAGTTTTGATCTTGATATTGATTATTTCGTTATATGTTATTATTGCTCATATTGTTGTTATGCACGAGCACTTCCTTTTACACACATACTCATTAGGTCGCTTTCTGATGACCATAGATTTGCACGTCCAGGTACTGGATGTTTTATACTCTTGTATAGGTGTTCATTGAGCTCGTACGCTTCGCGAGAAGCTGAATTTTCTCTCTTTGATTCTGATATTCTTATCTCTCTTGTCTTCCTGTTATTTCCTGATTTTTGATATATATATCAGATTCAGTCTTCATTTCAGTTCTTGTTCATATGATATCATGCGTGAATGTTTATATGTACTATTGCAGTGATCATTGATTCATTATAGTATAGCCTTATAACTTGTTCTGGGTTACTTTAGGCTTAGCGTGTATACGTGGGGTATTCTCCTCGCGTATATACGTCGCCGACTCTCATCGCAACTCTGTTTTCACGTATTTTGGAAAGCGGGGCGTGACAGATATGGTGGAATGTGTTTATCTTAGATTTTGAGACTTATATACACCACTGATTTAGAGGAGGGACATATTAATGACTCAGAAAATTAGAATAGATTGGTAGCAATGAGAGAACTTATTAAAGATTCAATGAGACAGTGGTTTACTGTATCAGATTACCTTGACGGTAGACTCATACTCAATGTTTACAGTGATTGTAGGGAGATTATGAGTTGATAGATTCACTACTGTTATATCCAATATGAGTGGATGGTATCTTGATCAGTTCTACATAAGATCGTATATTGATTAGACAGTGCATGACTATTACTGTATTGATTCATGTTATTGAAAGTTACTGAAAAAATATTATCAGACCGTAACATATGCATTATTCCATTGTTCTACCATTTATGTAGTAATATTGTCCACATTGTTATTATTACATCATTGATATTGTTACTATCACCGTATCATCCCAGTAATCGAATTAACATGGATATTGATTGATCTAAATAATAATATAATTGAGCAACTTACACCAGGATTGAGAAAATTAATGGAGTAGACAGAGTCTGTATTTCGGGTGGACCTAGGATACAGGTTGTGCAGCCGAGATATGGTTCCGTTGCATGGTTTAAAGGGATGACTGATATCCCCTATTGTTCATATTTCTATTGTTATTGTTATTGACTACCTAGCGGTCGGACCTGATTCAGTGCAGGTGATTGGGTCGTGGTTTCGGGTATGTATGGAACCCACCTAAAGTATGAACAATATTTCTTCTATTAATTTCAATAACATAGGATTTCGACTGACACATGTGATAGGCATAGTATGGGATGCGTCTATTACAGGTGACAATTGGTGTTCGCTGACATAATTGATAACAAAATTGAAATCTTATATTGATATTATAGACTGAACATAGATATATATACATGCTATAATTGACACCTGATTGTACACTAGACCCTAGCATGACTTATTCTTCCCACATGATATATATAGACTGTGATAGACACCTAACCTGATTTGACATTTGATTTCTGTATTGACTGACTGTATTGCTCTTTGTTTATGTTTCTTATGTTATATTTGTCTTATTCCAGTACTGTTTATCATTATGTACACACTGCTTATATGCACGAGCACCTTCACTATTTCATACACACTCAATAGTCGCTTCCTGACGATCCTGGATTTGCACGTCAAGATACTGCATGTTTCATGTTATTGATCAGTGTTCGATTGAGACAGGACATGTTGCGAGGAGCTAGAATTTTCTTCTATCAACTCTGGTATTATTGTCTTTTTTTTATTTCTATTGATTCTGTGGTTTCTCTGATCCTCTATACTATGCTATCAATTATTATTTCATTTCTTATTCATATGTTATCATGTGTGGATGCTTTATATATGACAGTGATCATGATTCATTTTAGTAGATTTTTATAGCTTATAGGCTTAGCGTGTATACGTGGGGTATTCTCTCCGCGTATATACGTCGCCAACTCTCGTTGCGACTCCATTTTATATTTTGGGAAGCGGAGCGTGATCGAATTTTCTTAGTATCAGAGCCAGGTTTACTCAAAATGGATCTAATTCTTACCAGGTAACTTGAAACGAGCTATAATTACACTGCAATAAACATATATTACTCACACAATGATATTGGGTTCACTTGAAAATTGACTGTCCTCTCTTAGAAAATCCATCTATTTGATCTATTGGTATCCCTAATTTCAACTCTTTTTCCATAGTGATCTTGGTTCCATCTTGATTCTCGTTCTCCTTCTCGATTCTATTCTTGGTCTTGTTTCTTGAAACCGGTTACTCCATGTTGAAGCCGGTAGCAGAGATCAGAGCGTGCAGCGATAGCATAGTGGACCCATGATGCAGTGAGAAGTGACGTGAAAGTTTTATCTTCTCTCTTATCTTGATTTTTATCATTCTCTACTTTATTGAAATTTTGAGGACGAAATGTTTTATAAGGTGGGTAGAATGTAATATCCCTGATTAATAATACTGTAATTTTAGTTTCTAAAAGAAATAATTTTTGTTTTATGGGTTATTTTTTTTGTTAAATTGATCTATGATTATTTCATTATTAAATACCACAAATTATTTTAAAATATTAAATGGTAAATTGGCTTTATATTTACTAGTATTATTTATTAACTTTTTTAATTATTAATTAATGTTATTATTATTATTATTGCTCTTATCGTTAATTGTTATTATTAGTAGTGATTTTGTTACTAATATTATTTCATTGTGATTATGATTATTGTTATTATTGTTGTTATTCTTAATTATTGTTGTTGTTACTACTAATTATTATTGTTGTTATTGTTAATTATTATTAATAATAATAATCATTATTAGTATTGTTATTTTTCTTATTATTATTTTTATTTTTAGTCCATGATCAAGCCCACTTTCATTTCAATTCTAATTCATTTTTCTCCAACCTATTTCCATAGGCCCAAACCTATCACTCATTAACCCATGACCCAACAACCTATCCTATCCTAATCCTAACAAGCCAATCAAATTCTAACTACTAAATCATAATCCTATATCCTATCTAATCATATCCCAACCAATCATCTTTTTCCTCTCCTCTACATAACTAAACACCATCCTTTTATCCAGGTTGAGTCCCTCAATCCCACCATGAACATCGTCCTTCTTTCCACCGAGTAACACCCGCCATGGCAAAGATCCCCGAGCATTCTCCTCCTTCGCCGGAGCCACATCATCGCATCTTCTCCTTGTGTATCTCTCCGTGGTCTCTTCCATGAACTCCCAATCTCCGAGATCATCTTCGGCGAGACCCGCAGAAGCCGCGTCCCCATCACCCTCAGGCCAAGCAGCCCCCTCCACATACGAGACCACCTTCTCTCCAACCACCGCTTACACACCGACCTCTTCCCGGTCGAACCCATGACACGGCAACTCTCTCCTTAGCCCGGCGATGATCTCTTCTCCTCCACTTCTCCAAACCACAACCCTTCTCCCCTCTCCTTGCCCCTTCTTCCCCCTTTTCGTCGGGACCCATCGGAACCTGATTTTCTCCGTCAGCGAGCGCGCGGATACCCCACCCCCTCTTCGGCATTCCATTAACATCTTCCACAGCCTCCCCTCCCTCTCTGTGTGCCCGATTGCATATTGCAGCGATGCGGATCTGTTCGTGCTCTTCGAACTCGGTAACAAAAGACCCGGATATGATACGGAATTGTGTTCACCGTGGAGTCAATACACAGATCGAACACCGACCCAAGGGATTATTCAAAGGTTTGTACTGGTTCATGCAGTGTAGACCAGACAGTGATTCAGTCCCAAAATCGCGTCATTTCATGTGAGTATCTGTTCTTATGTCTTTTCCTATTTACTATTGCCAGTAAATGTTCATGTACTTATTCATATCATTTCATGTGACCATCTGATATGTTATTACTAGTATGATTACCCATATCACTTCATGAGATATAGAGAGTGTTTGCTTTCACATTATTGTTGATTATCTTTATCTTTGTTTATTTATTATCATGTTCCGATATTGTTGATGCTTGTTAATTACTGTTCATGACATGCTCACTTCGATGTCATCAGAGTAGTAGTATTTGAGACTGGATTGTACCCAATAATTGTCAAGTGGATATTAAGTTAATTTTTCAGTATTTGATGCTTGAACCTATTAATGGATTTAATTGAGATAAAGTTGACTCGAGATTGGGACAGATTGAACTAGAGGAATAGTAAGTCTTAAACATGTGTAGTGGATTACTAGACTTGTATTGTCATTCTGAGAGAGAGTTAGATAGACTACAGATGATGGATCAGATGTATCTTGATATTTATATGCTTATGGATTTGTTGTCTTATCTCTGAGGTATTCTTGTTTTATCATTTCATGGGTAGGTTATTTACCATTTCGAATTCAGGATTATTTGTGGTATACCTTAGACTATGATCTGACTGGACCTAGTGATTAGCCTAATTCGTGTTTGTGAATAGGTGATATGTTTCATGTGAAGTATTTATGAGGCAATTATTTGGTAATTATTTAGAATCTTTTGGATATTGTGGACAGATAGAATAGGATACTACGTTACTAGAAAACTGATTTTTTCTTTATGTTTGGATCTATGTATGAACTTAGTTAGAGTTTAGAGTTGACCTAGGATGTATATTCTTTATGTTAGATCTTGTGATTGACCTTGATAGAAGTAAGAGTGTGTGATGATCTTGACCGATGATCTGGATTGGATTTGGATAGCGATGACTATTTAGATATGGTAGAGTGTGTTTATTTTAGATATTGAGACTTATATACACCACTGATTTAGAGGAGGGACATATTGATGACTCAAAGGATTAGAGTAGATTGGTAGCAATGAGAAAACTGATAATGATTTATTGAGATGGTGGTTTATTGTATTGGATTACCTTGACGATAGACTCATACTCGATGTTTGCAGTGATTGTAGGGAGATTATGAGTTGATAGATTCATTACTGCTATATCTAGTATGAATGGATGGTATCTTGATAAGTTCTATATGAGATCGTATATTGATTAGACGGTGCATGATTGTTACTGTATTGATTCAGGTTATTGAAAGTTACTGAAAAAAATATTGTCAGACCATAACATATGCATTGTTCCATTGTTTTACCGTTTACATGATAATATTGTCCACATTGTTATAATTACATCATTGATATCGTTATTGTCACCGTATCATCCAGTAATCTAAATGACATGGATATTAATTGATCTAAATAATAATATAATGAAACAACTTACATCAGGATTGAGAAAATTGATTGAGGAGACAGCGTCTGTATTTTGCGTGGACTTAGGATACAGGTTGCGCAGCCAAGATACAGTTCCACTGTAGGATTCAGGAGGGATATCTGACATCCTGTATTGTTCATATTGTTATTGTTATTGTTATTGTTATTGTTATTGACTGCCTAGTGGTAGGACCTGATTTAGCGCCAGGTGATTGGGTCGTGGTTTCGGGTATGTACGGAACCCACCTAAATTATGGACAATATCCTTTCTATTGATTTCAATAACATGGGACTTCAATTAACACGTGTGATAAGCGTAGTATAGGATGCGTCTATTATAGGTGTCAATTGGTGTTCGCTGATATAATTGATAACAAAACTGAAATCTTATAAAGATATTACAGACTGAACATAGATATATACATGTTATAATAGACACCTGATTGTACACTGGACCCTAGCATGACTTATTCCCCACATGATATATATATATTTAGACTGTGATAGACACCTGACCTGATTTGACATTTTATTTCTATATTGACTGACTTTATTGCTCTCTGTTGATGTTTCATATGTTATATCTGATCTATTCCAGTACTGTTTATCATTATGTACACACTATTTATATGCAGAGCACCTTCTCTTTTTCATACACACTCATTGGGTTGCTTCCTGACTACACTGGATTCGCACGTTCAGATACTGGATGTTTCAAGTCATTGATCAGGTGTTCGATTGAGACCGGACATGTTGCGGGGAGCTGGAGTTTTCTTCTAACCACTCTGCTATTATTGTCTTTCTTTTCATTCCTATTGATTCTATAGTTTCTCTAATCCTCTATACTTTACTATCAGTTATTATTTCATTTCTTATTCATATGTTACCATGTGTGGATGCTTTATATGTGTAGTAGATTTTTATAGCTTTTTGGATTACTTTAGGCTTAGCGTGTATACGTAGGGTATTCTTCTCACATATATACGTCGCCGACTCTCGTCGCGACTCTATTTCCATGTATTTTAGGAAGCGGGGCGTGATAGTATCATATCTATGTAGTCGGTGATATAAGTATATGAAATAATAGTATTTTGTGTAACAAGTGTCTATATGAACTAACAGTTTCCAGAAGATTAGAGCGTAACGATGATACTAGCACATGAAATAATAGTGTCTAACATCCATATAACAGTGACAGTGTATATTATAATAGAGTATCCACGTATCCGTGTATAGATAATAGTATCTTTGTAACAGTAATATAGGTACATCGCATGACAGTGTCCGGTGTGATAGATGTAATAAGAACATGAAATATATATCAATTTAACAATATTTGTTGTTGTTATTATTATTATCGATATCACAAGTGAAGTTTATATAAGTCTCTATTTTCAAACTCTTCACAACCAAATTAATATTTATTACTTTAGCATTTTATAATTTATTTATCATTAATACAATAATAACTTATTACCAATATATACTAATCCATCAGTACTTTATTTTAAATCAAGAAACAAAATAAAATTATTATTTAACAATTATATTCAAATAACTATCATACATATTCTAATTACAGTGATTTATCGATTATTATATTTTATTAAATAATATTCACAATGATTTACCGATAATCACCATTTATTAAATAAAATAATCAATCAATTTCACTAAACATGATAAAATATAATTTATAAAAGAAAAACACTCACATAGCTATTACGAGAGTGTAGCTCTCTTTCCTACGATCGCAACGGTTCCAGAATCGTCCAAATTGGACACCGGATACTCAAGATATCGCTCGTATGCTAAAATCATATAAAAGGGTTAAATATGTAATTAATAAGGATAAAAATGCAACAAATATTATTTAACAGGGTTTTTTATGAAATTTTACCTTTTGGGTTTACAAACGGGTTTGGGCTCTTAACGGGTCAGGCTTAGATTCAATTACCCGAACCGGTTGACTTAAGGGTATATGGGTTGTGGGTTACAAGGGTTAGTGGGTTTGGGTTAATGTTAATGGGTTTTGTGGGTTATTGGGTTCGTACCCATTAGAGAGAGAAGGAAAGCAGGGAGAGCGAGGGTGGCGGTGGCCAAGCCCGGCCTGGCCTCACCAGCACCGCCCCACCGGCGGCTCCTCCTCGCCAGTGGCATCACGCAGAGAAAAAGAGGGAGAGAGGGATAGAGAGAGATGAGATAGAGAGAGACCGAGAGAGAGAGAGAGAGAGAGAGAGAGAGGAGAACAAAGGCAACGGCCAGATGGGTTGGGCAGCGCCGGTGGCCACCGCGGCGGGCCTGGCCGGCGACGGTCCTGGCCGCCAGTCGACATTGAGGAGCGGGAGGGAGGGGGGAGAGAGAGAGAGAGAGAGAGAGAGAGAGAGAGAGAGAGAGAGAAGATCTATAAGAAAAAGGGAGTAAGAGGGAAACAGTAAGATAAAGGAATATACAGAGATGGAGAGAGTGAAAGAGAGAGAGGAGTTAGGAGAGAGAAAGACAATGAAAGAGAGAGAAAAGAAAATAGAGGAAGAGGCGGTGGAAGATTGGCGGTGGCTAGGCTTAGGAGAGAAGAAATAAAGTGATTGGATGGGAAAAAGAAAGAACGAAAGAAAAATTAAAATAATCTTATTTAATTAATATTTTAATTGGGTCGACATTTGACTAGTTCAGAATAGTACCCAAAATTTTTGTAAAATAACAAATATTACGTGTGCAAATTAAAAAAATCCTGGAATTAACCGATGATACGAGCAACATTGGTTTGGCCTGATTTTTGATTAATTCAGAAAAATCTCCAAAAATGTCTGAAAAGAGAAAATATGATTTTAAAGAATTATTTGAAAGCAGATTCTCAAAATTCAACTTCGATTGTAAATTAAAAATCCTAAAGTCGATTATCAGTATTGATCCACATCGAATTCGGAGATTTTCCAAAATAATCTAGAAAATTTTTTAAAAATTTTGAAAAATTTAAAATATTGAAAAATAATATCTAAAAATGAAATTGGTTCAATCTGACTGCCACAAAGATCAAATCAACTTTATACTCTATATCGAGTACTGATACTGTGATATGTACATCAAGAATCAGGGGGTTAAACTTCCCCCCACCTTACAAAAAAAATTCGTCCTCAAAATTTCAATTCATGAGGGAGAACAAAATTTACAATCCTGGAGTATGAATGTTATGGGCCTATGATGCTTCTGTTGCACTTCTCTGATATCTATAACGAACTCGAGACTTGGTGACTAGTATCAAGAATCAAGATTATGGAAGAGGGGTGATTGGAAATTAGAATATTCAGAATGATAATGAAAAGTTAGAGAATATTAAGAGACAAAGAATGAATTTTCAATAGAGATATTCTAGTACTCATAACTGGAATCCCTAATTTCAGATACAAATGAGTTCTAATCTGAATCAGATTGTACTGTTGGTGAGAGATCAAGCATTGACCCAGGTGGTTACCCACATCAGGTATGAACCTGGGCTCTGATACCACTCTGTAACGCCCTGATCTCGCAGGTATAAGGATGTTACGGCGACGTACATACGCAGGGCAAAAATACCCTCACGTATGTACGCTAGGCCTCAATACAAGGAATAAATATAAATACATAATGATTTCAGTATTAAATAGTACAAGAATACCTGCAAAAGGGGTTAGTGATCATAATATATATGAAAACAGGGATAAAATAGTAGATAGGGACTGAATAATAATGACACCTATGAATAGGAAAGGCGGGGATTCTCCTATATGTATCCCCGAAAATATCTAGTACTCCGATATTTCGGATCTCCAACCCAAGCACGCAAACCCAGGGTCGTCAGAAAGTGACATAGTGAGTGATAAAATTAAGAAAACAGTAATATTATTATAATAATCCAATTATGATAATAATATGTAATACATGTTTAAATACAAGTGATACAATATGATAATAACAATCTGAAAAATATATACAAGTGTAATATTTTAAGATTGTTAATACCTAGCATATTATAATAGTGTCATTACCACAATAGTATCTAATTTAATAATATTACTATCGGTTTATATGTTTGAACTGTGCTACCAAAAATAATAGGTAAGTCACTTTGGGGGATTATGTTACTACAGTCAATAGAGTTATTTTATTTATATATAATTCTCAATATGTGTAGTATGATACGGTATTTAAGTATTTCTAATTACATCAGTATGTATAAGTATCATGTAGCAAGTTTTACTTACTTTATATTTCTTATTTAATCTAATAATAATAGTAGTATAATGGTGTCGTGATGAATATGGACATAGAGATATGAAGTATGCAGGATAACCATACTACAGTGATGTAATTATATAGTAACAGTGTCTACAGGGTGTACATGAAACAGAATACATGAAATATAGACTATATGTGTGCATGAATAGTGTGTCACCACATGAAGTGTAATAAATATCAAGAAGTGTAATAAGGTATACAGGTGATATGACAGTGAAAAAAATATCAGAAATAGTAACAAGTACAACTAAACACTAATATGTGTGCATCGAGCAAGTCATATTATTTATACAATAATAACAATCAGTACCGCCTAGTATCTTAATCAATCTCTTCCAGTATCTCATACCACTAACAGTTTATATCGGAGCCCGCACTCCAGACAAACCCATCCGAACATGGCACACGGGTACCATCATTCTGTTGGCCCAAAGGCCCATCACTCTAGTTTTGATGATGATCAACTTATGTAGTTATAGTACTAATGATCTTGTGTTTATTTAGTTTCAGATTTGTGATCAAGATCTTAGTAGGTGTGTAGCTTCAACAAAGGATTTAAAGTCAAGTTTTGAAGCTAGCACGGTTTGATTCAAGAGCTTGTGCATCAAGACCACATCATGTACTCAAGAGGAGTCTAGCTCTATGGATCGTGTTTGTACCAAGTCAAGAAGATGTGAAGACTTCAAGTGAAGACCTTCAAGATCAAGACTTGTGTCTAGGTTTGTTTTTATAAGATTTTGTTTTTAGATAAAAATGTAAAGGATAGAATAGTTAGTGGATTACTCAAGTATATCTTACACACACACACTCTTGATTTAGATGAGTTTTCATAAAAGAATTTTTATTTTGGAAAAATACAAAAGAGTTTTCTTTTTGAAAAATACCGGTTTGGTTTTTGGACTTCATATTTACATGTATTTAACCAAAACCGTATTTAGTGCTTAAATGTCAAAAACATAGATATTTCACCATGTATGTGTAGTGGATCATATCCATACACTCTATGCTTTAAAAGTTGTTCAAATATCTTGTTTTTGTATTTGGAGAAGTTTGGAAAAACCAAATTCGAAAAAATACAGTTTTTGTTTTGAACTAAATTTTCTAAGTTATAAAAATAGTTCAAATTATTTGTAACATGTCTTGATTTTGCTCAAGCATGTTAGATTATCAAAGTATAATGTTAAAACTATTTTTGTAGATTTTTTTATGATTTTATGGGATTTTATTGGGTCAAAAAATAACCAAGTTTTTAATCTCAGAATTCCTGTCCTGGCTTCAGCCGGTCGACCGAAGCTTGAAGTCCGTCGACCAGGCCGGTCGACTGACGTGCACAGACGTGCACGCCAGCCTTTGCTGGAGGGCCGGTCGACCGGGACGGTCGACCGCCAGAGAGCTCTGCTCTCTGGAAAGCCCCGGTCGACCGGCAGAGAGATCTACTTTCTGTTCCAGGGTCTCGGTCGACCGGCCAGTCGACCGCTGCCCCAACCGTCAGAAATCTGACCGTTGGCGGTCGACCGGGCGGTCGACCGTCAGGCCATCCTGGCTCCAATGGCTAGTTTTTTCTAACTCTATAAATTGGGGCTTTTAGGGGCTGTTTTCTACAAGATTTTTGGAGAGTTTTTAAGCCAGTTTTTCCTACTCTATAAAGAGGTTTTCTCCACTAAATTGAGAGCAAATATTTCCAATTAAAAGGGAAGTTTTATCAAGAGTGTTTAAAAGTGATTTTCTTGAGTTTTTCTCCACCATCTCAATCCTTGTTTTCTCACACAACACTTGAGCCATCCATTGCTATATCTACCTATAGGGATTTTGTTGTGAGAGGATTTTAGGTGATCAAAGAGTTGTGATCACCAAAGTTCTATTTTATACTTTGAGGAGGCGGACTTGCGGGTTCGCGGTGTTTCGAGTTCGTGTGTGAACTCGGAGTTTAAGGTGCGGCCTCGGCAAGCTAGTGGGCTTGCGGTGTGTTCTTGCGGGAACAAGAAAGGGACTAGAGAGTCCAAGGAGCTTGTAGGTGTTGCAGCACCAAGTGATCAGGTGGGATCGATTATAGTGGAAATCCTTCATAGTGTTGAAGGCGGGGACGTAGAGTAAGTGTGCTCGAACCTCGAAACTGTAAATCACCTAGAGGGGTGGTGAATAGGTGATAATGCTAATCTATAAACTAAATGCGCTAAATGCGGAAGCTTAAAAACAAATTTGCAACACACTTATTACAACACACAAGTGTAGCTGAATTCCCCGTGAAGGGCTCTGGACTAACTCCTCTTGATTCCCCTAGATAAGGGTTGAGGTGCTATAAGAAGCACTTGTGGATAAATATAAGTGAGGCACTCACAAACAACCAAGCATATAAGATGAATAGGCAATATGAATATATGCAAGGCACAAATGCAAGCAAGTATGATATGATGATATGAATGATGCTATGCACAATATAAAGAGAGAGAGTTGGAGAGACAATAGATCAAAAGCAAACACAAAGATATGTTCCGAGGTTCGAGCCCCTAGCTCTACGTCCCCGCCTTTACCGAGAAGGATTTTTAATCCACTATCTTGTCCACCGAGGACTCCCACCGAGGGAACCTTCACCGAGAAGGATTTTTGCAACAAGAAAGTACCGAACTCCTCTCTCAAACACCACCTCACAACCGAGGGGTAGGCCCGTAGCCAAACAACAACCAACACCTCTACCGAAGAGGGTTTACAAACCAAACTCCACCTCTCACTAGAGGGAGCAAACCACAAGCCTCAACCTCTACCAAAGAGGGAGCAAACCAATCACCCGATCAACCTCTACCAAAGAGGGATACAACAAAAGAAAGGGTGTTTACAACAAGTGGTTTCTTTCAACCACAAACAATCTCTCTTTCCTCTTTTCCACAAAAAACAAGATCCTAATAGAATAGGATAGATGATAGATCAAGTGTGGAAAACTAGGTGTTTGGAAAACAAAAACTCAAAGAAAAATACTTGGGAAAACTCTTGTAAAAGATAGAAAATGAAAGCCAAGACAAATCTCCCAAAATACTCTTTTCTTTGATTCTTTCAAAAAACCTAAAACAATATAAAGATAGATCTTTTGACTCTTAAACACTTTTGAAAACTTGTATTATAAACCAGAGAATAGGGAAATTTTTTACTCTAGAAAATCTTATTCAAAATCCCAAAGAAATGGGGTTTATATAGGCCGAACAGAAAACTAGCCATTAGACTGATCTGGCAGCCTGACAGGCTTGCGGTCGACCGGCCCGGTCGACAGCCAACGGTCAGAAATATGACCGTTGGGGCAATACGGTCGACCGCTCGGCCGACCGCCCAGATACAGAGAGCAGACTTCTCTGCTCCGGTCGACCGCTCGGTCGACTGCCCAGATACAGAGAGCAAGGCTCTCTGATCCGGTCGGTCGACCGGCCGACCGGCCCTGTGTCTGACAAATGTGCACAGGGCTGTGCACGTCAGTCGACCACAACGGTCGACTGGCCCTTGGTTCGGTCGACCGTCCGGTCGGCCGACCTGGCCTGTCAGCCACAGTCTGGGTCAGAAACTGGGTCAGAAAAACAGTTAAACATATTTCTAAAAATTCTTTTAAGTCCTGTAAAAATCTCCAAAAATATTTTTATCATTTTGCATTGATATATAAACTTATGATAAATATTTTAACTCAAATATCAAGCATATGAAACTATTTTTGTGTTTTATCATTTTTACCAAAAACCAAAACTTGTATTTTATCTAACTTGGATTTTTTCAATACATGAATAGGAAAGTCAAAATAAGTTTGTATAGGAAGTTTAAGCATGCATGTATAAGTAGAATACATCTACTATACATATAAACCATTTAAACTTATTTTGATCAATCTATTCATGAAAACAAATATCGGTTAAACTAAAACCGAAAAACCATAAAACGTGTGTGTTGTGCACTTGAGCATATCAACTATACTAAGCTTTACAAATGGATCTAAACACACTAAACTAAACTAGGATACCTAAGTCTTCTTGACGATCTTCATCTTCAAGTCGACTCGATCCCAAACGTGATCCACCGAGTGCAAAGGTATGATCTTGATGCTCGGGCACTGGAATCACCATGTGAAAGCTTCTAAACACCTCTTGTTAAAGCAATCACCAACTAATATCTTGCTTAATGATCTGAAACTAAAATCACAAGATTATTAGTAAACATAACTACATGAGTTAATCATCATCAAAACTAGAGAGGAAGGCCTCCGGGCCAACAATCTCCCCCTTTTTGATGATGACAAAACTCATGGAGTTATATATGCATGGATTAAAGTTAAGCTTCAAAGAAGCTCCCCCTTAACTCATGTATAAAACAAATAAACATAAATATGCAATGAAGGCTCTTAAACATGAATGCATATATATGCATAAATAATAAAAGGCTCTAGATACTAATGAAATGTTCAAAAACAGAACATGCTCTAGATACCAATTAAAATTAAACTAAATTAAACTTAATATATGCAAAACATAAATATGCATATATAAACCAAAATCTTTCTCCCCCTTTTTGTCAATCATCAACAAAGGGGTAAAAACCAAAACAAAACAAAATCTTCTCCCCCTTTTTAATACAAAGAAACAATCATCAATAAGGGGTAAATAAAGACAATGTTCTCCCCCTTTTTTTCTAAAACAAAAACAAAACCAAATAGGGGTGACAATCAATTAAGATATCAATTGAAAATATGTCAAAGTAGTATCTTGATACCAATTGAAAGTAAACATAGATAATAAATAAATGGTATATGTGATATACATTCATGAAGAGGAAGATGTGAAGCTTTCCTACATAGATACATTACATGAAGGAGGGATGACAAGCCCTAATTCACATAACGTACACTATGCAATGCATAAGAGGAGATGTGAAGCTCCCCCTACACACGTGTATCACATAAAGAAGAGATTGTCAAGCTCTTCAATACAAGATACACTCATCATGAATCTATATGTAGAAGAGATGTTAAGCTCTCCTTGCATATAGGCAATACAAATCAAAACTTTTGTATTTTTATTTTTATATATTTTTTTTATTAAACAAAAATTTTGAGATACCAATTTTGAGACATTCAAATAAACATCTTGATATCAAAAGAGAGTATTTTTCTTTTAAGTATATGATATCAATTTAAAATTTTTATTTTCTATCATAAAGTAAGGGAGTGGAGATACAAATACCAATTGTAAATATGAAAATCGAATTTTCTCCCCTTTATGAAATACCAAAAAAAATAATGCGTAGGCTTGAAATGAGATACCAATTGAAAAGCAATTGAAAACTAATCAATTGAAACAAAATTGAAACTCAAGCTTAGTATAAACACAAACATATATATGTATGAAAAATAGATACAATTGAAATTGATATTCTTGGAATTGAAAAACATACATACATATAAACATATATGAGTATACAAGAAAAGTCAAAATTGATACCAATTGAAAGAATTTCAATGATACCAATTGAAACAAAAATAATGATCAAGTGTATACATCATATAACTACCACCCAACCATGTTCAAGTTTAAAATGATTTTCAATATAAAGCATATATGAGCGTGATCTCCCATCCAACCGCCCTTGGAAGGTAGGGGTTTTCAAAAATAGGTTTGAAAATTGAAGTATGTTTGAAAAACTCTATCATAATGAAGAATATCATAACTAGTTATATGAAAAATTTGTAAACTAGTACGAAATCCTTCAAGCAAGGAACAAAACGAAATTATTTTTCATAAAAAACATGAAATTCACAAAATAGCTAACACTCATAATCAATAAGCATAAATATGACTCATGAAAACAAAACATGAGTAAACAATAAATGTGAGTGTACAAATAAGATGTGAAGATCATGATCATGAAAGTATTCAATTTAGCTCAATATTCCTTGAAACATGAAAATATGAAAATCATCAAAACTATTTAATCTTCAAGGTATATGTATGTCATATACAAACTAAAGTATACATATATATATCCAAACACAATGAGTCCACAAAGATATATGCATTAAGGCACGTGGCTCAAAAGGATGTATATGTATAAACAATAGTTTAGATAAAATGGACATATACAAGAAGTTAAACATAAACACATGGAAACATGAAAAACTAAATTTCTATTTAAACAAGTTTCATTTCAAGGCATATGTATGATTTGTCAACACAAGAAGTATACATACATACCCTAAACACAATTTGAGTACATATATATAGATTTGCATGAAAGGCAAATGACTCAAGGGGTATACATGTATATCTTAAAGTTTGGCAAAAATACACATATACATGAAATGAAAACTCATACACCTAAAACAAAACCAAAATGGGAATACAGGTTTAAAATGCATGGATCATCAAAACTATACTATACTAGCACATCTAATGGGTTCAATTAAGCATTCAAGCTCAAACATATATAGATTTATTTGTGGCCCACTATATGTACAAGTATATACCTAGTCTTAAAGAAAACTAACATTTAAACATATATTCAAATCATAAAGCATAAAACGGGATATAAATCAACATGAAAAACATAAACATGATTATTATGAAAATTCACATGGTATTAAACCTATTATAAGCATGATAGCTAAACAAATGGTGAGAACACAAAATAATAGTCCATATTAAACATGGGTGTCTCAAAGGCTATACATGCATGTCAAGGATTTAATAAACATAGTATTGACATAATAATCTATAAATAACAAAACATGTTATAAACAATGAAATGGAAGGCATGTAAACAATAATAAGGAGTTAGGAATCGTTACCAAAACCTAGAAGGCAACTCTCCTTGTCTCCAAAACATGATGGTCATCTCCACCAAACTTCCCTTGAAAGTGATGCATCCAAATAGTCCTCATGAAGCTCGGAACGCATCCACTCCAAGGTACCGCTACTCTCACGTCATGCGAGAGCCCACTCCTACATCAAATACAAGAGGGGTGGTCTTTGGTACCCATATCTTATTGGGTCCATGGGGGTTAGTACCATTCCTAACCCAAACAAATTTATTTGCTAAATTTACATCATGTAATCTATCAAAGCAAAATTTATCAAGATGGCCCTTACGTCTACAATGTGTACATGTGTACACATGAGCATACAACGTGAGATGGTGTCCGTGAGGAGCATGTGTATGCCGTGATGGGTGTACATGCATAGATGGAACTTGCTTCTTTCGAAACAAAGATTCCAAACGTGTATGACCCACTACACATTGGCTCAAAGTGGAGCCCAAACAATCAATATTCTTCTTAATTAAATTTATATCATTTTCAATCAAAGAAGAAGTGGAACATGCAATAGGTGAAGTGTGTGATACTACCCTAGCATGACAAACATGTGCATCAATCTTATTTTGCATACAAGCATTCTTCTTCAAACAAACATTTAAATCATTTGAAATAGAAATTATTTTATTTTTCAAAGCAACATTCTCTTTTAAAACAAAATCAATTTTTGAAGACAAGTTTTCATTTCTCTTCAAAATATTTTCACAATCATTTTTATTTTTCAAAAAATTATTTTCTTTTAGTGCAAGATCAAGTTAAGACCTTAATCAATCCCTTTCATTATAGATCTCCACTTTCTCTTGCAAAACACAATCAAGTTTAGAAGACAATTTTTCATTTTCTTTATTTAAAGCAAAAGTCTTCTTTTTCAAAACTTTATATTTTTCTATCAATTTTTCACAAACTATAGAAAGTTCTTCATTCAAAGCATGGGCATCAATATTTTCATCATATGAAGAACTAGCATCAAAGCTATCTAGTTGAGTTTCTGATTGTACCTCAAGGGAGTCATTCCCTTGGATCATATAGCATTGTTGTGGCTCGGATTCTCCACTAGATTCCTCCTCTTGTTGGATTAGCATTTGAAGCTCGGAGGTGGTGATTGTTGTCAACTTGTTCCACACTGCAAAGGCGGAATCAAGATTAGAAACATGCAAAGATAATCTTTAGGTAGCGTGCTTCTAATGGCCTCAAGGGCTTGTGCATTGGCCCCAATATGCTTGCTATCACTAAGGTAGGATTCCTTGGTAATGGCAAAGTGAACCTTATGCCTTAGGGTTTGTAAATAAACGGACATCCTAATCTTCCAAATAATGATGTTGGTCAAACATAGGTGGGGTCATGAAGTCCATGGGTCCAAAACTATATGTGTACAAACAAGCAAATGCAAATGTAGATTAGCAAACAAAGGATCTCACTCCTAGGTTGTTAAGCCTAAGTATCAGGAGCATAGGCTCTGATACCAATTGTAAATCACCTAGAGGGGGGGTGAATAGGTGATAATGCTAATCTATAAACTAAATGCGCTAAATGCGGAAGCTTAAAAACAATTTTGCAACACACTTATTACAACACACAAGTGTAGCCGAATTTCCCGTGAAAGGCTCTGGACTAACTCCTCTTGATTCCCCTAGATAAGGGTTGAGGTGCTATATGAAGCTCTTGTGGTTAAGTATAAGTGAGGCACTCACAAACAACCAAGCATATAAAATGAATAGGCAATATGAATATATGCAAGGCACAAATGCAAGCAAGTATGATATGATGATATGAATGATGCTATGCACAATATAAAAAGAGAGAGTTGGAGAGACAATGGATCAAACGCAAACACAAAGATATGTTCCGAGGTTCGAGCCCCTAGCTCTACATCCCCGCCTTCACCGAGAAGGATTTCTAATTCACTATCTTGTCCACCGAGGACTCCCACCGAGGGAACCTTCACCGAGAAGGATTTTTACAACAAGGGAGTACCGAACTCCTCTCTCAAACACCGCCTCACAACCGAGGGTAGGCCCGTAGCCAAACAACAACCAACACCTCTACCGAAGAGGGTTTACAAACCAAACTCCACCTCTCACTAGAGGGAGCAAACCACAAGCCTCAACCTCTACCAAAGAGGGAGCAAACCAATCACCCGATCAACCTCTACCAAAGAGGGATACAACAAAAGTAAGGGTGTTTACAACAAGTGGTTTCTTTCAACCACAAACAATCTCTCTTTCCTCTTTTCCATAAAAAACAAGATCCTAATAGAATAGGATAGATGATAGCTCAAGTGTGGAAAACTAGGTGTTTGGAAAATAAAAACTCAAAGAAAAATACTTGGGAAAACTCTTGTAAAAGATAGAAAATGAAAGCCAAGACAAATCTCCCAAATACTCTTTTCTTTGATTTTTCAAAAAAAACTAAAATGATATAAAGATAGATCTTTTGGCTCTTAAACACTTTTGAAAACTTATTTTATAAACTAGAGAATAGGGAAATTTTTTGCTCTAGAAAATCTTATTCAAAATCCCAAAGAAATGGGGTTTATATAGGCCAAACAGAAAACTAGCCGTTAGGCTGATCTGGCAGCCTGACAGGCTTGCGGTCGACCGGCCCGGTCGACCGCCAACGGTCAGAAATATGACTGTTGGGGCAATACGGTCGACCGCACGGCCGACCGCCCAGATACCTAGAGCAGACTTCTTTGCTCCGATCGACCGCTCAGTCGACCGCCTAGATACAGAGAGCAAGGCTCTCTGATCCGATCGGCCGACCGGCCGACCGGCCCTGTGTCTGACAAATGTGCACAGGGTTGTGCACGTCAGTCGATCGCAACGGTCGACTGGCCCTTGGTTCGGTCGACCGTCTGGTCGGCCGACCTGGCCTGTCAGCCACAGTCTGGGTCAGAAACTGGGTCAGAAAAACAGTTAAACATATTTCTAAAAATTCTTTTAAGTCTTGTAAAAATCTCCAAAAATAGTTTTATCATTTTGCATTGATATATAAACTTATGATAAATATTTTAACTCAAATATCAAGCATATGAAACTATTTTTGTGTTTTATCATTTTTACCAAAAACTAAAACTTGTATTTTATCAAACTTGGATTTTTCAATACATGAATAAGAAAGTCAAAATAAGTTTGTATAGGAAGTTTAAGCATGCATGTATAAGTAGAATACATCTACTATACATATAAACCATTTAAACTTGTTTTGATCAATCTATTCATGAAAACAAATATCTGTTAAACTAAAAACCGAAAAACCATAAAACGTGTGTGTTGTGCACTTGAGCATATCAACTATACTAAGCTTTACAAATGGATCTAAACACACTAAACTAAATTAGGATACCTAAGTCTTCTTGACGATCTTCATCTTCAAGTCGACTCGATCCCAAACGTGATCCACCGAGTGCAAAGGTATGATCTTGATGCTCGGGCACTGGAATCACCATGTGAAAGCTTCTAAACACCTCTTGTTGAAGCAATCACCAACTAATATCTTGCTTAATGATCTGAAACTAAAATCACAAGATTATTAGTAAACATAACTACATGAGTTAATCATCATCAAAACTAGAGAGGAAGGCCTCCGGGCCAACAGAAACAAATCTCCCGTGTTTGCGATTGCTCACTCTCTATCTCTTACTCTTGTATATATCTTGCATACTTTTATTGCTTTCATCTTATATGCTTGATATATATTGTGAGCTTAATTGTTATATGCTTGGGGATTGTTTGCTAACACTTGTATTCAACCAAGAGAGCCAACGCGGCACCTCAACTCTTATTTAGAGGAATCTTGAGGAGTTAGTCCAGAGCCCTTCACGGGGAATTCGGCTACACTCTTGTGTTATACTTGGTGTTTAGTTTAATAAGTTTTTAATTCTGCATTTAGTGACCATTAGATTAGCCATCACCTATTCACCCCCTCTAGGTGACTTTACAATTGGTATCAGAGCCAAGTGCTCTTGATTTGGGTCTTACAAGGTAGAGTTAAAGATTCTCATTTTTAGGCTAATCACAATATTTGTACTCACACCATGGACTTCATAACACCTCCCACCTTTGACATCCTTAACATCCAAACTTGGAAGGTTAAGATGTCTTTATACCTCAAAGCCTTAGGGATTCATGTTTATTTTGCCACTACTAGAGACTCATATAGTTTAAATGGCAATAATATTGAGGCTAATGCAAAGGCCATTCATGCTTTAAAATCAACCCTAAATGATGAATATTTATCTAGGGTATCTAACATTGATTCGGCTTTTGTAGTTTGGAACACTATACTCTCCCTCGGTGAAAAAGAACAATACTATGCGGGGAGTGACTCGGATGTTGGGAGCGACACCTCCAACGTGTGCTACATGATCCAAGGGGATAACCCCTTGAGGTAACTACCGAATCCGAGGTAGATGAAGATATTGATATGTCCTATGATGAGCTTACATCTTTTTGTCAACAACTTCTTGAAAAATATGACATGCTTAGAAAAGATAACAAGAAAATGAAAAATAAAATTGATTACATGTTAAAAGAAAAGGATTCAATTGAAAATGTTTTAAAAGAAAATGAGTCTTTTAAAATCAAGATTGCATGTTTTGAAAAAGAAAATAAAAATTTGAAAAATGAGAATGTTTCCTTAATGTCTAAATTGAATGATTTATGTGAAGAAAACACTACTTTTGAAAAATAAAATTGTTTTGGTGGAAAAACAAAAAGAAGTTGTTTTAAATGAAAACACTTCTTTGAAAAGAAAAATTATTAAAAAAGAAAAAGAAAATGTTTCTAAGAAGTATAAGAAAAATGATCCTCATTTTCACCATGCACTACATGCCACTATTGATAATAATGAGGTTAAATTTTTGAAAAATAGAATTGATTGCTTAAGCTCTACTTTGAGCTATTGTGCATTTAACCATAAGAGATTAGAGTCCTTGTTTTTAAAGAAACAAGTTCCATATGTTCATGCACAACACCCTCATCATGCATATGCACACTTTGCACGCCACGATCACACTCATACACATATGCATCCTAAGGTGTACAAATGTACACATTGTGGCCGCAAACGCCATTTAGCAAAATTTTGTTATGATAAAATAAATGTTTTAAATTTTCCTAATAAGAAAAATGTTTGGGTTCCTTACAAGACTAACCCCCAAGGACCCAAAAGAAAATGGGTACCAAAATTCTCACCTTGTGTTTTTGATGTAGGTGCGGGCTCTCACAAAACGTGAGAGGGATGGTGCCTTGGTGGTGGTTGCACATGGACATGATGGACACATATTTGATGCACCGCTATCAAGGAGGTTTGGTAGAACAACCACCATGTTTTGGAGATTTGGAGTATAGTTCTTTGGTTTGGTAACTATCTCTAAAAACTTCTACTTTATTTACATGCTTGTTCATATATGATATTTTTAGCATGTTCATATGTTTTGTGCTTCATGTGGTAAATACTAGTTTAAATGTAGTTTTTATCAAAACTTGGATGTATACTTGTATAAGTAGTGAGCAACAAATTGATTCATATATGTTTGTACTTCATTGTTCATTTGTACTCACTATATGCACATATATAGCCTAGTTTTGATGATTCTCTCATTTACACTTGTTTTGCCTATTTTCATATTATACTTCATGTATATGTATTTTGTATTAAAATCTAATAAATATACATGTATGTCTCTTGAGTCTCTTGCCTTCATACAAACTATATCATAGACTCACTTTATGTTTGGGATATGTATGCATATTGTTAGGATTGGATAAAAACATACATATACCTAGAAGTTTATTTTTAAGATGAAAAATGAATTTTCATGATTTATTTGTTTAAAAAAAATTAATAATAAGATTCATGCTTGTTTTGAGCATTATTGATTATTTTCATGGAAATGCTATTTACATGATTTTTGAACACTCACACTTCATTTGTTTTGTCATGACTTTGTTTCATGAACATCTTTATGAGCTTTATCGATTTTGAGTGTCAACTCTTGTGTATTTGGTATGATTCATGAAAAACATATGATTTGATTTCATGTTTTGAAGGATCTTTAACTAGTTTTTCAAAAATTATCTTAACTAGTTATTATTCTTCATTTGGTAGTATTTTTCAATAAATATATTTTCAAAACCTATTTTGAAAACCCCTACCAACTCCGTCATGGGAGAATGGTTGGGCGATTATGCCTTACAAACCTCATTGAAAATCTTTTATCTTGAGCATAAAAACGGGTGGTAGGTTATGAGTTATATACTTGATCTCAATTGGTATTTTCATTTTGTATATACTCATATTTTGTTTTCTATATATGTATGCTTCATTTCAAATAATAGCAATTGATATTGGTATTCTCTTTTCATAGATATATATGTTTTTCGTGTGCTTGATTTACAATTGGTATACATCTTTAAAGCACATAGTAAGTTTATGCTAAGCTTTATTCAAATCCTTATTTTCAATTGGTATCTCAATTGATTGTTTTAATAAGCTTATGCATTATTTTTAAAATTGATATTTTTATTGATATCAAAAATATGCAATGATTTTCAATTGGTATCAATATGATTAAATTTTTGATTAAAATTCAAATTTGTAATGTTTATTTGCAATTGGTATCAACATGATTTTTTTTACAATTGGTATCTTAAAATTTGATTACAAGTGGTACCTTAAAAAAAATTTATATCTTTAAATTTGATTACTAAGATATCTCAAAATTTGTTTTATTGAGGAAAATTCAAAATTTTGTTTTAATAAGACATATTAAAATGTTTTGATTTGTATTGCCTATATGCAAGAAGAACTTAACATCTCTTCTACATATAGATTCATGTTGAGTGTATCTTATATTGAGGAGCTTGACAACTCTTCTTTATGCGGTACACGTGTGTAGGGGGAGCTTCACATCTCCTCTTATGCATTGCATATTATGCGTTATATGAGTTAGGGCTTGTTATCCCTTCTTCATGTAATACATATATGTAGGGAAGTTAACTTAGCGTCTTCCTCTTCATGAATATATATCGCATATATCTTTTATTGATTGATTTGATTTCAACCCTTTATTGTTTCTTTGTTTCGAACAAAAAGGGGGAGAAGATTTGTTTTTACTTTAACCCCTTTATTGATGATTGACAAAAAAGGGGAGAAGTATTTGATATATATATATATATATATATATAATATATATATATATATATATATATATATATATATATATATATATATATATATATATATATATATATATATATATATATATATATATATATATATATATGCATATTTTCCTTGCTTTAATCATAAAGGGGGAGAAGGATTTATGTTTATGCATATATGCTTTGTATTGCAAATAGGAGAAAAAGAATTTGATGTGTTTAATGCTTGTTTATTCATGTTTTATCTCCATATATTTGCATACATGTTTGTTTAGATTCATGTGCTTCATTGCCATATACTATTGTTTATTGTGATGCATGAATTAAGGGGGAGCTTTTTTGAAGCTTTACTTTAATCCATGCATATATAACTTCATGAGTTTTGTCATCATCAAAAAGGGGGAGATTGTTGGCCCAAAGCCTATCACTCTAGTTTTGATGATGATCAACTCATGTAGTTATAGTACTAATGATCTTGTATTTATTTAGTTTCCGATTTGTGATCAAGATCTTAGTAGGTGTGTAGCTTCAACAAAGGATTTAAAGTCAAGTTTTGAAGCTAGCACGGTTTGATTCAAGAGCTTGTGCATCAAGACCACACCATGTACTCAAGAGGAGTCTAGCTCTATGGATCATGTTTGGACCAAGTCAAGAAGATGTGAAGACTTCAAGTGAAGACCTTCAAGATCAAGACTTGTGTCTAGGTTTGTTTTTTTAAGATTTTATTTTTAGATTAAAATGTAAAGGATAGAATAGTTAGTGGATTGCTCAAGTATATCTTACACACACACTCTTGATTTAGATGAGTTTTCATAAAAGAATTTTTATTTTGAAAAAATACAAAAGAGTTTTCTTTTTGAAAAATATCGGTTTGATTTTTGGACTTCATATTTACATGTATTTAACCAAAACTGTATTTAGTGCTTAAATGTCAAAAACATAGATATTTCACCATGTATGTGTAGTTGATCATATCCATACACTTTATGCTTTAAAAGTTGTTTAAATATCTTGTTTTTGTATTTGAAGAAGTTTGGAAAAACCAAATTTGGAAAAATACAGTTTTTGTTTGAACCAAATTTTTTAAGTTACAAAAATAGTTCAAATTATTTGTAACATGTCTTGATTTTGCTCAAGCATGTTTGATTATCAAAGTATAATGTTAAAACTATTTTTGTAGATTTTTTTCTGATTTTATGGGATTTTATTGAGTCAAAAATAACCAAGTTTTTAATCCCAGAATTCCTGTCCTGGCTTCAACCGGTCGACCGGGCCGGTCGACCGAAGCTTGAAGTCGGTCGACCGGGCCGGTCGACCGACGTGCACAGACGTGCACGCCAGCCTTTGCTGGAGGGCCGGTCGACCGGGACGGTCGACCGCCAGAGAGCTCTGCTCTCTGGAAAGCCCCGGTCGACCGGCAGAAAGATCTACTCTCTGCTCCAGGGTCTCGGTCGACCGGCCGGTCGACCGTTGCCCCCAACGGTCAGAAATCTGACCGTTGGCGGTCGACCGGGCGGTCGACCGTCAGGCCATCCTGACTCTAACGGCTAGTTTTTTCTAACTCTATAAATTGGGGCTTTTGGGGGCTGTTTTCTACTAGATTTTTGGAGAGTTTTTAAGCCAGTTTTTCCTACTCTATTTAGAGATTTTCTCCACTAAATTGAGAGCAAATATTTCCAATCAAAAGGGGAATTTTATCAAGAGTGTTTAAAAGTGATTTTCTTGAGTTTTCCTCCACCTTCTCAATCCTTGTTTTCTCACACAACACTTGAGCCATCCATTTCTATATCTACCTATAGGGATTTTGTTGTGAGAGGATTTTAGGTGATCAAAGAGTTGTGATCACCAAAGTTCTATTTGTACTTTGAGGAGGCGGACTTGCGGGTTTGCGGTGTTTCGAGTTCGTGTGTGAACTTGGTGTTTGAAGTGCGGCCTCGGCAAGCTAGTGGGCTTGCGGTGTGTTCTTGCGGGAACAAGAGAGGGACTAGAGAGTCCAAGGAGCTTGTAGGTGTTGCGGCACCAAGTGATCCGGTGGGATCGATTATAGTGGAAATCCTTCATAGTGTTGAAGGCGGGGACGTAGAGCAAGTGTGCTCGAACCTCGAAACAAATCTTTTGTGTTTGCGATTGCTTACTCTCTATCTCTTATTCTTGTTTATATCTTGCATACTTTTATTGTTTTCATCTTATATGCTTGATATATATTGTGAGCTTAATTGTTATATGCTTGGGGATTGTTTGCTAACACTTGTATTCAACCAAGAGAGCCAACGCGGCACCTCAACTCTTATTTAGAGGAATCTTGAGGAGTTAGTCCAGAGCCCTTCGCGGGGAATTCGGCTACACTCTTGTGTTATACTTGGTGTTTAGTTTAATAAGTTTTTAATTCTGCATTTAGTGACCATTAGATTAGCCATCACCTATTCACCCCCCCTCTAGGTGACTTTACACATTCAAACGAGAGAGTGATCAAATAACAAGTGTTTCCCACATCACTATTGTTTATACTATTTTTTTATGTTAATTAGAAACCTAATGATCAAAGAGCTCTTATCGGGTGAGTGTATCCCGCGCATACCCGGGACTACGGCCTTAAACAATTCCCTAACTGCTGAGACCAGGGCCCTCCGCTAAGAGGGGAGCATGAAACAGGAAATGAGAGCTCTTGGAGCTATATACAATTGGTAGCCAACACTACCATCCCCTGCAGTGGGATAAATATGGATTCAAGACATCTACCTGATAAGGCTTAGTCAATCGTCAAGTCTCCCCAATCCCATATTGTATTTATTAATTATACAATGAACCAAAAATAAAAATAGTGCATGTAACATATAACAGGACAACAGAACATGAGCAATCCTTGTATCACTAAACAGGACAACGAGAACGAGAGATGTGAGACCTAGAGGTGGCTCCCACGGATTCATGTACAAGATAACAAGATAACATGATAACATGTGGTACAATTTTCTGTATGAAACTTAACTCCGCGCATCTTGGATCAATTGCCGGTATGTTCCACTAACAAGATTACTATATCGATATCGATATCAAAAACAGGAAACAATAATATACTATGTTAGACAGTCATGTAACAAAAATATAGGAATATACATATCAGAGGTAATGATACATGCAACAGGAATACTGAAACAATCATAACATGTATACAAGTGAATCCATGTGACAAATACATGCAATGTGTAGAGGTAGAGTGCCCGTGTAATAATGATACAAGTATATGAAATACAAGTGTATCGTATCCATGTAGTCGGTGATACAAGTAAATGAAATAATAGTGTTTTGTGTAACAAGTGTCTATATGAAATAACAGTTTCCAGAAGACTAGAGTATAACGATGATACTAGCACAAGAAATAATAGTGTCTAGTATCCATATAACAGTGACGTTGTATAATATAATAGAGTATCCGTGTATCCGTGTACACGTAACAGTATCTGTATAATTGTGATAGAAGTACATAGCATGACAGTGTCCAGTGTGATAGATGTAACAAGAATATGTAATATATATATATATATATATATATATATATATATATATATATATATATATATATATATATATATATATAATATCAATATTTGTTGTTATTGTTATTATTTTATGATCGATATCACAAGTGAAGCTTATATAAGTCTCTATTTTAAAACTCTTCACAACCAAGTTAACATTTATTGCTTTAGCATTTTATAATTTATTTATCATTAATCTAATAATCACTTATTACCAATATATACTAATCCATCTGTACTTTATTTTAAATCAAGAAACAAAATAAAATTATTATTTAACAATTATATTCAAATAACTATCATGCATATTCTAATTACAGTGACTTATCGATTATTATATTTTATTAAATAATATTCATAATAATTTACCGATAATCACGATTTATTAAATAAAGCAATCAATCAATTTCACTAAACATGATAAAATATAATTTATAAAAGAAAACACTCACATAGCTGTTACATGAATGTAGCTCTCTTTCCTACGATCGCAATGGCTCCAGAATCGTCCTAATTGGACACCGGATGCTCAAGATATCGCCCGTATGCTAAAATCATATAAAGGGGGGGTTAAATATGTCATTAATAAGGATAAAAATGCAACAAATATTATTTAATAGGGTTTTTTTATGAAATTTTACCTTATTGGGTTTACAAACGGGTTTGGGCTCTTAACGGGTCGGGTTTAGATCCAATAACCCGTACCTGGTTGACTTAAAGGTATATGGGTTGTGGGTTACAAGGGTTAGTGGGTTTGGGTTTAATGTTAATGGGTTTGTGGGTTATTGGGTTCGTACTCATTAGAGAGAGAGAGAGAAGGAAAGCAGGGAGAGGGAGGGGGCGGCGGCCAGGCCTGGCCTGGCCTCACCGGTGTTGGCACCGCCCCGCCGGTGGCTCCTCCTCGCCGGCGGCGTCATGCAGAGAAAGAGAGGGAGAGAAGAATAAAGAGAGATATAGAGAGTATGAGATAGAGAGAGACCGAGAGAGAGAGAGAGAGAGGAGAACATGGGCGACGGCCAGAGAAGTTGGGCAGCGTCGGTGGCCACTGCGGGGCCCTGGCCAGCGACGCGGCCTAGGAGGGTCTGTGAGAAAAAAGGAGTAAGAGGGAAATAGTAAGGGGGAAAGATATACAGAGATGGTAAAGTGTGTGTGTGTGTGTGTGTGAGAGAGAGAGAGAGAGAGAGAGAGACAATGAAAGAGAGAGGGAGAGAAAGGAAACAGAGGAAGAGGCGGTGGAAGAATGGTGGAGGCTTGGCTTGGGGGAGAAGAAATAAAGTGATTGGAGAGGAAAAAGAAAGAAGGAATGAAAAATTAAAATAATCTTATTTAATTAATATTTTAATTGGGTCGATATTTGACTAGTTCCGAATAATACCCAAAAATTCTGTAAAATAGAAAATATTATGCTGAGGAGTATTGTGAAATCAGATTTAAGAAATTCAATCGGATGTACAAATTAAAAAAATCTTAGAATCAACCAATGATACGGGCGACACTGGATTGGCCTGATTTCAGAAAAATCTCCAAAAATATCTAAAAAGAGAAAATATGATTTAAAAGAATAATTTGGAAGCAGATTCCCGAAATTTAACTCCGATTGTAGATTAAAAATCCTAGAATCGATTGTCGGTATCGATCGACACCGAATTCAGAGATTTTTCAAATAATCCAGAAAAATTTTAGAAAATTCTGAAAAATCTAAAATATTGAAAATAATATCTGAAACTGGCTCAATCTGACTACCAAAAAGGTCAAATCAACGTTATACGCAGTATCGAGTACTAATACTGTGATACATACATAAAGAAAGGTTAGTAAAGTTAGATAATAAAAGCAAATATTATTAGATTGTCATTATCACATTATATTACTATATATAGGTGACAAAAGCTCCTTTCATATATAGTTGTAATGTTATATGAGTATAATGAATACAATAATCTAACTTTTCATAATCACATCACATTACTATTTATAAGTGACAGAGCCTCATTTAATATATAGTAGTGATGTTATACGAGTACAATGAGGAGAATAACTTACCATTTTTACTTTGAGATAGTAGAGGTAGAGACTCATGACAGGACTTTTTCTTGAGCTAATGGAGGTAGAGACTCGTGACAAGACTTTTATCTTGAGCTAATAGAGGTAGAGGCTTGTGATAAAACTTTTCCTTGAGTTGATGGAGGTAGAGGCTAATGACAGGACTAGAGCACTTGGTTGATAACGTGTTGTAAAACCCAAGAAATATAATAATGAGAGAGAGAATTCTAGAGAGAGATAGTAGAAAGAGAAATTCTTATTGATTTCTGAAGTGTATATAAAATGAATCAGGAAGTGTCTTTTTATAAAAAAAAACTTTAGGGTATTATGCAGTCACTATTTGCATACTGGCGTCATCGCTTGCATCATCGCACAGTAACTTTTACTTTACTCGGTCGGTGGGCGGCCATCTCATTTGTAACAGACAAAACCTTTGGTTGATGCGATGGTCTTTTTCTAGACTGCAAGTTTCTGTACAAGCAAACAAGGTGCGAAAAATCAGTAGGATCTGCAAAATAGAAACTTTTGATCTTTTTCCAGTCACAATTATGTGAAACCAACCGACTGTTAGTTATATTATAATTCTTTAAATTTAGAGAAAAAAAACAAAAAAAACAAAATACCTATGTCACTAACACGAAGTCTTTGCTAGAAAAATTGAGTATAGTAGACGGTGTATAATGGGTGGGAAAAAGAAATAAAACACCTAAATCGGGTGATTTGGGATTACTCTAAACCACACCATCATAGAGGAGAGTAAGAAATTAGGAATATCTATCCCCCGCGGTTGGCATTGTGACTAGACCATGGGCCGTTAAGAGCTTCGCTCTCCATCGGTCTCCACTTCGAAGCCCTGCATGCGCGACATATTTAATTAAATATAAGTCCAACCACCGTGACCCCTGTAATAGAATCCCGATGTTCAGTGGTTATATGTTATTGTAATATATAAACTATCTTTCATTTTCATCAGTTTCCCCTTTCATCTTTCATCGTAATTATTAGTAACCCGAGATTCCAATATGCAAATAAAACCTTAATTTCTATACTCTCTCTTTTGCTCCCCCTAACCATTTGTCTTTCATAAAGGAAATTTGAACCATAACCAAAAAAAAAATTTAGTGTTTGATGATGGGAGGATTATGGAAGGAGAAAAAGATAGTTTTTAGTTCCGAAATTGGTTGGAAGAATCAAGTGGAAGGATGAGAATGAGTCCAGAATAGAAATGTAGATTGTAGAAGCAAAAAATTATGGGCATAGAAAAGATATTAGTGCGGTTATTTAGAATCTAAAGAAGTGATAAGTGCACCAATTAGTTAGTAAACTCAGTAAATTAATAAATAGACCCTTCAAATTATTTTAAATACCCTTATATTCTACACATCTCAAACATATTCTTTCAAGTTGGTCATGGTTGTCGTCTTTCTAGCAAGTGCTTCGCTCTCTTGGCATGTTTAATTGACACTAGGTTCTCTCTATGTATTAACTAGCACAGATTTTAAGCATCAAGCAAGCTTAAATTTTTGCTCAGAATGATCGCAGAAGTAATATATAGGAGGTTTTTCAATAGAAAATCTTTGATTAGCAAGATAATTCAAGCAGTAAAGACAAGAATCTTACGCAGCACAACACTGTAACAACAGCAACAATAGAGCATAAATTTATCATTTTAGATATAAATACTGTCTTGGTCATCAAATTCACAAGGATAAAATAAATATGACCAATTCTTGAGAATAAAATTTAACAATAATTTTTTTAAAAAATAAAGCAGGAAAGCTTTACCTTATTCATTCATTGAATTCTGCTCAAGTAGACCACAAATTCAAACCTCACTAAGAGGACAACCAAATAAGAGGGGGAATAAAAGAGATAAAAGAGAGTTCTAACGTGGGATGAGTTCAAATTTTTCTGAGGTTTATAGGTTGAGTTACAGAGAGTTTTAATGTTGTAGAAGAATTTAAGTTATAAGATTGAGTATACTTAATAATTACATAAGTATGCTAACTAATTTTTGTAATAAATTATAATATTTAAAAGGTAAATTCCTATCTTAAACTTTTCATTTGAGGGTAAAAATTCTTAACTTATTTTTTGAGGCTACTTATCACTTCTTTGAGTTTAAATAATCACACTCCAAACATACAGAAATAGGTATGAAACCTATTTTGATTCCGGGTCTTTTTTTATCGGTTTAGATAAATTAGACCCGTTATAAAAACATTGTGGCCCCTATCCCCATTACATGCCAACATTGTACTGCATTTTAGAAATCTCATGACACTGTTAGTTCTGTCGCATCAAACAAAAATGATAAAAAGATGAGAATTAGGGAAAATAAAAACAGGATACACAAATTGAAACTGAAGCAAGAGAACGCAGCATCATCAATCCTTCAACAATTGATCCTTTTGTTGTAAGCGAGGCTCGTCAAGAACATTGGATCATAAATGAAGAATATAACTCTGGAAATCAAAATATTTTCACAATGCTAGCATCTATTGCACTGAGAGAAGTTCCCTCCAAAAAAAAAAAATAAATTGAGCGAGGAACTACACTCTTAAAACACCGAATTTTTGGAGAAAACCACAAGCCAAGAAGACCATTTGTGAACTGCAACAACCAATAAGAGATGAAAGAAAAAAAATGTACACAAAGAAGCAGCAAAGAAAAGAAACAAAAGGGGCCATAGATTGCCCTCTTGTGGTGGCCCTTTCTAAAATACAGTGATGCTCAAATCCCTTTCGCAATCATCAAAACCAAACACAAGGGTAGAGCAAGTGGAATTTTACTTCACCAAACTATCCGAAATCCTTGAACCCGCAGTTAAAACTCAAGTCAGCATCCATCAGCATCCACAAACCCTATCGAACCCCATCATTTCCCCCTTCTGATACCAATATTTCCGGTTGCATCTGCCAGTTCCCACTCCTGCGGCCCCAGCTCCCCCGTCTTGAGTGCGCTGCTGCTGCCGCCCCCCTTCCGTTTCATCTGATTGCGGTAGCTGATTTAAATCTGGTGATGGACCGGCAAATCCGACACCATCCTTGTCTTCCAACAACTCATTGCTCACACCAATCTCTAAATCACTCCCCATTTCCCCAACTTCACCATCCCATGCCACTGCCTTCCTCCCCATTTCTATATCTCCGACCCCTTTACCCATGTTTGGGCTCATAAAACCTCCACCACCCACTGGCCGCACGTCTAATCCTTCGTCTCTCGGCATCCTTGCCCGGAACTTGTTCTTAGAGGGTGGAATGCTCGTGAAGAAGACCTCTATAAAGTTCTCCACCACTCCTCTGTTGTATGGATTAGCTCGTCGATCATATCGATATCTAAAGTTCTCGTAAGTTGTCTTCAGTAGGAGAAGGAAAAGATAATGTACACTGAATCAGAAGACTATATAATTATACTTCTCTCAAAGATTCTAAAAGAAGTGATGGACGAGATAGAGTTTACCTGGTTGGTGCTCATGAGGTATAAATGGAAGACAGAGAGGCCTCCTACAAACCATACTAAAATGAAAGTGTAGATTATGAGAACAATGGATGCTGGAGTCTTGGTCATCGCTCTCCATATGGTAGTCTGCTCAGCATCCATGATTTTCTTGATGTAGACCCAGCAGAAAGAGAAGACATAGATGCAAAGCAGAGTCGTGGAGAAAACAAACATGTAGAAGAACCGATAGTTACGCTGCAATAATAATAACAGTAGATCAGTTAGAGATGTTTATAGTACAAGCAGCAGGAGATTTTATGGCAATCAGTTGATGGTTGGGGTTCTGCAAACAGGTGGTCAATCAAAGAAAAGGAATAAAAGAGAAAAATAATAGAGCACGAATTTTTAAAACACCTGAAACTACAAAATTGGAAGATGTTTTATCCCATCCGACATTACAGTTTTTTACATCTCTCATCCAAAAGCTTGTCAGATACTCCAGAGGGCAGTTTGAGACATTCTAATTGTGCATACATTAGAGTCTTTACATTTCAATTTCCAAAAGGTCCATGATTATAGAATGGTGGTAGATGTGATTATGTTCAGCTTATCCCTAATTTGCGAATTGGCTCTGTATTAACTTGTCAGAGAGCATCTTTTAGAGCAAATTGTGAATTTGCAGTGTTTGAGAAAAAATTAGTCTTATTGCAGATAGCAATGAAATCATCCCAACAAAACCCAGAGCAATTATATATGAGCTGGCCAAGAAAAATGTTCTCATTGTGTTAGTCCTCTATTGTAGATTTGAGCTGTATTTTTGTTTTCTTAAAGTTGGTGTTTCATAGTCACAAAATGTTGAATTTATGAAATAGTTTGCATCCAAACCAAAACAGATAAGCGTATAGGCAATTACAAAATGTATTTTGGTTTGGACGCAAACTATTTTTGTAACTAGGAATAACCAGCATTACATTCATTGTGTTGACACTTAGATTGAAAAAGAAGACACCATGACTGCTTTTTAACTGCAAATGGAAAGTCAGAACTTGGATCTAGGGTTCAAGCAGCACCAAATAAGAGGAATTGGGTTGGGAGAGGTAGAAGAAAGCCAAGTGTGTTTCCAGTAGGATAACGGCAATTTGGTCACAAAACAAATAAAAAGTAACACAACTTACTGATGTAACGGCAGAGGGGGTGCTCAAAATAAATCATTGGAGGGGTGTTCTTAGAAAGGTGTTCTCTGTGAGGCACTAATGTTAAGGGGCTTTTCTTCATTTTAGCCCTTTTCTTTTTGTCTTCTTTTTTTCAGGACATTTAAACAACAATTAAGTGTTAACTTTTCCACAATTAATGGTGATGTACTCGATAATAGATTAAACAAAAAAAAGCCATACATATGAAACCAGAAAGAAAATCAAACTACCATGAACTTCACAAACTAGGAGACCAAAATACGGACATTCTAAGCACGCTTGCTAGGGAATAGTCTACAAGAAGAAAATGTTACAAGTGCTGTCATTATACCAGTTTCAAAACTTACAGAGACCTTACTCATTTTCATAACCAATATTTGTATCATGAAAGCAGTCATCGTAGATATCATATATATAACCTAGAAACCAAGTTCTGAGTACTTTGACTTACAAGGCCAATGCACTGCCCCACCCAAGGGCAGTGATGGTCAAAATGTTGCACGCAGTTGTTGCAGATTGAACAGTGGGAACACCGAGGAGGCCGATAAAGCATGCAAGTATCGCAATACTTAATTTTCACTGTCATTCCATTAACAATGACATCCTTTGTTCGAGGTAAACGTAACTGCGGCATTTGAACACCCCCAACTTCAATGTTGCCGCCATAGCCTTCGGGCTCTGGAGGGTGTGCATTACGAGGAATGATGCCTGGATCACGTCCAGAGGTTAGTAGTAGCAGAGCTAGATCCTGTAAAACAAAATCCATGAGACCGGTTATTTAACATATGGGAACTTTACATTGAAGGGAAAGGGTACAGTATGATGTAGAGAAAAGGTTGTAATTTTTAAGACAAAAGCATGCATACAATCTAAAAATCATAAACAAGAAAATTATTAGAAAAACTAACACCCCCCACCCCCCCCCCCCACCCCCACCACCACACCCCAAATTGTAGTTTAATCTTTGAAAATTCCAGGAATAAATCAAAAGCACATGGGAACCTTTTAAATACACTCGATGCACGTAGCTTTTTTCTTCCAAAAAAGCTCAGAGATTAAAATCAAACGCATTCTTTATGTACCATTTTTGTCCTTGGATCCAGATGAAGCCACACTGCATCAGCTGAAGCAGTTCAGGTTTCAACTTGGCCCAACCAAATCCACATCCAAAATCCAAACGAGTATCCCCATGTGCCTTTGATAACAACCTAACTGGATAGAGCGAGTAATGGAATATGTTCTATTAGGGCAATACATCTTTCTCAGTTTACGCTAATGATGCATGGTTGCCGACAATGTTCATAAGATTTATTACTACCTATGCTAAGTAGTTAGTTTCCCTTTGTCAATTCAAAATATCCCACTTCCACTATCATAAATAGTAATTTTTTTGGGGAAAACAAGATAGTAGTGCCATATATATATAGAGTAATCATTCCATTAAAACTCAACTATTTATCATCACATTTGTGGGTGTGGGTGTGTGCGCGCCCATATATGTGTGAGGACAAGATAAAAGCAAGTTTAAACTTGAAATCCCTTAGAAACCTAAAACTGTGACTGATCATCATATTTCTTCACTCTCTTGTGTACCCCTTTCCGCAGTATTCATTATAATATACTTATATGAATATGTAGTGATTTTGGGTCTTCATATGATTTCACTTCAAAATTCAATTAATCAGTAGGATAATCTAAATGTGAAAAGTGACATGAATCATGAAAGGGAGAAAGTAAATAAACTATATGCAAAACATTTTACCGAAGACAATGGAAGTTGCACGTAACTACTGGAAATCAATTTTGTTGTAATTTAAGATGGCATAATAGCATCATTACTCATGTGGAAAAATTTACCTCCACAACCATGACAGCAAAGACAAGGGCTGGCTCCAGAACTATAGACAAAATCTTTTGCCAGCACAAGTATTTAATGTTTGTTCGCAATTAAGTGTAGACATGGATCAAAAATAGAAGTATTATTTTAACAATCCCTTCCATGTAAATCTAGAAGCAAATATTTATCTAGCATTAAGGTTGGGGTACCAAAAGCTCCTACAGGGTAAGACCAATGTAATACAATATCATGTGGTGAAAAGCTTTAGGGCTTCAATACAACGTTTTGTTCTTCCACGGGACAGGAAATAAGCATATATTTGGGCTCTAAATTCCGAGAAAGTATTTAGATTTGCATTGGTGATTCCAAGAAAGTGCGATAAGGAGTGGTGATAAGGTGTTATCCCTCTACTTAACTATTTAACATTACTAATCTTCTAAGATAATATGGGCATATATTTGGAAGACTATTTGATCAGTCACTCCTCTTTCAACAAGTTAGAGAGAGGGCGTCAATAGAAAGGTTCTGTTTCAGCTTTTTTGAGATCAACTTGTACAGAAGTTAGGAGATGACTTCTAAACCATTTCTCATTAAGTAACACTCTGATCAAAACACTAATAATCGATGATAAACACAAGTATTACATAAACAGAAAAGAAATTGATAATGAACCTACAAAGAGCATTGGAGATACCATGTGCTAAGTTCTAACAACCATATATATGAATAGACAAAGTCAAAGATTCAGAATGAACCAGAAAAATAAAAGGAGATAAAAGAGCTTCCAAAAATGAACATCTATCAACTACCACACAGATAATACTCACATATATTGTGAATGCAACAGCAACTACCATTATGGATATCCCCAGATGATGAGAGAAATGATCCATTAGCTTTCTGGCAATGAATACACAAAAAACAGCTACGGGGGCGACAATAAGAAAAATGGTAAGAAATAACGATCTCACATCCGGTCCAAATATAAACCTCCCTTGAAGGAAAAATATCTGCAAAACATGTGATCAATTATACGTTAAAACACTCTTCATTCAAGAACCTTGTAGTAATGATACATGGCATGGTAAAAAAAAAGAAAGGGAAAACAAATAGTTAAACAACAAGAAGGCCAAAGTGAAAAAGTCATTACGAGTTTAACATAAAACATGCTATGCAAAAGAATAAACAACTATGTTTCATGGTCACTGCCATATTGACATGGACACGACACCCCGAGACTTGGCAACTTCTTAGATATAAACACGTGTGTCTGACACCCACGTCGGACATGTGTCTGACACGATACGACTTTATGATAGGAGTGTCCATTCTACATAGATAAACAAGCATCATAGGCCAATAAAGCTTTCAGTAGAAATATATTGCTATATGAATGGGAAGTTTGCATATTAGCTGAAGTATAAAATTTTAAAGGAAAAAAGGCGGCACCGAAGGTTGCTGAAACATAGCCAGCAACAACCAAAGTAACCAAGAATGAAATATGTAGCTCTCACGATTGTGTCTCCTCTGTTTAAGCTAAGCATCCATGCTTACATGTTGCCACTTAAATTTTAGAAATAAGTTATATGATTTATAACTTGGAGTACATCTGTCCAAAGGAGAACTGCACCATCTAAGAGTTAATCTATTAGAAATTAGAAACTCCAATTATATGGGTGAGGAGGGAACTGTTTAAGAAAGATTTCCTAGTGTTGGATGTAGCCATTGCATGAACGAACAAGTAACAAAAGGAAAGAGGTTCCATAGTAGGATGAAACATAGACATTAATGAGATCCAAGTATCCGGCTACCACAATAAATCACAGGATACCAGGATTAGGCCCCATGGCTCTTGGCTAAAGCCATACAGCCTTGAGAAGCCATAGATGAAAATAGACCTTGGATATACATGACATCAAGAATAGAGTTATCATTCTAGGAAGTAGAAGTGGGGAAATGATGTTCAGAAATCTCAAAGGATGTGTTAAATTTAAATGCAATAGGATTCGACTGGGAGACTTCTGAGAAATTCAATGGACTCGAAGAGAAAACTTCACGCCAAACCTCATGGAAATGGTAGAGAGTCCTCTGGGATGCCAATTTGGGAACCCAAAGGACCATATGAATTCTAAGAAACTCAATGAAAATCCCATAAAATGTTTATGATATTAAGAATATTAGGAAAATGTGTATGAGATACATTAGAGGCCTAGATAAAAACTTTTCAAAAAACTACATATGAATTTAAGTGTTCAAAAAAATAATTCATAAAAATGCAGAAAGGGGTACACACATAGACACATGCACGCACCCGCACATGCGGGCACACACGCACGCACATGTGGTATAGTAATTTAAAATCAAATCAGCTCTAACAAAGTTTCCTAAAGTTCAATGTGCAGAATTTCCCTTCGACATGCGTGAGCACGAAAGCACACAGTACAACAATTTAAAACCAAATCATTCTCCAAAAATTTCTACAAAGTTTCCAACATGTTTTAACAAAGTTTCTTCGTGTATTTAATGTTCCCTATGTATATAGAATGTTCTGTTCGACACATTTCCCTCCTAACTATCTGATGTGGGATCAAAGGCTAAAAATTTGGGTGAGGATATGAACACGGATCGCAACCCAGTTTTAGGCTTCACCACATATTGATTCAATCAATTAGATCAAACCAATATCAAAATAGAATTTTCTTTACTAAATCTTCATTCATTGATTGTCAATAAGAGAAGAATTGAGGCATATTTATAGGCTTTACAAAAGTTCAGTTTCAGAACATAACCAATATGGTACTAAAAAAAACTAAAGTCAAAATAGAGTCATAGACTAAATTCAAAATGAAATGAAGCAACTAAAATAAACTAAAACTAATGGCATGCAGCACGACGTGATGTTCTCATCATTTCTCCGGGTGGAAAAAAACTTGACCCTATCGAGGGTGGGCTCCCCACACGAAGCACTTAATAGGGCCACGGTGGAGGACGGGGAACCAAGGTAGTGGAGGTGGGACTGACTTTCGTGATAGATTAGCTACAGTTTATAATAGATCTGAAAAGGCACATGTAGCAGAAAAGTCGAATCCGCTCCATTAAATATTGAACTGATACCAAGGTTTCATAAGAATTTTAACTCATCAGTAATGAAAGTAATTCTCCTCAGGACTCTAATAAGATAATGTACGTTGAGCGTGCAACTAGCTCACAGTCCCAAGAGGAAACCTCTCAGAGTGAATCGTAGCCATCACCACATTTTTAACTATAAATCCCTGCAAAAATACTATGTGGATAGGCAGCAAATTTGTATCATTGCAAATTATTATTTGTTTATAGGTCTCATCATGCATTTTAGGCAAATGCAATGCAACAAACTCACTAGATAAAACTCTTAAGATAAGACAGAGAAATATGGATTTCCCAGAAGGACATACATCATATACCGCTAACGATATAATATCACTAGGACCAACAGAAATATGACCAAAGGCAGGAATTAACTCCAAACAGTCACTAAACGAAGAAATACTAGGAGTAACCTAATGAACCATAATAAAGAATTTCACTGACTCACTATAAGAGGAAAAGTTAGAAGCAACCACATAATCACAATCTGTATAAGAGAACTCAGATGGCTTATTAAATGTAATGATGCTAGTATCAACTGTCTCATGCTCAATTTTATCCTCTATCATACGTATGGCAAGTGAATACCTAGCAACCTATACGGGTATACTAGACTCCACTAATACATGCTCAAAATCACTAGTATCATTATCTAAAACATAGATATCAACATGTATGACTGTACAAGACTCAACTAATACATCCAGAACGTCACAATATTCTCATCATGAGCATGAATTTCATCAAGTATGAGTATATAAAAACTTTGTTAAATCATCAACATCACTAATAACCTTAGAAGAAATGTGGACATCCTTGACAATCCTTGAATTGTCAGTGTCATCAATTTGCACATTATCAGTATGTTGACTCTTTGAGGGCACTAGTAATCATAATGTTCAAATTCTCCACACTTAGAACACTTGATCAAGGGGCACTCGTAAGTATAATGTCCATATCCCTCACTCATAAAACATCGCTCTCTGATTTTGAAAGTGAATAATTCTAACTCTAAAGCTAAAAGAAATATCTCTTTGATAGACTTCATGACATGTAAGATCAGTTCTCTTTTGAATCAGGTCACAATCCGTTATAAAACATATATATATTAGGAAGATGATGTATCTTAAAGCCATATTCAAAAACAAGCTCCTCAAATTTAAACTTATACTCGGTAACAGACAAGTATCCCTGATGTAGATAAAACAACTCTTTAAACAATCGAGGTCTAGAGGGAATAAATTTTTCCCTAAGCTTTTCCTCTATTTCATCCCGCGTCTCTATAGGTCTGTAGTATGTTTTCTCTAGTTGTCTTTCTACGATAATCTAATAATCTAGAGCTGCAAATTTTAGTTTTTCAGTTAACAAAATGGATTCTACGTGCATTAAAAAATTCATACAAGTCAAAACAATAGTCCAGATACGCTATCCATTCACAAAATTTGCGAGGCTCATACGTACCATAAAAATCGAGAGGCGCTACACTGCTTTTTCGTTGGACTTTTCTCTCCTAACAACACGCCTATCATAATAATTATGCTATCTAGTGCAACATTGTGATTCTGTGCTTCGTGACTCACGCCAATCATGATAATTATACTCTCTAATGCGATGTCGTGAATCTGAGTTTCGTGACTCTTGGGAACACAGCTAAAATCTCGTGTTAAACTCAGACATATCTACAACTTAGCTTAGGACACATTGCAATGCAAAAGAACACAAACAAACAGATGATTATGCAAAATTTCTAGACTCAAACAAAATTAAATGCATGCACTAAATGATAAAAATTGCAATCCTAAAGGCTCAATCTTATATGTAAGAAAATGTAATCCTAAATGATGATGTTAAGTAATCAACAAATGAGATTAATAAACTTTAACAACTATGCATAATAAACTACAAATAAATGCATAACCACTAGAGCTTGCAAGAAATTAACAGTCAAAAAATTAGATCAAATTATGATATCACTTGAGGAGATGAGTAGTTGTTCACGTCTATATTGTATGGACACGCAACATTGAAATGGGCACGACACGTGGACACGTGGTAAATTCTTAAAATTACAGACAACATGTGTGTCTGACACGCGAGTCGAACACGTTTTGGACACGATACGGCTCCACGATAGAAGTGTTCATGCTACATAGGTTCACGTTTAAGCGTGAAAATTCTAGAACAGTGCAACATAGACTGAATGTGACTAGAAAAAGATTGCTTTAAAACGGCTCGAATCGGGCTTGAAACGGGCTCAAAACAGCTTCTGAACCAACTTCAGCTAAGTCGGGACTGAGTCAACTTGGCTTTACTCATTGAGTCAACTCGAAGCTAAGTCGTCGGCTCGGACTATACTCAATCTAAACTGTCAACTCGAGTTGGCTAAGGTCAGCTCGGATCTGAACCACAGCTCGAATCGGGTCAGGTCAAACAGAGATGGATCCGGGTCTGGTGAGATTTTGAATTCGGATCTGCTTGTTACCCGCAGATCAGATCGTGATGTTGTGGATCTGGGTCGAAATAAGACTCAAACTCAGCTCCAATCCTGATGGCAAACTGGGTCAGGCAAACTGGGTCAAGCAGGAGAGGTTATCATCGCGCTGGCGGGGCTATCGAGGGTCATCGGAGTCAGTCGGCCGGCTTTCAGAGGCGACGGACTGGCTGCAGTCGTTGGCGAGGTGGACGACATGGCAGTTGTCAGATCGCTCAACTTCAACTCATCAGAGCACGCGCAGGCGACGATGGTGAAAACGAAGATGGCGGTGATGATTGAAAAGGTGGTGATGGATTTGGAGGTTGTGGTCAATGTTGGTGGAGGAAGGGGAATGAAATAGTAACGCGGTGCTTCCCCAGCTGCTCGCGGAGACTAAAGAAGACTTGGGATGGGTGACGTTGAGATGTTGGCGGCAGCTGCTACAAGGGGAGGTGGAGATGGAAGCGGAGGCAGCTACGAGGGGAGGAGGTGGAGATGGAAGCGGCGGTTGCTACGAGGGGAGAAGGTGGAGATGGAAGCAGCGGTTGCTACAAGAAAGAAGCGAGGAAAACTGGCAGTGGTGACGTGTAGGAAGGAGGTAGAAAGACGCGACGATGACGACGACATGGCAAGAAGAGGGTGGTGGCGGACGATGAGGATGAGCTCACGGGTACTACAGTCAAGAGGAGTGGCGTGGGTGGCAACTGCAGAGGGTAGGGTTAGGGTTTTGGGTGTTAAAAGGGGAGGGAGAGAGATGGATGAACAATAGAATTTAAGATTTTCTAGGGATTTTGGGTAATTTTTCGACCAATTTTTATTCTCTTTTTCTCTCATTTTTTGTTCTCTGTTTTTTCTTTCTTTTTTACGCTTTTCTTTTTTCTCTTTTTTGTTCTCTTTTTTCTTTTTTAATGGTAAAAAAGAGCAAGAACTTAGATCTAATATCAAAATTGATGTGGAATCAAAGGCTAAAAATTTGGATTTGAGGACATGAACACAGATCGCAACCTGATTTTAGGTTCACCACCTGTTGATTCAATCAATTAGATCAAAACAATATCAAAACAGAATTTTCTTTACTAAATCTTCATTTATTGATTGCCAATAAGAGAAGTCTTGAGGCCGATTTATAGGCTTTACAAAAGTCCAGTTTCAGAACATAACCGATGTGGTACTAAAAAAAGAAACAACTAAGATCAAAATAGACTAAATTCAAAATGAAATAAAGCAACTAAAATAAACTAGAACTAATAGCATGTAACACGGCATGATGTCCTCATCACTATCAGACCAACTTCAATTGCCTCCTATATACCTTGATCTTCAGAAAAAGTTTCCCCATAATTATGGTCCAGAGGAGAATCAAGTGGCATAGATACAAACAGATTATTGGCGCACAGTACAATAAGCAACACTTCTGAATCATTATTGACAAGTAAAAATGACAGAAAACAAACAGATTTTTGCATTCCCAGACCAAATTTTGACAGAACAAACTATTAATACTTGAAGATATTGATCCCTAAAATAAACTAGTTGTTTATGTGGCTAACTAAGCATTAGCAGTTTAAGATGGCTGGAGATCCGATCAGCAAGTAGAATCAGATTTCTTGAGTGTTTCTCTGGAGCCATGAAGACGCTGGCAATACCCAAGCCACTTAACCCCAAAAGCAGTGGCAAAGTCTTGGCAAAAGCTAGAACTCCCTTATTATATGAAAGGACACGAGTGAATGGAATTTACGGTGGTACAAATAGATACCAGGTTTATGGTGAGTGTGATCAGACTACGCAGATACTATTCTAGATCCTTCTTTCTTATCCCCATAATGGACCAAATGGTCAATTGTTGCAACCATGTGATCAAGCTTTCATGAGTTGGTGACAGGTTGCATACTGTATGTTTCACATTTCCCTTCAAGAACTACGCCAAAGATGTCCACTACGATACTAATATATTCATTCTCTATGCTGAAATGCTGGAGCAGCGGAAAACAAGCAGAGGATGGGGAGAATAATGGCTTTTCTCCGACAGTCCCAACTCCAAATAGCCAACCTTCATCCTGTCCTCCCCCCAAATACTTCTTGAGTGCCAAAGCTGAACTGGATGAGTAGAAGGTGCTTCATGGCTCTGGTCATCTCCTGTGCTTTATTCAAACAGAAGGAGAACCAAATAGGCAGGCCCCCTTCAGTCCTTCAATAACAATGTTTTTCAGACATATAAGAGTCAAAACAGTCATAAGCACTTCAACATATATTGGGCTTTTGCAGAAAGACCAGGAATCTGAGTATGATTCTCTGGTTATAGAACATATATTGCCTATTATATCTAACTCGCTAAACCAAAAAAAAAAAAAAAAAAAATCTAATGATTAAAAAGATGAATGCAGTCTCCACTTCAGACATTGCTACCTTGGCATATCTAGGTATTTCTTATTTAGTAAGTTCATTACCTTCATCTTAGATCATTGATTTTGGTGCGTCAGTCTACATGACTAGTAAATATACAATCTTTTTTACTTTTCACACATCTTCTAACTCTTCTATAGTTTTTACTGATGATAGTTTCAACCGTAGTACAGGCAATGTCAATGTCAATGTCAATCTCTCTTCTTCTCTTGCACCCATTGATGTTAATTATATTTCACATATTCTTTTTAATCTTATATATGTGAGTCGTTTGATCAAAACTCTTCAGTTTTCTATAACTTTTTCTTACTTCATCATGTACCTCTCAGGATCTTGAGACGAAGAAAGTGATTGGTGGGAGTGTGAGTAAGAACGTTTATATTATCTTCAATGTGGTGACCAATGTAAAATATCTGCTCTGGCATGTGATTAATATGCGATCCAATGGCACTTACATTTAGGTCATGCATCTTTAAAATTCATTAAATTGTTATTTCTTTCTGTTAAGGCTACCTCTAAATTACAGTATAAGTCATGTCAATTTGGTAAACATCATAAAATTGCTTTATCATTTAAGGTAGTTAATCGCTATAGTTCTCGATTTGATGTTATTCATACTCAGGGTCCTACTCGAATGAAAAGTGTCTAATTTTTCTTATTTTTTAATTTTTATTGATGACATTCTCTATGACTTTGTTATTTAATGAAAAATCACTCTGAAATTCCTTTTATTTTTCAAAGATTTCATAAAGAGATTTACTCAATCTAATTGTTCACTTAAGATTTTATGATCGGATAATATTTTAGAATATGTGCAATATACTCTTCAAAATTATTGTGTTTCTCAATGTATAATTCATCAAACTTCATGTGCTCATACACCTCAACGAAAAGATTTTACTGAAAGAAAAATACCATTTACTTAATATTGCTTGAACAATAATGGTTCATATCCATGTTCCCAATCGTTTTTGGCTGACACATTCCTTATTGCTTGTCACTTGATACGATTTCTTCTATTCTTTTAGATGGCAGAACCTCATTCTCAGTTTTTTATCCTGAAAAACAACTATTTGATTTACCTTCAAAGGTTTTTGGGTGCCTGTGTTCTGTTCAAATTCTCAAAAAAGGACATGATAAATTAGATCCTTGAACAGTTCTGGGTGTGTTTCTAAGATATTCTCAGATATAAAAAGGATATCGATTGTTATAATCCCTTCAGTGATATGTGATTTGTGCGGATTTTGAAAACATACCTTACTTTTTAGCCTCTCTGAATTTCAATATAACTCCTTCGACCACTCCTGTTACTCTTCTTATACCACTAGAAGACTGTTTCCACTCCAAGTTTATCAACAACACAAGAAGATTACCACTGATCATGACAGCTTACCCCTCATTAGTCAATTGCTTCCCCTGAAGTGTTTGAGCTTCTCATAGCCTTTTTGAAAAGGCACTCGTTCTTGTACATACCATCCTATAGGTAAAGTATTATTTTTCTCTCATTTATCTCTTACATACTTTCAGCCCATGGTTATGAGAATGACAAGGTCCGCAAACTCAAAAAAAGCAATTTATGGTTTGAAGCAATCTCCATTGAGCATTATTTGACAAATTCAGTATTATTGTTGCACATCATCGATTGAGACGTAGCTCTTCTGATCACTTTATGTTTGTAAAACATTCTTCTACTTGCACTATTATTCTTATAATTTATATTAATAATATTTTCGCTGGAGAAGATCATCAAGTTATTATTGAACTGAAAGCTTATTTGAGTTTTCTTTTTCATATGAAAGACCTTGATCTCTTGAGGATTTCTAAGGATTGAGGTTGCTCGCTCTCCGAAAGGTCTTTTGTTGTCTCAAAGAAAATATCTTATTGATTTATTGGAAGAAACTAGTACATTAAGATCTAAATATATTGATACTCATATGTATCCTAATATTCGTTTGATCAAAACCCAAAACCTAAGAGAGTCGCTTATTGATGCCGAAAAGTATAGAAGATTAATTGGTAAACTAATTTACTTAACTGTCACTCGACCTGATATTATATTTGTTATGGGTGTGTTAAGTCGATATAAGCAAAGTTCGTATCTGTTTCATTGGACTGTTGCTTGTCGTATTATGTGATATCTCAAAGAGACTCCAGGAAAAGGGTTATATTATTGTCATTCATCACATTTGGACATTGTGGGATATTTTGATGTTAATTGAGTTGGTGATCCTATTGATCATCATTCTACTACTGGTTATTATACTTATGTTGAAGACAATTTAGTGACATGGCGATGTAAAAAAACAAAATGTTATTGCTCCATCCAGTGTTGAGGCTTAGTATAGAGCCATGCAGCTTATGAATTGACGTGGATTCAATCTCTTCTTTTCGAAATAAGTGTCATCTAGAACAAGCCAATGGTGATGTATTGTGAGAATCAAACGGCTATGTATATTGTGCATAATCATTTTTATAAGTGAACAAAGCATATTGAAGTCAATTACCACTTTATCAGATATTGGTGATGACACATCAAATAGTCACATCATTCATCACATTGAGTTGTCAACTTGAACATATCTTCATTAAAACCTTATCTAGAAAGAGTTTTTCAATTTTGTGCAGCAAATTGGACATGATTGGCATCTATGCTCCAGCTTGAGGGCGAGTATTAGAGTAGAAATAGGATTTTTTTAATATAGTAGAAACAGGATTTTTTTTCTTTATTTTGAATTTTTCTACTCTAAATAGGACGTTGTGTATTCTCCTAGTGCTATTGGGACATGTATTTTTTTATAAATAAATGACCACACCCTAATTAATGGTACACATGTTCTAAATGTCGGATGTCGGCCTAATATCGGAAGGCAAAATGTAAAGTCGGATTGCGGAATCAGGAAAATTTCGGAGACATTTGCTCAATCTCAGAGGACATATATATAATATAGTATGTCCTAAATGTCCTAAAACATCACATATATGATATCTCTATATATGTAATAAGTTATACTAGCAATAATTTTATCTAATCACATTCAATAAACATAGTTTCCAATAAAAATTCAAAAATGTCTCAAAACGCTTCATGATGACTAACTACTAACATGAACATCAATAAAATGTCAAAGCCTCATAGATTGCAAATGAGCACTCATTCACAAACGAGAATCAGTTAACGGTGGCCTAATTTGAATTAATTATCCTAAGATTTAACGATGTTAATCAAATTAAGAATGAGTGAGTAGTTTTAAGTAGAAGAAATGAGAAAGAACTCGTCTTTGAGATTGATGAGTCGTCGGATCCGAGAACTCGCGGGAGCAAAATCTACTATGAAGGAGGAGAGAGACGACGGGGCTCGTCGGAGCTTGGCAGGGCTTCCTAAGTCCTCGTTTCCTAGGTTCTCGTCGAGGCTCGGCGGAACTCAGTAGGACCTCGTCAGGGCTCGACGGATCTCAGCGAGACCTCATCAGGGCTGGTGGTGCTCGTCGAGGCTTAGCAGGGCTTCTTGGGTCCTCATCGGGGCCTGTGGCACGGTTCGAAGACTTGGCCGAGTCGGATATGAGTCGGTCGAGTCATATCCGTCTCGGCACCCGCTGTGACGATTTCGAGACCTGGTTCAAGGGATCGGCTTAGAATCAATCGACTCGGCCAAGCTCTGAGTCAACTCGGTGAATTGGCCGAGTCGCGGGCTGACTCGACCGATCGGCCGAGTCGATGCCGAGTCTTGACCGAGTCGGGTTAAAAAAACGCAAAACATAATTGATTGTCCCCGCCGCCCGCCTGCTCACCCGCCCGCCTTCCCGCCGTCACCGTCGCTGCCCGCTTGCTCGCCCGCCTTCCCGCCGTCGTCGCCCGCCTCTGTCTCTCTCCCTCTCCCCCCTCTGCCCCTTTCTCCCCCCTCCCCCTCTCCCTCTCTGTCCCAATCAGGACAGAGAGGAAGAGGGGGAGGGAAAGAGGAGAGACAGAGGGGGAGGGAGAGAGGCTAAAGGAGAGCGAGACGATTAAGAGGGGGGAGAGAGAGAGAGTGATCGGGTGAGGGATAGAGTGAGAGCAATTGAGAGAGATCAGGAGAGGGAGGGGACAGAGAGAGGGAGGGCGACCCGATCTCTCCTTTATCCTTTTCTCGTTTTTTTTTTGCTTTTTTCTTTTGAAATTTTTTTCATATTTATCCCTTAATTTTTTCATATTTTAAATTACCCTGAAATTATGATATTTCCCTAATTGCCCCCTCAAAAACAATTTATTTTGAACATGTGATTCATAAATTTTGATGGATATATTTTTTTTATGATTTGTCGTAATTTTTTCAGAATTTTTTCAGCTTTCTATGTAGCATTTTGCGCGTATCGCCCGAAACCGATCCGAGTCGCCGCGACCGATCCGTCTCAGTGCCCGCCGAGTCGGCGGTCAAGACCGCGACTTTGAACCATGGCTTGTGGAGATTTGCTGAATGTCGTCGAAGGTCAATCAAAACTCGTTGAAGGTCATCGTGGCTTGGCAAGGTATCCTGAGTCCTCGTCGGGGCTTGTGGAGACTCGTTGAAGGTTGTCGAAGGTCAATCAAAGCTCATTGAAGGTCATCAGAGCTTGTGGAGTCTCGTTGAAGGTCGACGAAGGTCATAGAGCCTCGTTAGAGGTCAGTCGAGCGTATCTCTCTCTACCCTCCTTGTTTCTCTCTTTCTTTCTCGCGCGCGATGAAATTAGGGTTGTAAACGAGCCCTAATTCTTTCTCTTCTCTTCTCTTATAAAATAGGGTCGAGTTGGATTAATAGGTTCAAACCCAAAAGAAAAAACAAAACAAAATGAAATGTCAATTTCGATCGATATTTGAAACCCCAAAATTGGCCAAAATTTTGGAAATTCGCCAAAATTTTGGCGACATTAACCCCATTTCAAAATTTGAAATGGGGTAGCTGATTTCGTGTCGGCCACATGTATTTCCCGACATTTTGGCCGAAATTTCAAAATGTCGGACGATATTTAGAACATTGATGGTACATGATATTCTCTCATCTTCTTCACCTCAACAACAATAATTAAGTATCAAGAATCACTGGGAAAATAAATGGTGTCATGTAGTGTAGAGCAAAGTATTCCTAGCCCCTAAAGTGCAAAGCAAGGCAAGGGTTTGCCAAACTAGATTGAAATGTATCTTTTCATAACTATAAAAATTATGTCTATACACACACATACATAAGTGTGTGCACATGTGTGTGTGAGTACATGTTTTTGTGTGTGTATGTGTGTATCGGTTGTTGAAAGCATTGCCAGTTGCTAATATAGCTCATACCTCATATATAATAATTTTAAACCAAAGATAACATGAAAAACGTGATTGGAAATTGTAAGAGTGAATTGACCTGATGTTTATTTAACATTAATATTAGATAGTTCCACCTCCAATTCAACATGGGGGCAGGAGGCGGTAGAGCACCAAAGACAATTTTTTTGTTTTCTTTGTTTCTTTTTTCTCTCATAATTTCCTTTTACTCTTCTTTTCTCAAACTTTTCTCCCGTTCCCTCTTTTCTCTTCTAACTATTCCCGCCACGTGTGTCATGATGTTAACAAATGAAGTGGCACAACATCGTCATGATGTCAACAAATGACCATCTAGGGCGGATCCAAATGTTGTCACATGGCAGATAACATGAAATTCGGCAAACGGGTAAAAGAAAGGGCAAGATTAAGATCAAGGATACAAGAGAATCAACTTAACATTTTCCAAAAGGGTCAAAGCAACCTTAAAAATATAGGTATCTTCATGATAAGGAAGAATATAAAACACCACACAAGACAAAGATTAGGTGAAAACATCACACACAAATAAGTTAAATGCTCCACATCATGGTTTAAATTTCAGCCAATTCTAATATGTGTGTGTGTGTGTGTATATATGTGTGTGTGTGTGTGTGTGTGTCATATCGAGTTTTTAGGTACCTCATATGATATCGGGGCCGATATTAGTGATATGGTTGATATTGCGAATATTGATGGCCAATGTTCATGATATTGATACTAAAAAACCATTGGCCGGTGAACCGAGATTTTAAACCATGGTCCATATCAACATGCATTCAACTCATGAGTAACACACCATACTCTGAAATGTTGCAATGAATTTTGTAAGATCATTATATGATTATGTGACTAGAACAATAAGGAAATTTGGGCCTAACTTCGTGATACATTAATATTATAGCTCAACCAAAATTCTTTACAATCTAGAGAAGGTCGCAGGTTGTGACTACTGCTACCAAAGGGAATAGTACCACCCGAAACAGAACGTTGAAGAAGAGTCGGCATTTTTTTCACCTTGCCTTGATCCTCAAAGTCAGTACTTTGAATCTCCTCAAGGGTCCGCTTCGGAGTCAGCACCGGATCCCGGGCTATGGAGTCAACACCACAACCAGAAAATGGAGAAGAAAGTCTCGTGACTTTATTAATAACTGAAGTAGAATGTAACAAACGGGGCAGGTGCCTCTATTTATAGTGGTTGAGGCCCCTAGACTCGTAACTAAGATGTCAGGTTAGAGGGGGCGAGCGAAACTCGTAATCAACACAAAAATACATGATAAATATGGACTCTGTGATGACTTCTACTGACTATATGAAGTAAGCCGTCGATTAGCATACGGATGGCGCAGGGAATGCCGTCAGTTACTAATACTAGTTTAACTCAACCAAAGACTCTACTAACACAAACAATTTTCACCCATCCCTATTATGGTAAGACGGTGCAGCGCAAATCGTCAGTTGCCTCGGACTTTGAGTCCCCCTTGAACCGGTCCACGTGATCTAGGGTCGACGATTGTCTCGATCAAACAGAGAGAGTTCATCTGGCCTCCTCTTTGAACTTACAATGGAAATAACACCGTCAGTTATCTCCTGGGAACTGACGGTGCTGATTGTGTTGCCAGTTTGTAAAAGACCTCTTTTCACCTTTCGCCTGCTCTTTCGCGATTTTGACTTCACCGGTTGGTCCTCAGTTGCTGCATGGTCAGACATGCTGATGTAAAACAGAATCGCAATCACCTTTGAATACAAATAAAAAGGAAAAACTAGGATTTTATAAGAAATAAAATGAAAAGAGAGATTAGGGTTGGAGAAAGAACCAGATAACTTTGGGCTTCGCACCCCTTACGCGGACTTCACACCCCTTACACCACGGGCTTCACACCCATCTCAAGAACCCAAAAAGCTCTGAAATTTTAACTGGAAAAGTTTTATTTAATTATTGTCTGCTTATTCATTGAGTTGAGCCTCTTTATATGGGCTCTTATAAAGTGAACTTCTCGGATATAACCGATGTGGTCGTAAAAGGAAAAAAACAAAACACATCTCAAAATAAACTAAGGCATAAAAAAGGTAACTGATAACTGTCGTGTTGTCCTCATCAATTCCCCCGGGGTGAGAGAAACCCGACCCTGTCGAGTGAGGACTTTCCTCACGAAGCATATCAATCGGGCCAAGGTGGTGGTCGTGGCAGCATCACTGGTACGCCGTGTTGATACCATGGTGGCGGAGGTGGAACTGGTCTCCGTGACGGGTTGGCTGTGAAAGACGGCAGCTCGATCAAGACATAGAGAGTAGACCAAGGCGCATCATCCCTGCTGAAGACGGGACTAATATCAGGATCCCATGGGCTATCCAACTCGCAAGCAATGGAAGCAATCCTCTTCAGAGCCCTATCGAAATCTTTACGCCAAGCGTGCAACTTTTTCGTGACCTCAGAGTGACTCGTAACCATCACCCTATTATCAACTGTAAATTCCTACAAAATACTATATAAGTATGCAGCAAATTTGTAGGTGTTATTATAAATTGTTATCAGCCTAGTGATATCATCAATATGTGCAACAGGCAGATGCAAAGCAGTAGGTATTCTAAGCATAACTCCTAACGATGGGAGAATGAGAGATATAATATGCCTAGAAGGACACACATCTAACGATGGAGGTACACGGGACTCGGACACAAACTCTAAACAACCTTAAAATAGAAACCATCTGTCAGACCTTGGCAAGAAATTCAGGAGACTCCCTTAAAGATGAATTGATAGGAATAACCATAAAACTAGGTTCAGCACAAGGAGACTCGAATGGCTGACTAGGCACAGTGGGTATATTAGGCTCAACTATCTCATTCACGTCATCATTGGCACTATCAGAAGACATGTGAATTTCATCAATAATCTATGTCGGAATCAACTGCTATGTCTTCAATTATATTAACAGTCTTAGGAAAAACTTGGACATCCTCAACAACCTTCGAGTCGTCAACTTCATCAGTGGGCACAATTCTAACATGTTGACTCTCTGATGGGCACTGATAATCATAATGTCCATATCCCTTACATTTAGAACATCTGGTCTTGGCATTGATTAGCGTTTTGAAAGTCAAGTCCAATCTTAATGCAACATCAAAGGCATCTTCAACAGTGTCTAAGTCATAGGGGTCAGTAATCATAGCACGTTTTATTTTAGGTCGTAAACCCCAAACAAATCTAGTTACAGTCTCAGAAGGGTGCTCTCTCCGTCACTACGGTGAATTAAGTCCTTGAATATGATAATGTAATCCTGAACGGACAAATGACCCTGACGGGGATTGTATAGCTGGTCTAAGTGGGGGTCCCTATAATGTTGACTAGTCATGATGGCTCAAGCAAACAAACAGATACAGTGGAGAACCCTAAGGTTAAGTAAACTAAATGCATGCACTAAATGAACAAAAAAGATCCTAAAGTTTAAATGTAAAGAAAATGCACTCCAAAAATGAAGAAAGCGATAAATAGTGATGCAACCACTAAATAGAAGCAAATAGCATTCAACCAACAAATTATAGCAATCCAAATAGTAGTTGCAGTAATTTAACAGTTAATAATTCAGCTCAAGTTCGGTTATCGCCTGAGGGGTGAGTCGTTCACGCCCAAACACAAAAATTCCTCAAAAACTCTTCGGAGAAATACCCACACTGTAGAGAATAACTTACCCACAAAGTTCTAGAATAGCAGTAGTATGAAATGAAAGAAAGATGCCTCGAACTGGGCTCAAATCGAAATGGAAAAGAGGCCTCGAAAGTCTGCTCTTTTGTTGCAGGAACAGTACCGGCTCCAAACAGATGCTTGAAGAGATCAGATTTGCTCAAAAAAAGCTACAAAACTTTACCAGTAACTCCGGGGCTCAGCTACCAACTACTGTTTCAGACGGAGCTCGATTCGGACTCCGGACGGGCCTGAAACGGACTTCAGAACAGACGAGTGTTAGGCTTTGGGGGGCTGAACAATAACCAAGAGGTTACTGTTCACGTGAACAGTAATCAGGGTGATTACTGTTCACCGTGAACAGTAATCGGTAATTTTTTCTTTTTTTTTCTTTTTTCTTGTTATTCTACTTTTTTCCTTCTTCTTTTTTTCCCTGTTTTTTCCTTCTTTTTTTCTGTTTTTTCTGTTTTTCCTTTTTTTCTGTTTTTCTGTTCTCTTTTTTTCTTTTTTTTTGGCAAAGTAGATCTAAATCTAGAGATCTAGATCTAGAATTTGGGGAAGAGAAGAAATTCAAAGGGGATAGCGACCAAAGCTCTGATACCAAATTGATGTAAAACAGGATCGCAATCACCTTCGAATACAAATAAAAAGGAAAAACTAGGGTTTTACAAGAAATAAAATGAAAAGAGAGATTAGGGTTGGAGAAAGAACCAGATAACTTTGGGCTTCGCACCCCTTACGCGGGCTTCACACCCCTTACACCACGGGCTTCACACCCAACCTCAAGAGCCCAAGAGCTCTGAAATTTTAACTGGAAAAGTTTTATTTAATTATTGTCTACTTGCTCATTGAGTTGAGCCTCTTTATATAGGCTCTTACAAAGTGAACTTCTCGGATATAACCGATGTGGTACTAAAAGAAAGATAAACAAAACACAACATCTCAAAATAAACTAAGGCATAAAAAGGTAACTGATAACTGTCGTGATGTCCTCATCACATGCTTATGTTATTATGTTTAGAGTAATTTTCTTAAATATCTTGATTATGTGAAATGGATCTTCTGATGGCGATCTTTGAGCCATTAAGTCATTATAAATTGCCTCCTTTCAAAGGAAAGTCACAATAAATTACCATATTACTTTACACTTCATGCATCCATCTATCATTAAAATAGCAATAGAAAGAAGACTAGACACCTAGGAAGTTGAATCTCAAACGAGTAAAGGTTAACATGCAATTATGGACTATTTCAATCTTGCTGATTATATGAATCTCTTGTTGTTTAGTGCACGAAACGTTCCATACAATATGATCTAATTATTGTCAGTGAAATTTCAAAGGGCATAGCTTGTGTTTTAATTGTTCGTAACTTATAAGGTACAACTATTTTAGAATGTGAGAGTGACTAAAATTCTTCAGGAGTTTAGACTATTGCATTAACTTTTCTAGGAATTATATATTTAGTTCTCACACTTTTGGTACTTGCAAACGTGACCTAGATATAGATTTGAGGTGAGAAATATCAAATCTATATAATTCATCTTTTCTCCTTAACGATATGTTCGATTGTCAGTCGTCTTCCAGTGCATGTGCTAGAAGAGATGCAAATCACAAACACTAGCCAATAAGCTTAGATGTAAACCTTCATTAGACTTATTCTCGTGAAATGACCCTTAATATCCCTTTCCACAATTCTCATTTTGTTCTTGGGCCACCCTCATGCGACATATATAAATATTTTTGCATATTTATCCACTGACCATTAGGATTGTCAAGTCAATAAAAGTATCCTATTAGCACATCCTATACCACAGGGGAACAGAGAGAGGCACCTGAATTTTCAGACAGTCTGGTGAGCCCCACAAGTTCCAGTCTGATGTCTTGCCTTGTGGTACACCATAAATATAACATATCTTATTTCGTCGAATCAGGTTCATATCATTGACACATTAGATGCGTGAAATCAAGCACTTACCCACTTGCATTCATACTAGGAAAAAATAGTAATGCTTAGGGTGTAATTTAATCAATATATTCCTATTGAATCAAGCATAAAGAATAAGGATACCACCTACCCTCCCATTCATCAATTGGTACTTAAATAAACATCAAGCTTTTGTGAGACTCCTAACAATATCTCTAAAGAAATGACAAATGGTCAAATGGTACTAATTGCTAACCAGTCCCCAGGGACAATTAGGCACAAAAAACCAGGAAGATGGCTTCAAGATAGGTGAACCACAAAGTACATTCAATGAAAACGCTTGAACACCACTTGGCCATAATACTTTGGTCATGCTAACCTTGACTAATACCAATGAATGCACAACTCTCAATTTAAGCTGAAAGGCATGAGGCGAGGAGCAAGGCGTCTATAGATCTATAGATCTCTGGCACAAGCACCGGAGAACACCTTGTTTCAACTTTTTCTTTCACAAATTTAAAAAGAAAACATTTTCTCACGATATGTTAGACAAATTTACAAAATAATAAAAGCAGCCAACCTAATACAACCAAGAATATATTGCAAAATGATGTGCAAGAAAGAGTAACCAATTGAGCTCAAAAAGGCATACAAGAGAGGGAAATAACCAGTGAAGAGCTGACTCAAACTGTATGACACCTCCCTTAGGGGACGTTAGCGGTTCAAATCTCTTATCTGTTTTTTGAACTAAAATGCAAGGGCACACTATTGCAGGTGTAGTAGGCAATGACTCCAGTTTGTGGTGCATAGAAACTAATAGGAGCTTATGGAGGTTCATTGTGATCCATGTGCACAACAAAAAGACCAAGTCGGATTCCCAAGGAACCATTCTCCCTTTAAGGGAAAGGTCCTCCCTCAATGGTAGCTTCTTTCCCCGAGTCTAGGGTTTGCTTCTCCTTTCTTTAAGGTATCCCCATACTGTAATCTTCCTCGCCCCTAATGTGAGTCTAAGAGCCTTTCTCCTGAAAATAAGGGGGGAATGAAGTAGAATAAAATGCTAACATCAAACAATTTTAACAACAAATGAATTAAGTATGTAGTGAACTAGTGATGTACAACCACCATCTTCTTGTAAAATGACTTTAAACACTCCCCGGTAGCCACTATAGTGATGCAGTTGCACATGTTAAACCCACAATGCAGAGAATAAGAGTGAAGGAAGAGAATAGATAAATGGGTAGGAGAAATGGGGAAGAGGAAGAAAATAAGAAGAAAAGGCTGCGATGAAGAAGTGTGGAGAAACGACAAAAAGAATGAGAGAAAGAAACAAGGTAGAAGAAAATAGGAAGACAGCAAGAACTGAAGAAGATTGCTATTAAGGAAGGAGAAGTAGAAGGCAGATAAGGAAGAATATTCAAACGAAAAAAAATAGCAGAAAAAAATCAAAAGAAGAAACTGAAAAAGAAAAGGAACACAAAGAACCATGCCAACGACAAGTTCCCAAGTTTCATAGATTGCAGATGTTAAATGGTGCAACATTGGAGCTAAGGCATCAAAGAAGACCTAGATCATATATTAGGGTGGGGCTCATTACAGAGGCACATAAAACCCTTTTTAAGTTAACAAGTGTGGACTTTGACATGCAACATCATATGATGCCTCAACGAACCTTGCATATAGGCATGGTGTGAACTTTTGTATGTCACTTGCAGCATCTCATTTATTCACATTGCAAGGGTTTAATGGGTTTTCTCAAAAAGAATTCATCGTTAATCATGCTTTGGATTGACTTACAATAAACAAAACCCCACTTTATTATCGAGGTGGTGTACTCTTCGCCTTTGCCTATTAGGTGCCGACTTGTATGCGGTGGAATTACGTCAAAAGATCTCCATATATTTCCCAAAACTCTAACAACTTCACAAATTTTGACTCAATCCTAATAGAAAGATTCCAATTCAAATCTGAGTTTGGATCGTATCTGAATACATTGACACCTATGACTTGCTCTACTCGTGTCTCTTTCACTTGTGTCTCCTTCATCCAGTGTCCATTCTCCACAAAAGAACTTGTTTTGAAGGTAATGGAACTAGTATCATCGTGAAATTTTTTTTATCTGTTATTTGTTGCCCCGAAAATTCATCCGAAGTGGACAGACTTTCTTGTACTTGTTCAAATTTGGACTTATGTAGGACTTCAATTGATACATGTAAATCCTCCAAGATCAAAATGGAACAATTTAAGTGATTAACTAATAATACAAATCATTTCACGTGCCTCTGGCATGGGCCTTGGTACCTTTGGTGGTGTCTCATTCATCCACATCGCTTCATGGAGAAGCTAGATACATGAGTAGTGTCCCAAATGAGCTCCACATTCTTGCATCCATTAAACCAAAAACCATTTAACCTGTCAATGTAAACTAATCCAGGTATCTCATTGGTGCGTAATCTATAATGTGAGGATCAAATTTCAAAAGCAAGAGAAAGGAAAAACAAGCAAAGATATCGACCCTTCCTGCATGCTTTAAGTGGTTGATGATTTGTTGACACTATCTATTCCCTACAATTGATATTCAAATCTTCCAAGGGGAGCACTGAGAATAATTGGTTGTGTTTGTAACTTTATATCAGGGTTTATGTCCCAAACAGTAGTTGAAATAGATCAAAGAATTAATATTCATAACTATATATGCATATGAACTATGAAAGTGACTCCTCCAAAATCTAAGGAAATGTAGGGGAAGATGTGTCGAGACATCTTACTCGAACAAATTTTCTGAAAGCCTCAGAAGTCCATCTGCTTTTTCCATTTGTTAGCAGAATCGTCAAAAGATGAATGCTTATGAAATCTAATTCATTATTTTTCAAATGAGTTTAAAGGATATTGCAATTGAACACTCGGCACAAAAATCTGACAATCAACAAGTTTCACCTTCTTCCTCATGTGCATTCTTAATACTAGAGTTCAATTAAAAGAAGAGGCACAATCTGCACAATTTTAGTGCACTTCTCTAAGCAACCAATTCACAGTGGCCTATTGATTTTGTCCAGCTAAATCATCGCATTGGTGTTAGAAGTGCGGCTTTCCTTATATAAAGAGAGAAAGAAATACATATTTGCTAATTTTCTCACCCAATAACTTCTGTAACTAAACTTAGTCAACTGGGTCAACTTCTTCATCAGCAATCTGTATAGCATTCACATAGAAGATTCAAATAACCCCTAAAAAAACCAACAGCGAAAAATCAAAGAACAACCATTTAAAAAAGCCCACATCTTTCCAGTCAGAAACAAATCAAAAGTTTCTAAATCAGCAACCCAACAAGTATCACAGCAATCCCCCAAAAGGGCACCCAAACACATTAAGAAAAAAACAGAGCTTTACCCTAACACAGCACGAAAATTTTCAATTTAACAATAAGCAAAACAGCAGAGATCAACCCTACCCTACACCAATTTCGCAAATAAAACCCTACTTACTTCTTTTTCCCAAACACCGAAAAAAAAAAAAAAAAAAATCGGAGAGAGAGGAAGTTGCACTCACATTGCTCCCCTTCCAAGCTTGGTAAATCCTCGTCTCCGCCGCCGACGTGGTGGCGGCCGCGGATCCGCGGGGTGGCGGAGCCGCGTACATTCCTCGATCTGGATCCGGATCCGACAAGCCCAACCCCTAGCGGCGAAGATCTGAAAATGAGTGTCTAGGGTTTTAAGGCAGCGGAATCTGGCCCGAATACGATAAAGTATTCCGCTACCAGAGCTCCGATTTGATGGTGACAGCCGCCGCCGCCCCGGACTTTTTCTTCAACGACAAAACACGAGAGAGAGAGAGAGAGAGAGAGAGAGAGAGCAGCCTTGGCTCGTGAGCACGGGGGCTTAAGAGGGTGGCACGTGGAGTGTTGGGCGACTTGGACTTGAGAAAACAAAACCAAATCAAACAAAATTCAAACGATTCCTTGGACTCTCTCTCTCTTTATGTTATTAACTGGGTATATCTTGTATGTATTTGTTGTTAAGAAAAGACAATGGCTACCCCCGTCAAATTCACTGTGCACCATAAATGAGTTTACTATGTGCTGATGTAAGCGATGACGCAAGCGACTGCATAGTGCCCCCAAGGTTTTCCTATAAATAGGCCCTTCCTGATTCATTTCAATGTACACAAATTCAGAAATCAATAAGAATTCCTACTTCTACTCTGTCTCTAAAATTCTCTGCTTTAGTGTTATATTCTCGGAGTTTTACAACACGTTATCAGCACGATCACTCTAGTCTGTTCCCAGCCTCTACCTCCGTCAGCTCAGGGAAAAAGGCTACCACGTCAAGTCTCTGCCTCCATTAGCTTAAGGTAAAACTTGTCACGAGCCTCTGCTTCCATTGCTCAAGGAAGAGTCCTATCACAAGTCCCAACTTCTACCTCTACAATCTCAAGGTAAAATTGGCAAGTTACTATACTTATGATATTCGTATAACACCACTAGTATAATAAAAGGAGGCTCTGCCACCTATTTATAGAAATGTGATGTGATTACGAAAAACTGAATTATTATACTAATTATATTCATATAACACCACTACTATAATGAAAGGAGGCTCTGCCACCTATTTATAGTAAAGTGATGTGATTATGTTATCTTTACTAACCTCTAATTTGATGCTTGCGTGGATTAAACCCCAAGCTACTAATATTATATACTTTATTATTCTGTTATTTATATATGTATAAACACCCACTGAAAGGTTTACCGAGTAGCGTGGTGTGCCAATATTTATTTCAATAATTATTGCTTTATTAATTATGCCTGCAAAACACCCACCAAGTAGAGTGGCGTGCATATATTATAGCTCATAAATATATGTAGTACAATGCATTTATTTTACCATTTCCTTAATTACAATATTTAATTATATAAAATCTAAATTATTTTTCTCTCTCCCCCCAACGGCTATAAACCCAACGGCTATAAACCCCCAACGGCTATATCCCAAACGGCTAAAACCCCAACGGCTATAAACGGCTATTTTTCATCCTATAAATTGGTGAATTCTAAACCACATAACTCACTCCTCAATCTCTTTTCATTTCTCAAAATTTTCATCATCTCCAGAAGGTTTGTGTTCGAGTTTTCGCAAAGATGCTTAGTCCAGCTTTGATGTTTTCTTATTGCCGTCATCATCATCAATACTTCTTTCGTTTTTTTGGAGATATGGATCCAAGTGAATTGTACCCGTATCTTTTTATTTTAATGTTCACCTTCCCTCTTCTGCTTGTAGCTATTATGGTTGACATGCAAGTTTTCTTTGAGAAATAAAATGTTGTGATTCTAATTATTTTATATTTTGTTATAGTTATCACCATGTCAAACTTTGCAAAGCTTGAGTTCGTTCCACTTGATATCACGGGGAGGAATTATATGTCTTGGGTTATTGATATTGAGATGCATCTTGAATCAATGGGTCTCACTGAAATCATTAAAGAAATAAACTCTACGACATTGCAAGATAAGACAAAGGCGACAATCTTTATCCGCAGACATCTTGATGAAAGTTTAAAATGTGAATATCTCACTGTAAGAGACCCAGGCGTTTTATGAAAAAATCTCAAAGAAAGATTTGATCACCTAAAGGAAGTTATACTCCCTGCCACCCGTGATGAATGGAATGTTTTGCGCTTCCAAGATTTTAAGAAAGTTAGCGACTACAACTCTGCAATGTTCAGAATAGTATCCCAGTTGAAATTCTGTGGGGTAGATATCACAGATGAAGAAATGTTGGAGAAAACTTACTCCACATTTCATGCATCTAATATAACACTGCAACAACAATATAGGTTGCGTGGCTTTAAGAAATATTCTGAACTAATTTCATATCTTCTTGTGGCAGAGAAAAATAATGAACTTTTGATCAAAAATCATCAGTCTCGTCCCACTGGTTCAGCAGCATTTCCAGAAGCAAATGCTGCATTTTCTAAAAATTATGGACGAGGATATAATTATGGACGCGGCCGTGGACGTGGTCGTGGTCGTGGCCGTGGACGTGGCCGTGGACGCGGTCGAAGTGGTTTTTACAACCCTTCACAGAATAACGCGATCCACAAGAAGCATCATGTAGAAAGACATGAAAAAGGAAAAGATGTTCGTGAAAGTTCTCTTCGGAATCCTGAAGATTCCTGTTACAAATGTGGCTCCAAAGGACACTGATCTAGAGTGTGCCGAACACCGGAGCACCTTTGTAAGCTTTACAAAGCATCCTTGAAAGGAAAAGAGAAAGAAGTGAATTTCACTGAACATGATGATCCTATGGATGATTCAACTCATCTTGATGCTTCAGATTTTACTGATGATTTTGTTGATCTTCCAATCCATCATGATACTGGTGATAATTAGACATATGGTTATGTATTATCATATTTTGTTATTTGTAATTTTCAAATTTATCTTTAAATGAAATATTTCCCTTATAATAATATGTTTCAAATTTTATTCTTACCAAATTGTTTATTTTTCATGAAGCTTGATATGGATTATTCTAATGATGAAGTCAAGACCAAAAGTGAAAAGATTTGCATACCGGATAGCGGTACAACACATACTATTCTTAAACATAAAAGGTACTTCTCTGAATTAAAACCAACAAAGGCAATCATCAATACAATATCAGGTCATGTAGACTTGATTGAAGGGACTGATAAAGCCAGCTTTATATTGCCAAATGGAACAAAGTTTTTCATAAAAGATGCTTTGTTCTCACCAAAATCCAAAAGAAATTTGTTAAGTTTTAATGATATATATCTTCATGGATATGATACTCAGTCTGCAACTGAAGAAAATATGAAGTGTATGTATCTTACTACTTATGTATCAGGAAAGAAGTGCATACTAGAAAAACTACCAAAGCTTTCCTCAGGATTGCATTACACATATATAAATGTGATAGAGTCACATATGGTAGTTAAAGAAGATACAGAGACAGTAACTCTGTGGCATGATCGTTTAGGTCATCCTGGTTCAATGATGATGCGAAGAATTATTGAGAATTCACATGGACATACATTAAAGGGCCAGAAGATCCTTCAAGTTAGTAAAATCCCATGTGAGGCTTGTTCTCTAGGAAAATTAATCACAAGGCCATCACCAGCTAAAATAAAAACAGAATCACCTACATTTCTTGAACGTATCCAAGGTGATATCTGTGGGCCTATACACCCATTGTGTAGACCATTTAGATATTTTATGGTATTGATAGATGCCTCTAGTAGATGGTCACACGTTTGTTTATTGTCAACTCGCAATGTGGCATTTGCGAGATTTCTTGCTCAGATAATTAGATTAAGGGCACAATTTCCTGATTATACAATCAAGAGAGTTAGACTTGACAATGCTGGTGAGTTTACGTCTCAGGCGTTTAATGATTATTGTATGTCAATTGGAATAGTTGTTGAACATCCTGTTGCCCATGTACATACACAAAATGGTTTGGCTGAGTCACTGATTAAGCGCCTCCAACTTATTGCTAGACCATTAATAATGAGAACAAAGCTTCCTATTTCTGTATGGGGTCATGCAGTTTTACATGCTGCAGCATTAATTCGCATCAGACCAAGTGCATATCATGAATACTCCCCTCTACAATTAGCATTTGGTCAAGAACCAAATATTTCCCATCTTAGAATTTTTGGTTGTGCGGTATGTGCCGATTGATCCACCACAACGTACAAAGATGGGTCCTCAAATAAGACTGGGAATATATGTCGGTTACGAATCTCCTTCTATTATAAGATATCTTGAGCCTAAAACGGTGATGTTTTTACGGCTCGATTTGCCGATTGCCACTTCAATGAGGCAATTTTCCCAGCATTAGGGGGAGAAAAGAAACAGCTGGAGAAGGAGATTACATGGAGTGAACCATCCTTATTGCATCTTGATCCTCACACAAGACAATGTGAGACAGAAGTGTAAAAGATTATGCATTTATAAGAAATAGCAAATCAATTGCCAGATGCGTTCACTGATACAAAAAGAGTGACTAAATCATATATACCAGCTGTAAATGCTCCTGCTCGGATTGAAATCCCAAAAGGACAACCCGAAAATGAAGTCACTCATGAGTCTAAGACATGCCTGAAGCGTGGTAGACCAATCGGTTCCAAAGATAAAAATCCTCGAAAAAGAAAAGGAGCAGATAAGCATGATGACCCCAATGTGCAAGAATGTGTTCCAGAAGAAACACAAAATAAGCAAGAATGTGTTCCAGAAGAAATACAAAATAAGACAAATCAAGAGATGAAAAATCCTGAAGATATAGAAAATCATGAAATCTCTATTGATTATGTCAATACAGGAGGATTATGGAATCGAAATAAGATGGAAAATATAGATGAAATATTTTCCTATTCCGTAGCATGTGATATTGTTAACGGAAGTGAGGATCCTGAACCAAGATCCGTCACTGAATGTCAAAATAGACCTGATTGGACAAAGTGGAAAGACGCTATACAGGCTGAATTGAGTTCGCTTAATAAGCGCAAAGTATTTGGGCCTATTATCCTCACGCCAGAAGCCGTGAGGCCAGTATGATACAAATGGGTCTTTGTACGAAAACACAACGAGAAAAACGAGATTGTGAGGTATAAAGCTCGACTTGTTGCTCAAGGTTTTTCGCAAAGACCTGGAATTGATTATGAAGAAACGTATTCTCCAGTAATGGATGCAATTACGTTTAGATATTTAATCAGCTTAGCAGTTTCTAAAAATTTAGAAATGCGTCTTATGGATGTTGTTACAGCTTATTTATATGGATCGCTTGATAGCGATATTTATATGAAAATCCCTGAAGGATTTAAAATGCCTGAAGCATTAAGTTCAAAACTCAGAGAATTATATTCGATCAAATTGTAAAGATCGTTATATGGGTTAAAACAATCAGGGCGCATGTGGTATAATCGCTTAAGCGAGTATTTATTAAAAGAAGGATATGTAAATAATCCTATATGCCCATGTGTTTTTATAAAGAAAACAACATCCGGATTCATTATCATTGCTGTATATGTTGATGATTTAAATATTATTGGGACTCACAAAGAGATCCTAGAAGCAATGATATATTTAAAGAATGAATTTGAAATGAAAGACCTTGGAAAAACCAAATATTGTATTGGTTTACAGATTGAGCACTTTCAAAATGGAATACTTTTGCATCAATCAAATTATACTGAAAAGGTCTTAAAACGTTTTAACATGGATAAAGCAAACCCTTTGAGCACTCCAATGGTTGTTAGATCATTGAATGTGGAAAAAGATCCATTTCGCCCTCGCGAAGATAATGAAGAGGTTCTTGGTCCTGAAGTACCATACCTAAGTGCAATTGGAGCTTTATGTATCTGGCTAATTGTACCCGACCAGATATAGCATTTGCTACTAACTTATTAGCAAGATTTAGCTCATCTCCTACACGGAGACATTGGAATGGTATTAAACATGTATTTCGTTATCTTCGAGGAACAACTAACTTTGGTTTGTTTTATTCCAGAGGATCAAAACAAGAAATAACTGGTTATGCAGATGCAGGTTATTTGTCAGATCCACATAAAGCCAAGTCTCAAACAGGATATGTGTTCACATGTGGAGGTGCAGCGATCTCTTGGCGTTCACAAAAGCAGACACTTATTGCCACTTCTTCAAATCATGCTGAAGTCATAGCACTCCATGAAGCAAGTCGAGAATGTGTATGGCTAAGGTCTGTAACTCAACACATCCAAGAAACTTGTGGATTACCAGTCAACAGAGATCCAACAGTACTGTTTGAAGATAATGCTGCATGTGTCGCTCAAATGAAGGAAGGATTCATCAAAAGCGACCGTACCAAGCATATACCCCCAAAGTTCTTCTCATTCAGCCAAGAGCTTGAAAAGGATAAGAAAATTAATATTCAGTATATCCGATCAAGTGATAATGTGGCAGATCTCTTTACAAAGGCGCTTCCCCCTACAACTTTCAGAAAGCTTATTCATGATATTGGGATGCGTCATAAGCGAGATTTATGAAGAAGAAATACTTATGTCAACTTGAGGGGGAGCTTACGTGGCTGCACTCGTTTTCCCTTACTATGGTTTTGTCCCACAGGGTTTTCCTGGTAAGGTTTTTAACGAGGCAGCATAAAACACGTATACGGAGATGATGTACTCTTTTTCCCTTCGCTATGGTTTTGTCCCACTGGGTTTTCCTAGTAAGGTTTTTAATGAGACATCATGTATGGTGGATAGCCAAGAGGGAGTGTTAAGAAAAGACAATGGCTACCCACCCCGTCAAATCCACTGTGCACCATAAATGAGTTTACTATGTGCTGATGTAAGCGATGACGCAAGCGACTGCATAGTGCCCCCAAGGTTTTCCTATCAATAGGCCCTTCCTGATTCATTTCAATGTACACAAATTCAGAAATCAATAAGAATTCCTACTTCTACTCTGTCTCTAAATTCTCTGCTTTAGTGTTATATTCTCGGAGTTTTACAACATTTGTATTATTATTATTATTTTTTTCTAATTTAATTTACTGATGTCGAGACTGAACTGAGGATCACTGGTTGTCCAGTGGTCAATATTGGAAAATGAAATATACGCACGTGACGGAGTTCAAATTTAAAAACATGAGAAGCTTAGAGCTCTAAACGACTCAAGCCTGCTAAAAAAACATGATAAACCAATTTGTCATCTTCTTTTTTTGTCTTTTTCCTATCATATATCTTTACTTATTTGAGTGACTAACTAATTACACAACATGGGTCCCAAAAAATGGAGATCACATGATTTTAAAATCCTCCTCACGTTTTTATCAGCTTGCTTAATAAAAAAAAAAGTCCAGTTGTTTTCCTTACTAAATAACCATTTATCAATCAATTATTATGTTTAGAAATCAGATTTCGATCAAAGTTCATAGCTTTCTGCGTCCTTCTCAATCATCTAAACCTTATAGTTTTCTTCTTTTTGCCATTCACAACATGCTTCACTACCTTGGCACGATTGACTTGATAAACCAATTTGAGGAATAAAGATTCTATCACTTGAGGCTACGTTGAGCGTGAGATTTCGATCAAATCCCAAAGACCATCTTTGAAGATGAAGATGTCTATAGTTCAAGCTTTACATAGGTTGTTTAAAAAATATATGTTGTAACCCCATACTGATTAAGGACGAGGATTGCGAGATGAGAAAGATATAGACCGAGAAAGCATAAATTTGCTTATTTTTTCCTACTATATCTATAATGCTTTTAATTGCCTTTGTAACACTCCTTAACTAATAACCTTTTTTTTTTTAAACACTTGAGTGCTTTAAGGAGATAATGTAGAAACAAGTATTCATATAAGATACTTATATTATTCATTATACCTAGGGGTGGCCAACGGGACGAATCGGGTTGATTCGTCCCGTCAGGCCAACGAATCCGTGACGAGACGGGTTGGACCCGTCTCGTCACGGGTTAGACGGGACGGGTTGAAAACTCGGGTCCTGACCCGATTCGTTACCGGATTCGCCGAGACGGGTTGGACCCGTCTCGGCAATTTTTATTTATTTATTTTTTTAATTCGAAATTTCTTAAAATTTTAAATTTAAAGTTATAAAGAATTAGGAAAAAATAGTAAAAAAAGAGGAAATTTTTTTAAAAATGTCTAAAATTATAAAAAAAAATAGAATTGATATTCACTAATTACAAGTTTTTTTGTAAGACAAATTATTTTATTAATATGAAAAAATCATATACCAATCTGCTCATCACATATATAATGTACATAAAACTCATCTCGTATAATGTACATAACAAAACTCTGATGCTCATCTCATACAATGTACATAAAAAACTTTGGTGGTTCTCTACTCGTCATCATCGTCCTGTTCAAATTCTTCATCTAGAATAGCTTTTCCTTTGTGCGTCTTTCTGCATCGAACCAGTCCTTTAAGTAAACAGCCATCTCTAAGTGTTTCGGCGTCAGCCTGCTCCTCCAGGGTGTTAAAACTCTACCACCTGCAGAAAATGCGCTCTCGGATGCTACTGTAGAGGCTGGAGTTGTCAGTATATCTCGGGCCATGATAGAAAAAACAAGAAATTGTTTTCTCTGTTCTTTCCACCATGACAAAACATCAAATGTTTCCCATGGTTCATCATCATTTTCATTTATTTCAGCAGGCATTGTGTTCAAATATAAATTAAGTTCATCAAATGAACCTGCTCCTGAAGAGTGTTTCTTTCTAGTATTAGAGGAAAGTAAACTTTTAAAATTAGATAATCTTTTACCTAGACTACTAGAAGAAGTTTGTGATGGTGTAGGTGCCCTAAAATCAGAAGAAGAAGGGGAAATAACTCATCTCTGTATAATGAGTACATTTCTTCTAAAAGAGATCTAATTTCTAAAAGTAATTTATCTATATCTTGTTCATAATTTAAACATAAAATAAAATTGGATAATAAAAGTTTTAAATTATCTATTTTAATTCTAGGATCCATAATTGCAGCTAAGTAAAATAAAAAAGGCATATTTTCAAAATATTTTCGAAATTTTTCTTCCATATCATGTACAGTCTCTTCAAGACTGTCATCATCTCTGTATGCAACAAATACTTGAGCAATTTCATTAAGATTATAAAAAACTAAGTTACATGTGGGATAATATGTATCAGAAAGTGCTTTTGTGGCAGTGTCAAATTTTTCTAGAAAAGTACAAAAATTTTCATATAATTTCCACTCTTTATCGCTAATATAAAGAGATGAACATTCATTTATTGTAAAAAAATGAATTGCTTGTTTAAAAGGAAGGCAATCTTTAATCATATAGTAGCTTGAATTCCAACGAGTTTTCACATCTGCTTGGAGTAGTTTTTCCTTTAGTCCACATTGTCGGCAATAACTTTTAAAAGATTGTCTTTTAGGTCCAATGTGTTTTATATGTAAAATAATTTTTTTAACTCTATAAATATATTTGTCTAAGATTTTTAAACCATCTTGTACACATAAATTCAATATATTGCAAACACATCTAACATGAAAAAGTTTACCGTTTAAAATCGGATCTAATACCATTTTCAATTGTCTTATTGAAGCAGTATTTTCACTTGCATTATCAAAAGAAATAGAAAATATTTTATTTTCTATACAATAATTTCTACAAGTAAGAAAAATTGAATTTGCTACATTTGTAGCAGAATGTTTCTCAGAAAATTTAGAAAATGATAAAATACGTTTTTGTAAAATCTAGTTGTCATCAATAAAGTGAGCAGTAACACATAAATAATGAATAAGATTAAGAGCTTCCCATATATCGGAAGTTAATGAAATTTTTCTAGCATCACTAGTGAAAAGAGCCTTCAAAATATTTTTTCTATTTACAAATAAATCTTCATTTTCTCTAGTTATAGTTTGTCTGCTAATTCTCCTATAATCAGGAGCAAAAATAGATTTAAGATAATCAACTAATGCATCTGATTCAGTAAAAGAAAATGAAAGTCCTACTCGAACAATAAATTCAGCTAACTTATGTTTATTTACTTCAAGCTTATATCTCCAAGTGGAGAGTGTGCCTGAATCAGCTAATATTTGTGCTTGCTGTGGTGGTAAACCATGACTTTTAGCATGCTTTTTTCATAGTGTTTATTAAGAACGCCTGTACCGTATCCTTCTTTATGATCAAATAGTTGATGACAGTACTTACATTCTGCCTTTCTTCTACCTTCAACAACTTTTTCTACGAAATGGTTCCACACTAGAGAAGTTTTGGCTCTTACTTTAGTGGTTGTGCTTGTGCTAGTTGGTTGTTGTGTTTCTGGAACTATAGTATCATACTGTGTTGGTTGTGTATCGTGTTGTTCTTGTGTTTCAGTAAAAAAAAAGGAGCCAGAGATTGTGCGTGCATTGATGGTGTTGACATTAAAAATTGAGAATATGAGGAATATTAAGGAGGGAAGGAAATAGAATGCCGACCAGTACCACTATCACTGGCATATGCAGCATGTGTATATGGTACAAAACCACTGTAGTCAATTGCATAGCTTGACGAACTGTGATAGGGAGCAAATGCGGATATTGGTGGAGCATAGTTGTATGGTAGGTAAGCGGCATATGTTGACGATGAGCTACCGCCAACATCAGTGTAAGGTGTGGGAGCTGAAGGATTGTGTGTTGATGAAGAGCTACCACCGGATTCGGATGAGGTACCGTCAGTACTCCAGTTGGGTTCCATTAGACTAGACTGGAAGTTGGTAGAGATTTGTAATTGTAAGAGAATAAGAGTGATTTATAATAGAAGAGAGAGGGTTGAGGTGAAGTGAGATGAAAATGAATGAGGGTGGAGGGTATTTATAGAGGATTAGAGGTTAGGGGTATTTTTTTTTAAAGGGCCAACGGCTCATTTTTGAGCTGTTGGGGGTGAAAAAAGAGGGTGCCACGTGGCACCCTCTTTTTCACCCTCCGACGGCTCTTTTTTGAGCCGTTTAGGATTTTAAAAAAATTAAATTCGAATCCAGGGGCCGCAGAGTAATTTTTCTCTCTAACTGTAATATAAAAATATTGGACTAAAAAAAAATAAGAAGGGGGGTCGGGGAAATTTTTCCCGACCTGATTCGTCCCGTGATTCGTCACGGGACGAATCGGATTCGTCCCGTGTAAACGGGACGGGTCAACTCGTTCTGACCCGCCCCTAAACGGGACGGGTGGGGGTTGACCCGTGACCCGCACTGTGCGACTCCAACGAGTCGCACAGTGCGGGGCGGGGCGAGTCGACGCGGGTCGACCCGCCCCATTGGCCACCCCTAATTATACCATGCATATACTAGTATATATGTATATGAGTTAAATACACACACATGTATGTTGACTTTTTTTACTATACCCTCACCATACTTATTGGTACAAGTACTTCATGAAGGAGAGAGGGATGAGAACCTTACTTATAGGAGTAAGGTATAGGTATAGAGAGATAATGTTAGGGGGCACTTGGCATGATATCAATAAGAGAAGGGAAGTATAAATAGGAGGGAACTAAAGAGAAAGTTCTCATTTGGCAACACTCTTTTCTTCTTTTCATTTCCAACTCCAAAAATCCCCTCCTTTCTTCCCCTTGCAGCCGGCTAAGGCGGCAGCAGCAGCACCCTTTTTTTCCCTCCATTTCTTCACTCACCCACTCTCTGTCCTTCTCATTCCCTCACAAATCTTTCCCTTCCTTCCTTTATACTAAAAAGCCTTTCTTTACCTACATTATCTCCTCCAAAGACATATTAGAACATGGATAAATGGTGATCTAAGATCACTTTAGAGGAAAATTCTTGAAGACAAAGTTGGCCTAGGTTAACATGTTAGGAGGGTTATTTTGGTTGAAGAAGGTAAGCAAATCCTTAAAACTACTACCCCCTCTTATTCTCTTTCAACTAGAAACTAATTATGACATTGTTATGATCTTATAGACTCCATTATAGCCGGTGACCAAGCTTGATAAGGGAATATTCTCTTCAAGAGTGAGTAGAACATCCAAACCCTAATATAATAGTAGGTAGTGTAAAGTTTAAAATAAAGTGGATAATTGCTAAGTTATAAGTGGATGTGAAAATGAATGATGATGCATGTGTATGGTTTATAGACTTTATGTGTACATTATAAATAATCCTATGGTGATATGTTATTGTTATTCACATGTATGCATACCATTGTGCATGATCGACATGTTCTTGTGTGTATACATGGTAGTCAAACACATGCCTCTTAAAAGAAATAGTTCTATGAATAAACATCATACTTGAGTTTATGCATATATTCGGTTACGCATAAATTAAGATGATATAATATGTTGATTATTTTGAAAAGGCTCGCATGTTGTTAACTTAGCAAGTGGTTACTTATACATGTTAATGACTTCCATAATGTTGGCATCATGTAAAGTAGAAATTATGAGAATTATTTATGTTGACATTGTTTTATAAATTCTTACATGTTATTACATGAAGGCTATGATTATTGCATATTTGGAGGAAGGAACCGGGTTGAACCGGAGGTGACCGAAGGGGTGAATATTACGATAATGTGTAGAAAGAAGGGACCGGGTAGAACCGGAGGTGATCGAAGGGGAGAACATTTCATTGAATAACGTATAGGAGGAAGGGACCGGGTTGAACCGGAGGTGATCGAAGGGGAGAACATTTCGTTGAATAACGTATAGGAGGAAGGGACCGAATTTAACCGGAGGTGACCGAAGGGGGAGTCTAACTTTATGTTTAACAAATGTGTTAATATGGTTAAAATGAAAATTACATGTTAAAACTATATAAATTTCTTTAACATTACACTCTTGATAGTCGACTGATATAGGCAATTTTAACTAGTATAGTCGACTAGTTCATGGACCAAGTGGACTATACATGTGAGATTCTGTTACGTAAGTCTCTGAAAATCACCCTTAGTCGACTATACAAGATAGGGTAGTCGATTAGTACCGAGGTTAGTCGACTATATATGATAAGGCAGTCGACTAGCTTTAGTTATAGGCAACAAACAGAGAGTAGACATATTCTTTTGGTCAAGACATAGTCACTATAGATGGCTTGTAAGTCGACTAATATCAAAAGAAGTCGACTATACAAGATAGGATAGTCAACCAATTGAGTCACTGGCAGCCAACAGAGAATGTATATCTTTTTGGACAAGAGTTCAGTTGACTATAGCTTTAAGCTAAGTCAACTAATAATAGTATTAGTCGACTATAGGAAGGGCAAGTCGACTAATAAGATCAATTACTGTGTTTTGGTCAGAACTTCAGTAAATACATAAAAATATACAAAAAATAGTATAAATTATAATTGTTACCTTCATAATAAATTCCAATAGACATACATAAAGGTCATGCATATAATTATTGTTTTACTCACTGAGCTGTCGAGCTCACTCTGTTATATTAATCACCTTCAGGTTTGGATAAAGGCAATGGACCCGCTTAATGGTAATATACGGGATAGGTAGCAGCGGGAGATATTTTCACCCTTTTGGCATGTTCTTTTGATATGTATATATTGTTTAAGAAATACTATGTAAAACTCCTTGTTGATGCTTGCCATGAACTTTTATAATATATTGAAATACTTGTATTAATAGGTGCTTGACTTGAATCTTGTTAATATTATGGAGTTTATAGAGCAGTAATGAGTTTGCTATGTGTTCTTTATCGGATTATCGGATCAATGTATAGAAATATATGCTCTAGTAGTGGAAATGTTGTGAAGTTATAAGTAGGCTGACGTTAGCCGAAATTGAAGTATTGTATCTTGATGGTCCCATGCTTGGATTAAAGATAACCAGTGTTGATTGTGAAAATAAAAAATTTTAAGACTGGGACCATTACAGTTGGTATCAGAGCTAAGGGTTATAGGTAGAAGGATAAGGTTAAGTCGAAGGTAGGAGGCAATAGAAAATTGTTAAGCTCAATATGTATGGATATGTGATTATAGTTAGGTAGTGGGTTTTATGTGACGGATTAACCATGAGTCAAGCAGTAATTGATTATTTCCTCGCATCAGAATTGGGGTACCCGCACATCCCGATTCGGATGAGTTGACTGAGAGTGCGGGCTCTCAGAAACTGCTACTAGTGGTATGAGATACTGGGACGAGGGAATGCATTAAATTATCTATTGAATCTAAGTTATTCTGAAACATGAAACTTACGGGTAGACTAAGGATAAGTGTAAGTGTAAGAGTGTGTATATATATATATTGCTTCTTTCTTGTTGTATGATAGTATGTCTAGACTATTTTTATGGGTTGAGATTGATATGACTCCTTGTTTACATGTAGATGGGAGACTCTGACAGATATTGGTCAGTCTCTACCTCGGATAGTTCGAACGCGAGTTGGATGGCAGGTTCCATGGATTGGGGTTATTATTCTGATAAGACTGACCCAGAGGTCATATTTGCAGCCTCAGACCGCATAGACCATGAGAAGATTGAGTCTCAGGCGTCTAATGAGCCTGAACTGACCATTGCCGATACGAAGAGTTTGGTTGGGGATTCACTTGATGTAGAAGAGATGGGGATACGAGTCATTAAAAGAAGAGACCCGAAGAGGATTTACTTATGGATGTCTCTTTTGGGATGAAAAATGGGAAGACATGGATTTATATGATGACCTGGATGACTGGTGCTGCGCAGGATACGAATTATCAGGGGAAGACTCTGAGGAAGGCATAGATGTTAGCGAGGATAGCAGCAGTACTAGTGGGGACTCGAGTAAGGAGACTCTACCCTATGAAGAATGAATCTCTGAGCAATTACTTTTGATATGTATAAATATGTGTAAGCCTAGTGTGCTAGTTGATGGATATCTTAGGAGTTTTACTGTATATGCCCTGGCACATCTTGTGTGCATGCACATGGGTTAGCTCGGATATCCAAAGGGTAGATATATCAGTGTAATATCCTTGTATTCATTTTGGGGTGTATATAAATATATATAGCACGTTGCTTGCTTGCAAGTGATAATGAATATAGTATTAAAGTGATTGCATGAAACTAAAAATTTTATCTAAAATTGTTTTCATATATATGAAGTATGTTGATTAGACGTTCTTATCAGATGCATGGATCTAAATTTACTGCCTCCCAATAAGTCCTTATCGCTCGGTGTGTCACACTACAGTGTGATGGAAAGTACATACCCCATGGAGAATAATGAAGATTCAGAAGTACAGGTAGGAGGAGGTCATGGAACTCCAGGGGTGATGTCGGAGTGGCTCACTCAGTTAATGACAAAAGCAAATGATAATAATTTTCACCGAGTATTGAAACAGTTTCAAAAGATGAAACTACTAGTATTTGAAGGGGAGGTGGACCCTTACAAGCTGAAGCATTGCTTCTCCAGATAGAAAAAATTCTGAATGTGATGAATTGTACCGATGAGTAGAGAGTATCTTTCTCTTCCTTTATGTTTTAAAAAGAAGCAGAATATTGGTGGAGGACAGTGAAACGTAGTGTGAAAAGTACAAGAGAACCAATCACCTGGAAATTCTTAGTGAATAAGTTCACTGAAAAATATATTCCAGAGACGGCCAGAGACAAGATGGCGTCAGAATTTATGAAATTGTGACAAAGTTAGATGAATGTGTCCCCAATACGACTAGAGGTTTACCCAATTATCCAGGTATGCTGATGCCTTGATGAAGAGTGAGGCAGAAAGAACAAAGAGGTTCGTGAAGGGCCTGAAATAAAAAATTCGAGGCAAATTGATTCCTCTACAACTAAGGAATTATCTCCAAGCTGTGAAAAGAGCCTTGAAGGTAGAAATGGATGTGCAAGAAAGTCATGAAGACTGGGCGAAGGAATTTCCCAGCTCAAAGCGTCCCCGATATTAAGGACCATCAGTATCGATGGCACCGCATCCACCAGTAATAAAGGATTTAGGTTTAATGCCACTCTCCAAAGAGGGGGATAGGCCAGAGACAGAGGAACATAGTTGAAGAATAGAGACACTTTTTTAAAAGCATAGGCTACCTCTGCGTCCCACCCGAGAATCTCAGAGGCCCCTTGGTGCCAGAAGTGTAAGATAAATAATTTTGAAAACTGCATCCAAGAAAGAACTTGCTATAATTGTGGAGGAATGGGGCATTTAAAGAAAAATTGCGTGATGAAGCACGGAAGCCAAGGGCCGAGTAGGGAAAGTGAAAGGCCAGCTATGAGAATGAACCCTCCCAAGGGACCAACCAGTAATTTTATGCCGCTTAGTGATGCTCCGTGACCTGCTGCAACTCAATCATCTGTACAACAGTCACGGGCTCCAGAAAGAACTTTTGTATTGACCCATCAGAAGCAATGGCCTCGAATGCAGTAGTGGAAGGTATGATCTCCATATCAGGACCATATTGCTCATGCATTATTTGATCCTGGAGCTACTCATTCATTTATATCTAGTGCTTTTACTTATAAACTAAATTAAGTATCATAACCCCTAAGATTTTAGTTGGTTGTATCCACACCCATAAGGGTAAAGATAATAGCTAACACTAAATATGTGAACTGTAAAGTGATGATTGGAGAGATAGAAACATCTATTGATTTGATTAAGCTGGGCGAGATAGAGTTTGATGCAATATTAGGAATGGACTGGTTGTCCGCTTGTTATGCACATGTGGATTGTAATAGGAAGAGGATCATTTTTAAAATGGAAGGAGTTCCGGAGTATATTTGAAGGGGTAAAAGTTAGTCATGATATACCCTACATATTGGCCATTAAAACCACCAAGTTAATGAGGTAGGGATGTCAAGGATTTCTGGCTTTAGTTTTAGATACCACTAGAACTGATATTGAGACTACTTCAGTCGCGAATAAGTTTCCTGACGTATTCCCAGAAGATTTACCGGGTCTGCCCCCAGATCGAGATGTAGAATTTGCAATAGATATGATACCCGGTACTGCCCCTATTTCGAAAGCACCATATCGTATAGCCCCTGCAGAAATGAAAGAATTTAAAACTCAACTACAAGAATTATTAGATAAAGGTTTCATCCGACCGAGTGTCTCTCCCTGAGGAGCACTAGTACGATTTGTTAAGAAGAAGGATAGAAGTATAAGATTTATGTGTCGACTACAGGAATTGAATAAGGTCACTATTAAAAATAGATACCCGCTTCCTCGGATTGATGACTTATTTGATCAACTACAAAGGTCTTATGTATTTTCTAAGATAAATCTTAGGTCAGGATATCATCAGTTAAAGGTCAAGTCAGAAGATGTGTCTAAATCGGCTTTTAGAACGAGACAGATATTTTGAATTCCTAGTCATGCCTTTTGGACTCACTAATGCCCTGCAGCATTTATAGACCTAATGAATTGAGTGTTCCAACCATATCTTGATCAGTTTGTGGTGGTATTCATCTATGATATTTTGATCTATTCAAAGAATAGGGAAGATCATAAAAATCATTTTAAAATTGTCCTCCAAATCATGAGGGAGAAGCAACTTTATGCTAAATTAAAGAAATATGAATTTTGATTGGAACAGGTAGGATTTCTTGACTATAGTATATCCAAGGAGGGAATATCAGTAGATCCAATGAAAATTGAAGCAATTAAGGATTGGCCTAAACCCACAACTGTTACTGAAGTTTGAAGTTTCTTGGGGTTAGCTGGATACTACAGAAGATTTGTAGAAGAATTCTTTCTAATTGTGGTACCATTGACACAATTAACTAGAAAGAATAAGAAGTTTGTATAGGGAGAAGAATAAGATAAGAGCTTCCTTGAAGTTAAAATGAAACTAACATCTGCTCATGTTCTAACTGTACCTTCAGAAATTGAAAGATTTGCCATATATAGTGATGCGTTAAAATTGGGACTGGGTTGTGTGTTAATGCAACATAAGAGAGTTATTACCTGTGCGTCCTGACAATTGAGAATTCATGAAAGAAATTACCCCACTCATGATTTGGAATTAGCCGTTGTGTTTTTTGCTTTGAAAATCTAGCGGTATTACTTATATGGAGTGTCTTGTGAAATCTTTACTGACGATAAAAGTTTGAAGTACATTTTCACACAAAAAGAACTGAATATGCGGCAGAGGAGATGACTAGAACTAATGAAGATTATGATATTACTATCCAATACCACCCTGAAAAGGCCAATATGGTGGCTGATGCCTTGAGTCGGAAATCAGGAGCAGTGTAACTCTGATAACTCGCCAAACAAGATTATTAAGAGATCTAGAAGAAACGCAAGTAAAGGTATGAGTCATTGATCCGTCCAATGCTAAGTATCAATTAAATTAAGTAACTATCAATTTGATCTATATGACAAAATCAAAGAGGCCCAATAAAGAGATGCTCAAATAAGAAAAATTATGAAGAAGGTACTAGAAGGAGAACTCAAGGAGTTTAAAATTGAAGATGATGTACTGAGATCAGACGCAGATTATGTGTGCCTGATGTAGCAGAGATTAAGGAAGAAATAATGCAAGAAGCTCATTGTATCTCGTATACAACTCATCAAGGGAGCACAAAAATGTATCAGGATCTGCGTCATAATTTCTGATGGGATGGAAAGAAAATGAATATTTTCAATTTTGTCCATAAGTGTTTAGTCTGTCAGCAAGTGAAAGTAGAATATAAGAAGCCCCCAGGATTGCTGGTACCATTACTAATTCCTGAATGGAAATGGTGTCACATTGCCATAAATTTTGTTACTGGACTTCCTCGGGCATTCCAAAGACTAGATACAGTCTGGGTAGTGGTAGATAGGCTTACTAAATCTGCCCACTTTCTACCTATCCGGATCAATTATTCTATAGAGAGACTGGCTCAAGTATATATCCAAGAAATAGTTAAACTGCATGGAGTGCCTGAGTCTATTGTATCAGATCGGGATCCTAGATTTCAATCTAGATTTTGGAGAAGCCTATCCGAAGTTATGGGCACTAAGTTGTAACTCAGTACAGCGGCACACCCCAAAAAGATGGACAGTCAGAGAGGACCATTCAAATATTGAAAGATATGCTGAGGACTTGTGTATTAGATTTTGGGGAAAGTTGGGACAACTATTTACCTTTAGTGGAGTTTTCTTATAATAATAGTTATGAGTCCACCATTGGTATGCCTCCGTTTGAAACATTATATGGTAGAAAATGTAGATCACCGATCTTTTGGAGGAAGTTAGGGATAGAAAGATATTCGACCCTGATATAATTCAAGAAGCCACTGATAAGATCAAGTTAATTAAGGAGAGGATGAAGGTAGCCCAGAACAGGCAGAAAGCTTATGCAAATAATCGCCGCAGACCACTGGAATTTGAGGTAGGGGATAAAGTTTTTCTGAAGGTATCTCCAATGAAGGGAGTAAGACGCGCCGATAATAAGAACATATTAGCTCCTAGATATATTGAACCATTTGAAATATTAGATAGAATTAGACCGGTTGTTTATCGTTTAATCTTACCTCTTGTTTTGGGGAGGATGCACAATGTATTTCATGTCTCTCAGTTAAGGATGTACGTCCCTGATCCTGACCATATAATCTCCTATGGACCTCGGCAAATACAAAAAGACATGTCATACACAGAAGAGCCAGTGCAAACCTTAGATCCAAGGAGAAACAATTGAGAAGCAAAATTATTTCTTTGGTCAAGGTTTTATGGAGGAATCAACATATAGAAGAAGTAACTTGGGAGCTGGAAGAGGAGATGTAGAAAAACTATCCACATTTATTCCAAGGTATGTTGAGTTTCGAGGACGAAACTTCTTAAAGGAGGGTAGAATGTAACACTTGCCTTAACTAATCACCTATTTTTTTAACACTTGAGTGCTTTAGGGAGATAATGTAGAAATAAGTATTCATGTAAGATACTTATACTATTCATTATACCATGCATATACTAGTATATATGTATATGGGTTAAATACACACACATGCATGTTAACTTTTTTTTACCTACGCCCACCATACTTGATGGTACAAGTACTTCATGAAGGGGAGAGGGATGGAGATCTTACTTATAGGAGTAACGTATAAATGTAGACAGATGATGTTAGGGAGGCACTTGACATGATATCATTAAGAGAAGGGAAGTATAAATAGGGAGAAATGAAGAGATAATTCTCATTTGGCAACACTCTCTTCTTCTTTTCATTTCCAACTCCAAAAATTCCCTCCCTTCTTCCTCCTTGTAGCCGGCCAAGGCAGCAGCAGCAGCACCCTTTTTTCCCCTCCATTTCTTCACTCACCTATTCTCTCTCTCTCTCTCTCTCTCTCTCTCTCTCTCTTTCTCTCTCTCCCCCCTCCCTCTCATTCCCTCACAAATCTTTTCATTCCTTCCTTTATACTAAAAAGTCTTCCTTTACCAACATTATCTCCTCCAAAGACTTATTAGAATATGGGTAAGTGGTGATCTAAGATTACCTTAGAGAAAAATTCTTGAAGACAAGGTTGGCCTAGGTTAACAAGTTAGGAGGGTTATTTTGGTTGAAGAAGGTAAGCAAGTACTGAAAACTACTACCCCCTCTTATTCTCTTTCAACGAGAAACTAATTATGACATGTTATGATCTTGTAGACTCCATTATAGTTGGTGACCAAGCTTAATAAGGGGATATTTTCTTCAAGGGTGAGTAGAACATCCAAACCCCAATATAATAGTAGGTAGTGTAAAGTTTTAAATAAAGTGGAGAATTGCTAAGTTATAAGTGGATGTAGAAATGAATGATGATGCATGTGTATAGTTTATAGATTTTATGTGTATATTATAAACAATGCTATGGTGATATGTTGTTGTTATTCACATGTATGCTTACCATTGTGCATGATCGACATGTTATTGTGTGTATACATGGTAGTCAAACACATGCCTCTTAAAAAGAAATAGTACTATAAATAAATATCATAATTGACTTTATGCATACATTGTTGGCCCAGAGGCCTTCCACTCTAGTTTTGATGATGATTAACTCATGTAGTTATAGTTTACTAATAATCTTATGATATTTAGTTTTAGATATTTAACCAAGATATTAGTAGGTGATTAGCTTCAACAAAGGTATTTTGGAGCTTTCACATTGTGATTCAAGAGCCCGAGTGTCAAAGTTCATATCTAGCACTCGTTGGAGCCAAGCTCGGTGGATCACGTTTGGATCGAGTCGACTTGGTGACGGCGCTCTACAAGAAGACTTCGGTACATTGTTTAGTTTATAGTTTAGATCCATTGTTAAAGATTAGATAGTGTGATATGCTCAAGTTCACAACACACACACGTTTCATGTTTATTGGTTTTCAGTTTTCGGTTTAACCAATCTTGGTTTTCATGTATAGATAGAATCAAAACAAATTTACATGATTTAATGTATATTAGATTTGTTCTATATACATCTATGCTTCAACTAGTTAAACAAACTTAGTTTGATAGTCTATTTCATGAATTTGGAGCTTTGGTATTTTAACAAAACTTATTTTCAAATTTAATGTCAAAAATATTGATATATATATCTTTCATGTATATTGGATTATATCCATATACAATATGCTTCAGGTTGTTTAAATATCATGTTTTTGTATTTGGATGACTTTTGGACAAAACGATTTTTCATTTCAAAAATTCAAGTTTTAGAAAATACGGATTTTGGTTTTCGGCAAAATTTCTAAGTTACAAAAATAGTTCAAAATATTTGTAACATGGTTTGATTTTTATTCAAACATGTTTGTATTTCAAATGTAATACATAATACATGAACTATTTTTGTGGATTTTTAGAGATTTTATAGGATTTAATTAGATAATAAAAACTCAAATTTTAAGTTCTAAAAATTGCCCTGCCAGGCCCTGGCGGTCGACCGGACAAGTGGTTGGTTAACCGGACCGGTCGACCGACGTGCACAAGGACGTGAACGCAGGCCAGCTTGCTTGGCCGGTCGACCGAGCGGTCGACCGACTGAAGTCAACCTACTCTCGGATTGGCCCGGTCGACCGGGCGGTCGACCGGCTAGAGAGCCGTTGCTCTCTGGTTCTGGGCGCGGTCGACAGGGCGGTTGACTGACAGGCTCAACGGTCAGAAATTTGACCGTTGGCCGGTCGACCAGAAAGTCATTTTTGACCTTTCTGACTGCCAACGGGCAGATTTTGTTTGGGCCTTTAAATACCCCATTTGAGAGATGTTTCTTAACAAGTTTTAAGAGCTAAAATTTTGATCTTCTCTAGTGTTTTAATACAAGTTTTCATTAGTTTTTAGTGCCAAAAGATCAATCTTTATTTGTTTTAAAGGGTTGGAAAAATCAAAGAAAAATATAGATTTGAGATATTTTCTTTATTCTTCGTTTCTATCAAATACTAAGTTATTTTCCTAAGTATTTTTCTTTGTGTTTTTGTTTTCAAACTCTTTATTTTTCGCACTTGAGCTTATCGTGCTATCCTATCTATTAGGATCCTTGTTTTGTAGGAAAAGAATTGGTTTGTGGTTGAGATAGACCACCAAGTTGTAAACCCTCCTTATTTGTGATATCCCTCTTGTGTAGAGGTTGATTATTAGAGTGGTGGGTTTGTGCCCTATCCCTCTAGTGAGAGGTTGATTGGTTGTTTGGCTTTGTGCCCATCCCTCAAGTGTGAGGTGATTGTGTTTGAGTGGCTTTGTGCCTAACCTCTAAGTGTAGAGGTTGTGTTGCATTTGAGAGAGGAGTTGTGTACTCCTGATTATTATAATTGCCCCAAATCCTCATTGGAGGTTTCCCTGTATGGGAAGTCCTGTGTGGACAAGTTAGTGAAAATCCTTCTGTGTGAAGGCGGGGACGTAGAGCTAGGTGCTCGAACCTCGAAACAAATCTCGGTGTTTACGTTTGATCCATTGACTCTAACATACTCTCTCTCTTTTATATTGTGGCTTGCATTGATTCATATTGTCATATCATTCTTATATGATTGGTTGTGATTGTTTGTATGCCTCACTTGTGTTTAACCATGAGAGCTTCATATAGCACCTCAACTTTTATTTAGAGGAATCAAGAGGAGTTAGTCCAGAGCCCTTCACCAGGAATTCGGCTACACTCATTGGTTACACTAAGTGTGTTGCAATTAAGTTTTAATTTTTGCATTTTATTCATTAGATTAGCAGTACACCTATTCACCCCCCTCTAGGTGTACTTACAATTGGTATCAGAGCCTACGCTTCTGATATTAGGTTTAACCACTTAGGAGTGTGATCTTGTTTTTGCTAATCTATCATTTGCATTTGCACAAGTATATTGTTTACACACACTCATGGATTGCTTGACACCTCCCATGTTTGATGTTTCTAACATTGACATGTGAAAATTTAGGATAAGTATGTACCTAAAAACCCTAGACTTGCATGTTTTCCTTGCCGCTACCAAGAAATCATATCTTGGTAATAGTAGCAAGCATATAGAGGCCAATGCACAAGCCCTTAAGGCACTTAGAAGCACGCTCAATAAAGAATATCTTTCTATGATTTCTAACTGTGATTCCGCCTTTGCAGTGTGGAACACGTTGACCTCCTCCAAGCTTTAATTGCCAATCCAAATGGAGAAGGAATCTAGTGAGGATGAATCCGAACAACGATGCTACATGATCCAAGGGAATAACTCCTTTGAGGTACATTCGGATACTCAACTAGATAGTGCTAGCTCTTCTTTTGATGATCTTGATAGTATGGATGCCGATGCATTAAATGAAGAGTTATCTATTGTTTGTGAGAACCTCCTTGAAAAATATAAAGTTTTGAAAAGAAAACTTGTAAGTTAACAAAAGAAAAAAAAGGATTTGTTTTCAAAATTTGAGTTGGCTTTACAAGAGAAGGTTGAGATTTCAAATGAGTGTGACTCTTTGAAAACCCAACTTGAACTTGTTTTAAATGAAAACAAGATTTTGAAAAATAAAAATGATTGCAATGAGGTTTTGAAGAAAAATGAGATCTTGTCTTCAAAACTTGATTTTGTTGTAAAAGAGAATGATTCCTTAAAAATCAAAATTGCTTCTATTTCAAAGGAATTAGAAATTGTTTCAAATAAAAATGTTTCTTTGAAAAAGGATTTAGATTCTCATGTTTGCCATGCTAATTTAGCTTCATCATCTAGCTCACCTATTGCATGCTCCACTTTATCTTCTAGTATTAAAAATGATATAAATATTTTGAAGAAAAGTGTTGAATATTTGAGCTCCACTTTGAGCCATTGTGCTATGAACCATACACATTTAGAATCTATGTTTCGAAAGAAACAAGTTCCATCTATGCATGCACACTATACACGGCATGCACATGCTCCCACGTTCACACTCATCACACAATGTATGCTCATGTGTACACTTGTACACATTGTGGACGTAAGGGCCACCTTGTTAAGTTTTGTTATGATCGTCTACATGATTCAAATTAAGCAACTAAATTTGTTTGGGTTAGGAAAGGAGCTAACCCCCATGGACCCAAAAGAGTATGGGTACCAAAGACCACTCCTATTTTATTTGATGTAGGTGTGGGTTCTCACTTGATGTGAGAGCGATGGTGCCTTGAGGAGGATGCGTTCCGAGCCTAAAGATGACATAGTAGATGCATCACTTTCAAGGAAAGTTTGGTGGGAGGACCACCTTGGTTTGGAGATATGGAGATGTGCCTTTTCGGTTTTGGTAACAATCTCTAACTCCCATTATGTTTGCATGCTTTTAGAACATTCATTTATAGCATGTCTTATTTTAATGTTCATTATGTCATATGCCATGTTTGTTAGTCCTATGACATGCATGATTAGTATTTGAGACACCCATGTTTATATGGACCCATATTAAGTATTATCACTTTATTTTAGCTAATGTGTATGTTCTAGATCTAATGCATGTGTATTTGTCATAATGATCATATGAGTTTTGTTTTGATTTCCATACTTCATGTTTTGATTACTTGTTTAGATGTTAGTTTTCATTAAAACTCGGATATATACTTATACAACTAGTGAGCTACAAATAGACTATTATATGTTTGTACTTGAATGCTCATTTGTACTTATTTGATGTACTAGTATAGTCTAGTTTTGATGATTCAAACATTTTGACGTGTATTCCCATTTTGTACATGTTTTTCATGTTTATGTTTAACTTCATGTATATGTCTATTTTGTCCAAATTAATAGCTATACATATACATCCTTGAGCCACTTGCCTTCATGCATATACTGTTGTGGACTCGTTTATATTTGGATATGTATGTATACTTTAGTTTGTACATGACATACATATACCTTGAAGGATTCTAGTTTTGATGATTTTCATTGTTTTTAAGGAATTTCATCTTGAGCTTGATTGCCTATTTTCATGATAATGTGTTTCACATAACTCTTATACACTCACTTTATTCAACGTTTTCTCATGATTTTGTTTTCATGAGTACAATTTGTGCTATATAGATTTTGAGTGTTTGGTGATCATGTGATTTACATATTTTTCATAAAATATATATTTTTTTATTCCTTACTTGAAGGATTTCGTACTAGTTTACAAATTTTTCTTATAACTAGTTCGTATTCTTTATTTGGTAGAGTTTTCAAATATACTATATTTTCAAACTCATTTTTGAAAACCCTACCCATAAAAGGGCGATTGGTTGGGCGACCATGCCTTGTATGTTTATTATTGAAAATCTATTTAAAACATGTGCATGAAATGGGTGGTAGGAAATATGAGTTATACACTTGATCTTATTATGTTTTCAATTGGTATCATTGGATCTTTTCAATTGGTATCACTATTGATATTCTTTTTGTATACTCATATATTTTTATACATGTATGCTTACACTTCAAATAGTATCAATTTCGATTGGTATTTAATTTTTCATACATATATATACTTTATTTGTGCTTACCATATCTTTATATCTTTGAGCACAAATTTTGATTATGCTAAACTTGATTTCTTAAAATGACTATTATGTTTCAATTGATTATGTTTCAATTGGTATCTTATGTAAGCTTATGCATCATTTTGTTTGGTATTTCATAAAGGGAGAGAAAATTCATATTTCACCTTTTAATTGGTTTTGTTTACCTTTGGTATTTTACTCTCACACTTTATGTTGAAAAAGGATTGAAAAATGATATTTTTTTTTGGTATCATATGCTCCTAATAAAAATTACTTTCAATTGGTACTAATTTTTACATTTGGTATTAAGATTACCTATATGTTTACATCATTCAATTGATATCAAAATTTTTGGTCGAATTGTTTAACATGTTTTATTTACTTTCAATTGGTATAATATAGACATGTATATTTAAATTTATATTAAAAACATTTATTTTATGTACTTTCAATTGGTATGTTTTATTTATTTACAATTCATATCATGATGCACTAAATTGATATATTTTTTTCAATTGGTATCATAATGTTTTGATTTGATTTCACCCCTTATTGATATTTTTTTTGTTTAAGACAAAATGGGGGAGAACATTGTTTTATTTTTTTCTTTAACCCCTTTGTTGATGATTGACAAAAGGGGGAGAAATTTTTGAGTTTATATGCATGTTTATTATTTATTTGTAAGTTTATATTAAAGTTTGTTTCATATTGATATCAAGAGAGTTTGTTTTATATTTTGTTGTTTTGTTTTATTGATATCAAAAACTTTTGTTAAAATTTTTATTGTTGGTATCAAAAGCTTTTATTTATTATCTTTCAATTGGTATCAATAATTTTTATTGATTGGTATCAAGAGCTTTTATTGCTTTTATTCATAAAGTTTTTAATTAAAATTTTTATTCGTATCAAGAGTAATATTTTAAGTTTATATTTTCAATTGATACTTAAGAACATGTTTATTTTAAACAAAAGGAAAAGGAATTTATTTTAAAAATTTGGTATCAAGAGCATGTTTATTTCATTATGCATGTTTATGCATATTCATGTTTAATATTCATTGCATATCTTATTATTTATTGCTATGTATGAGTTAAGGGGGAGCTTCTTTGAAGCTTAACTTTAATCCATGCATATATAACTCCATGAGTTTTGTCATCATCAAAAAGGGGGAGATTGTTGGCCCAGAGGCCTTCCACTCTAGTTTTGATGATGATTACCTCATGTAGTTGTAGTTTACTAATAATCTTGTGATATTTAGTTTCAGATATTTAATCAAGATATTAGTAGGTGATTAGCTTTAACAAAGGTGTTTTGGAGCTTTCACATTGTGACTCAAGAGCTCGAGCGTCAAAGTTCATATCTAGCACTCGTTGAAGTCAAGCTCGGTGGATCACGTTTGGATCGAGTCGACTTGGAGACGGCGCTCTACAAGAAGACTTCAGTACATTATTTAGTTTATAGTTTAGATCTATTGTTAAAAATTGATAGTGTGATATGCTCAAGTTCACAACACACACACGTTTCATGTTTATTGGTTTTCGGTTTAACCGATCTTGATTTTCATGTATAGATAGAACAAAACAAGTTTACATGGTTTAATGTATATTAGATTTGTTCTATATACACCTATGCTTCAACTAGTTAAACAAACTTAGTTTGATAGTCTATTTCATGAGTTTGGAGTTTTGGTATTTTAACAAAACTTATTTTCGAATTTAATGTCAAAAACATTGATATATATGTATATTGGATTATATCTATATACAACATACTTCAAGTTGTTTAAATATCATGTTTTTGTATTTGGATGAGTTTTGGACAAAACGATTTTTCATTTCAAAAATTCAAGTTTTGGAAAATACGGATTTTGATTTTCAGCAAATTTTTAAGTTACAAAAATAGTTCAAAATATTTGTAACATGGTTTGATTTTTACTCAAACATGTTTGTATTTCAAATGTAATACATGAACTATTTTTGTGAATTTTTAGAGATTTTATGAGATTTAATTAGATAATAAAAACCCAAATTTTAAGTTCTGAAAATTGCCCTGCCAGGCCCTGACGGTCGACCGGGACGGTCGACCGGACCAGTGGTTGGTCGACCGGACCGGTCGACCGATGTGCACAAGGATGTGCACGCAGGCCAGCTTGCTTGGCCGGTCGACCAAGTGGTCGACCAACTGAAGTCAACTCACTCTCGGGTTGGCCCGGTCGACCGTGCGGTCGACCGGCCAGAGAGCCGTTGCTCTCTGGTTCTGGGCGCGGTCGACCGGCAGGCTTAACGATCAGAAATTTGACCGTTGGCCGGTCGACCGGCCGGTCGACCGGAAGGTCATTTTTGACCTTTCTACCTGCCAACGGGCAGATTTTGTTTGGGCCTTTAAATACCCCATTTGAGAGATGTTTGTTAACAAGTTTTAAAAGCTAAAATTCTGATCTTCTCTAGTGTTTTAATACAAGTTTTCATTAGAGTTTTTAGTGCCAAAAGATCAATCTTTATTTGTTTTAAAGAGTTGAAAAAATCAAAGAAAAATATAGATTTGGGATATGTACTTTGTTCTTCATTTCTATCAAATACTAAGTTATTTTTTCAAGTATTTTTCTTTGTGTTTTTGTTTTCAAACTCTTTATTTTCCACACTTGAGCTTATCTTGCTATCCTATCTATTAGGATCCTTATTTTGTGGGAAAAGAATTGGTTTGTAGTTGAGATAGACCACCAAGTTGTAAACCTTCCTTATTTGTGATATCCCTCTTGTGTAAAGGTTGATTATTGGAGTGGTGGCTTTGTACCCTATCCCTCTAGTGAGAGGTTGATTGGTTGTTTGGCTTTGTACCCATCCCTCAAGTGTAAGGTGATTGTGTTTGAGTGGCTTTGTGCCTAACCTCTAAGTATAGAGGTTGTGTTGTATTTGAGAGAGGAGTTGTGTACTCTCGGTTATTATAATTGCCCCAAATCCTCATTGGAGGTTTTCCTGTGTGGGAAGTCCTGTGTGGACAAATTAGTGAAAATCCTTCCGTGTGAAGGCGGGGACGTAGAGCTGGGTGCTCGAATCTCGAAACAAATCTCGCTGTTTGCGTTTGATCCATTGACTCTAACACACACACACTCTCTCTCTCTTTTATATTGTGCCTTACATTGATTCATATTGTCATATCATTCTTATATGATTGGTTGTGATTGTTTGTGTGCCTCACTTGTGTTTAACCATGAGAGCTTCATATAGCACCTCAACTCTTATTCCGAGGAATCAAGAGGAGTTAGTCCAGAGCCCTACACTCGTTGGTTACACTAAGTGTGTTACAATTAAGTTTTAATTTCCGTATTATTGTTCATAGATTAGCCGTACACCTATTCACCCCCCCTCTAGGTGTACTTACATATATTCGGCTACGCATAAATTAAGATGATATAATATGTTGATTATTTTGAAAAGGATCGCATGTTGTTAACTTAACAAGTGGTTACTTATACATGTTAATGACTTTCACAATGTTGGCATCATGTAAAGTAAAAATCATGAGAATCATTTATATTGACATTGTTTTATGAATCTTTGCATGTTGTTATTACATGAAGGCTATGATTATTGCATATTTGGAGGAAGGGACTGGGTTGAACCGGAGGTGACCGAAAGGGAGAATATTATGATAATGTATAGGAGGAAGGGATCGGGTTGAACTGGAGGTGATCGAAGGGGAGAACATTTCATTGAATAACATATAGGAGGAAGGGACCGGGTTGAACTGGAGGTGATCGAAGAGGAGAATATTTCGTTGAATAACATATATGAGAAAGGGACCGGGTTTAACCGGAGGTGACCGAAGGAGGAGTCCAACTTTATGTTTAACAAATGTGTTTATATGATTAAGAAGAAAATTGCATGTTAAAACTATATAAATTTTTTTAACATTACACTCTGTGATAGTCAACTGATATAGGCAACCATGGACCAAGTCGACTATAGATGTGAGATTCTGTTACATAAGTATCTGGAAACCACACATTGTTGACTATACAAGATAGGATAGTCGACTAGTACCGAGGTTAGTCGACTATATAAGATAGGGCAGTCGACTAGTTTTAATTACAGGCAACAAATAGAGAGTAGACATATTTTTTGGTCAAGACATATTCGACTATAGATGGCTTGTAAGTCGACTAATACCAAAAGAAGTCGAGTATACAAGATAGGGTAGTCGACTAGTTAAGTCACTGGCAGCCAACAGAGAATGGATATCTTTGGACAAGAGTTCAGTCGACTATAGTTTTAAGCTAAGTCGACTAATAATAGTATTAGTCGACTATAGGAAGGGCAAGTCGACTAATAGGACCAATTACTGTGTTTTGCTCAGGACTTCAGCAAATACATAAAAATATGCAAAAATAGTATAAATTATAATTGTTGCCTTTATAAAAATTTAAATAGACATACATAAAGGTCATGCATATAATTATTGTTTTACTCACTGAGCTGTTGAGCTCACTCTGTTATATTAATCACCTTCAGGTTTGGATAAAGGTAAGGGACCCGCTTAATGACAATATACGGGATAGGTGGTAGCGGGAGATACTTTCACCTTTTTGGTATGTTCTTTTGATATATATATTGTTTAAGAAATACTATGTAAAACTCTTATGTTGATACTTACTATGAACTTTTGTAATATATTGAAATGCTTATATTAATAAGTGTTTGACTTGAATCTTGTTAATATTATGGAGTTTATGGAGCAGTAATGAGTTTGTTATGTGTTCTTTATCGGATTGTCGGATCAATGTATGGAAATATATGCTCTAGTAGTGGAAATATTGTGAAGCCATAAGTAGGCTGACGTTAGCCGAAATCGAAGTGTTGTATCTTGATAGGTCCCACACTTGAATTAAGGATAACCAGTGATGATTGTGAAAATAGAAATTTTTAAGACTGAGACCGTTACAGCCTTAGTTTTATGATTTAATTTACAATGATTTAAATCTTGTCGCAGAACTTGGTGTAATGTGCATGTAGGCGTATCTCTATTAAAATTTAGCTAAATTTCGAAAATGAGTAATGCTTATTGTACTATAAAATTTGAACTACTTTATACTAATCTTACACAGCGCTGAGATGGCAAGTTGATGAGGAAGCTGAGTTGAGCTTAATTAATTGGGAATTGCTTTTTATCTGTCGATAGAAATTTTTTTTTCTTTCTTCTTTCTCTCTTCATCTGGATATCTTTCTTTCTTATTCTTGTTACAGAGAACCTATCTCCTTCTTCTTTCTTCTTCAATAAACCCATCCACTCCGTGTCTGGTGCTAATGCCCTCTGTAGGCAGAAGAAAAAAAAGAATCCATTCAAATTGGCAATCCATGTAACCAAGCGGAGGGTACAATCACAACTTCACCACCACATCGATAACAATCTTGTTGGGATTTTGCCATATTTTCAAGAAGAGATGACGAACCAAGAAGATCCAATCGAATTGGAGAAAACGATGACTCGAAGCAGAAGAAGCAAATCAAACTAAAGCAGATTAGCCGACTGCCTAGTCTACTAATGCTCAGACAAGTTGGCTATCAGTTGACGTACAGTTAGTCGACTTATAATAGTTATCAGTCGACTACTCTGAAGTACTAGTCAACTAATCTGCTATTATGAAGTGTGAACAGAGGTGACGCAAGTTTCTTTTCTGGTAGAGTTTGAAGAGGATTTAGATTATATTCAATAAAAATTTGTTTGTAAATTCAAAGGATCTAGAATTCTTTTAGATCAAGAAGATCAACTCCTAAAATGATTGATCAAGTTCTCCAAGCATCCGACTGCCAAGATCTTCTCAAATTTAAAATAGAATTTGTATTGCAAAACTCTATAAATATAGATTATAACTTAGTATATCGTATCTTGAAGAAGATCAGAGGAAACTAAGAAAAAGAGAGGAAGGTGACGATGCATAGAGAGAAAGTGTACTCTTGTAGTCTTGTGGGATTCAAAGATAATGTTAGATCTCTTGTACCAAGTTTATAAACAAAACTCCCTTAAGTTCTTTCCTCAAGAACGTAAGTCAAATTTAGGCCGAACCACATTAAATTCTCGTGTTCTTTTTTACTCTTTTGTCTTTGTATTGCCAGTTTGCTTTATAATAGTTTTCCTTTTGTAAGTATTGTCATATTGCCACGTTTCTCAACATCGATCCCAGGAACAACACATGGTATTAAAACATATCAATTCCGCTCTAACAATTGAATCGGAGCATATCAATTCCGCTAACAAATTGACATCATAAATCGACCATTTCTAGAATCGTTTAAAAGAAATATATAATTCCATGAAGTTTTAATTTAGTGTCTTTCCTATTGCCTTTAAAAAAATCTTCAGAGAAAAATTGTTGTTCAAATGCAAAATATGTGTGACAAATTGTGAGGAGGAGTTCATAATGAGGCGATGCCATCTTCCGTTGATCTCTCTTTCAAACTAGTTTGGCTGCCCTTAATCTGGTCTCAGGTCTTCGACCTGCCCTTAGCATTACTCTTTTGAAATATCAGCGCATAACTCATTGTACTATTAATTTTATACTATATTATACTACTACTAAGCTGACATATTAGGTGTACCCTCATGAATTGCTAGCGTGACTAACTTGTCAATCTAATAATAAAATATTCTAAATAATATTAGTAGTATAATTAGCATTACTCATTCTTAGCTTTCTCACCACCTTGCCACATCAACGCCGGACTAGTTTAAAATAGTACAGATTTTTGTAATATTTCTTGTTAGAACACTTTCTACCGTAGTGTCCAGGCAAAAGACACAACGGGATGAGTGTATTTGCGTAAGAATTTATGTTAATCGGACAGTGCGGTACTCGTCACTGATGAGTGTATTTGTATAAAAATTTGTGTGAAATTCACCGTGTTGCCCGAGCAAAAATGAATGCAGCCCTTAGCGTTACTCTTTTGAAATTTTGGACTACATTGGGCCTAGCAACTAAGAAGTCCCCAACAATGACCGAGTCATCAAATATGAAAAGTTTATGTAGCCTGAATTACGAAACTAATTGTGTATCCGTTAAAAATTAAAAACTCTACCCATGGGAGGAAAAAGAAATACATCAGCTAACAATTTTACATTTGTCACAGACTCACAATGCAATCATCTCAGAGGCGGCATATAACCAAGGCGTCCAAATTTTCATCGCTTTCCCAGGAAAAAAAAAAACACTGCTCACAACACAATTAGCAGCGGCGGCAAAGAAGATGATTGAAACTTGTCAAATTCACGTTATTAAATTCGCAGTATACAATTTCAAATCTCAGGAAGCAGCACCCATAAGATGACTTGTGTTATGTGAATAGAGAGACAGAGTCGTACGGTAAAGTTTCAAATTTTCAGGAGTCATCGCTGAAAGAGCACAAGCATGACCCTGGAGATCATCATCAGGAAGGTAACGAGTAAATTCCCTGCAGGCAGCCATAGAACTCTTCTAATGCATAGATTGGAAACGCTTCATAATGATCACGCTCATGTCCACGTATCGCTGGGCGCAGTTGGTGAGGCAGCTGGTCTCGCTGGAGCTGAACTTGCCGCCCGGGGTGCTGGTAATGCATTTGTCCCAACATAGGTTTGTCAGCTTCCCTACCATCTCGCTGACCATAGCTTTCTGCCTCTCTTGCTGAAATTCATACAGAAGTTCAAATGGAGTGAGATTTCTTTTTTACCACAAAGAAAAACAAAAATAAACAAATTCCTCGTACAACCGTAGTACTTGAGGGCATCTCAGACTCAGATTTTTATCAGTAAAAAGCTAGTATAATGGTTCTATAATTGTTGTTTCTACGCAAATGTGATCGAGGACTCAAAGGGGAAAGCGTCTACTTCCAAAGGCTTAAAGCGGAAGAAGACTTCCCAGGGGTACAAAGTCAAGGCCCAAGACGGCAAAAGCATGTGATTCAAAGGAACCTGCTACATCTGCAACAAAGAAGCGCATAAGGCTAATGAATGTCGCAGCCGTCTCAAAAAGAACAAGAAGAGCCACCCACAGGCGAACATGACCAACCATGAATCACCAAGTCTTTCAGCTGTGGTGTCAGAAGTGAATCTGATAACCAATAATAAGGATTGGTGGGTAGACACGGGAGCTACTCGGCACATCTGCTCGAAGAAATTGTTATTCTCAGAATATCAAAGGCTAGAGCAAGATGAGCAACTATGCATGGGTAATTCAGCTTCCTCAAAGGTTGAAGGAAAGGGCAAGGTCATCCTGAAGTGGACATCGGGGAAAGAGCTTACTCTTAACGATGTGCTTCATGTTCCAGACATCCGCAAGAATTTGATCTCCGGATCAATACTTAGTAAGAAAGGGTTTAGAATGATTTTTGAATCCGATAAATTTGTACTTACTAAGGGAGGGATGTATGTGGGAAAGGGTTATCTTGTTGATGGACTTTTTATAGCCAATGTTGCAGTGGTAGATAAAAAGTCTGTGTATTTGTACCCAAAGCTTATAAATAAAGGAAATTCTTCTGTTTATTTGCTTGAGTCTCCTATTTTGTGGCATGCTAGATTAGGGCATGTAAATTACAAGTCTTTGAAGAACTTGTCTAATCTGGGATATATTCCTAAACTCAACTTGGAAGAAATTCGCAAGTGTGAGATTTGTGTTGAGGCCAAGTTGGCGAAAAATTCATTTCACTCAATTGATCGAAATACAGAACCTTTAGGGTTAATTCATAGCGATCTGTGTGATTTGAAGTTTATGCCAACTAGAGGCGGTAAAAAGTATTTCATTACTTTTATTGATGACTGTACAAGATACTGTTATGTGTATCTTTTAAACAGTAAGGATGAGGCAATAAATATGTTTATAACATATAAAGCCGAAGTTGAGAATCAACTCAACAAGAAAATCAAGATTCTAAAATCCGATAGAGGCGGAGAATATGAATCAAATGATTTTTGTGAGTTATGTGCTAATTTTGGTATAATCCATCAAACTACAACACCATACACTCCTCAGCAAAATGGAATTGCTGAACGGAAGAACAGAACATTGAAGGAGATGGTAAATACCATGCTCGTAAGTTCTGGCGCTCCGCAGAACTTGTGAGGGGAAGCTCTATTAACTGCAAATTATATTCTAAATAGAGTACCCCACAAGAAACTTGGTCTTATACCATTTGAGTTATGGCATGGAAGGACACCTTCCTACCATTACCTCAAAATGTGGGGGTGCCTTGCAAAGGTGCTGGCACCATTACCTAAAAAGACTAAGTTGGGAGCAAAAACTATGGACTGCGTATTTATAGGCTATGCCTTGAATAGTAGTGCCTACAGATTTCTGGTTCATAAATCAGAAATACCAGATATTCATGTAAACATGATTATCGAATCGAGAGATGCTGTGTTCTTTGAAGATATCTTTCCATACAAATGGGAAGCAGATAAGACTTCTGGGAAAAGAACACACGAGATGGCGTTCAGGGACGAAAGCCCCGAGGAACCAATTGTTAATGCAGAAACTGAACAAAGAAGAAGTCAGAGATCTAAAATCTCAAAACCTTTTGGTCCAGATTTCATAGCATACGCTATTGAAAGCGAGCCTCAAACATTTAAAGAGGTTATGTCAACCCCAGAAGCACAAATGTGGAAAGAAGCTATAAATAGCGAAATAGAATCCATACTAAGTAATCATACTTGGGAATTGGTAAACTTGCCTCCTGGCAGTAAACCAATTGGGTGTAAGTGGATTTTCAAACGAAAATTAAAACCCGATGGATCTATCGATAAGTACAAGACTAGATTAGTAGCCAAGGGTTATTGACAAAAAGAAGGACTTGACTACTTCGATACTTATTCACCAGTAACAAGAATAACGTCCATTCGGATGTTAATTGCAATTGCAGTATTGCACAACTTAGATATCCATCAAATGGATGTCAAGACTGCATTCTTAAATGGTGAATTAAATGAAGAGATATATATGGAGCAACCTGAAGGATTTAAAGTCAAGGGCCAAGAACACAAGGTGTGTAAATTGGTAAAATCCTTATACGGTTTAAAACAGGCTCCAAAACAATGGCATGAGAAATTTGATAGTGTCATGATCAAAGATGGATTCACTATTAATGAATGCGATAAGTGTGTGTACACTAAAATAGTTGAAAATGCATGTATCATTGTTTGTCTTTATGTAGACGACATGTTGATACTTGAGACTAATATTGAGATTATTAAGTCCACTAAACGAATGCTATCCAACAGTTTTGACATGAAGGATCTGGGGGTTGCTGTTGTAATTTTAGGAATTAAAATCACCAGAACACGAGATGGAACCAGTCTATCTCAATCTCACTACGTCGATAAGATGATAGAAAGATTCAAGGATCATGGGATAAAGGAAAATACAAATCCTTTTCTCCCACACATCCACCTTCATAAGAATACAGGAACTGGAATACGCCAGTTGGAGTATTCTAAGATTATCGGAAGTCTAATATATTTAATGAATTGCACTAGACTCGATATTGCTTACGCTGTAAGTAAGTTAAGTAGATACACTAGCAATCCTAGTGATCTACATTGGACCGCTCTACTACGAGTATTGGGTTACGTATCACTTACCAAGGAATATGCCTTGAGATACGGACAGTATCCACCTGTACTGGAAGGATACAATGATGCTAATTGGATTGCAGATTCTGAGGAATCAAAATCAACTAGCGGATATGTATTTACTCTAGCAGGAGCAGCGGTATCATGGAAGTCTTGTAAGCAAACATGTATTACCCGTTCCACTATGGAATCGGAATTCATAGCCTTAGATAAGGCTGGAGAAGAAGCAGAATGGCTTCGACAATTCTTAGAAGATACACCATTATGGCAAAAGCCAGTGCCCGCTATATGTATACACTGCGATAATCAAGCAGCTATATCTAGGGCACAAAATGTTATATACAACGGTAAGTTTAGACATATTCGTCGTAGACATAATACCGTGAAGAAGTTGCTCTCAAATGGAATTATCTCTATTGACATTGTATCGTCAAAGGATAATTTAGCGGATCCGCTTACTAAAGGTTTGAGTGGAGAGCGTATAAACTGCGCATCGAGAGGAATGGGTCTAAAAGCCTAACCTTACCGAGTCAGCTTAATGAAAACCTCACTTAGCGACTGGAGATCCCACAGACTAAGTTCAAGAGGAAAAACTAGTTATGATTGACTCAACAAGTAAGCACTTGGGAGCTTGACTGCAATCCATTCCTAAGGTGCACATAAGTGCTTTTCTACAAGTGGATTAAGGATAAGCTTAACGCTTTTAATGATGCCTATATCTTGTTACTAAACAAGTGGAGTAGAGTAGACTACTCTTAATAGGTCCATCACCTATGTGAGTATAGAGTTGGGTCGGCTCTTTGGGAATTTCTATGGAGGCTGTTATTCCCTAAAGATACTCTCTGAAACCAAGAATGTTCAGGGCCAAAACGGACACAACCAGAACCAAAGTTGATTTGGAAAGTCACTGTGTGAAGCTTGTTGACTTGGCTTACACTAACGGCTAACAGTTCAAGACCTAGTTCACTGATTAAACAGTAAGTCCGATAAAGCTTTCGCTATGGAAGGTTCAAGACCTAGTTCACCTATCCTTATGCAGTTTCTTTTCTCAAGTACCTTTCACAATAGAGTCAATCTCTTTGTGTGTCATTTCCTTGAATCTCCATTCATTGTGGGGGATTGTTGGAATTGAAGAATATAAAAGTGAATCTTCGAGTTGAATTATGGCGAGATCCGTTGATCGAATCAATTGGATGATGGTTGGAGTGTGTTCTCCTTCCATTGGGGATGAACGTGGTATATTCACATGTTCAATTCCGACTTCGAATGAATGAGATATTCAAGTCTAAAGATTGCCTAATTCAAAGCCAAATGGGACTAAAGGTAGTTAAAAGCATTTAGTCCCACATTGGCCATGGGATGGAAGTTTGTGGTGTATAAATAGAGAAAATTGAGAACAAAGGGCGTGCCCTTTGGGTACTTGAAGTTTTCGCGCGCGAAAATGAGGGAACTATGCCCGCACATGCAGGCATGCGCGCGCGCGCGCGCCGCTGGCGGCGGCGGCCGGCCGGCCGGCGCCGGTGCCTGGGCCTGGGTTTGGGTTTGGGTTCCCTACCTGGCCTGGTTCTTTTTGAACCAGGTGTCGCGGGTATGGGTTACTCCGCTGCTCGAACCAAACCCGCTCCGCTCCGATAACCGATCCGCTCCAGATCCAAACAGCCCGCCTGCCAACGGGTGTCTGCGAACGGATCCGAACTGCCCGCCAACGGCTGTCGGAAAACCGTCCGTGCGGTTGGGCGGTTGGACCGTTGTGCGGTTTGGACAGTTGAACGGTTGCGACGGTTCTGTCCGAACCGTCGCAACTGTTGACTTCTGGCGGACGAGAATGCCCTCTCGGAGCGCTATAAATAGCGCTCCAGATTTCCATTCTCAGACACACCAAAAAAAACAATCTCTCTCTATATCTGCGTTCTGAACTGGCGGTGAAGTTCTGAAGTGACTTCCAGCGTGAAGTGGGAAATCCGTAACTCGGTTTCCGAAGCGACTTCCAAAGGAGATTCTGCAAAATTGTTCTGAAAGGGGAATCAGAAAATTCAACAGATTCTTTTATAAGAATTGTTGTCTGAATCTGGTACTTCTGAAGAAAAATTCTTCAACCTTCCTTCGTCCTCAACAGTGGATGCTCCTCTAGAGAGTAAAGGCAAATATTCAGTTGAAATTTGTCCTTGTACCGCTGCTTCAACGATCCTGTGAAGGTACTGGTTGACTAAGGTTCTACTGTACGGTGATTTTGTAGTGCTATCCAAATACCGTGAAGGAGTGTTGTATCTTGGGAGACCAGCGTCCATTATCCCGTTAGCACCGGTGCGGGGGACGTAATTGTCTTAAGGAGATTCGCTCTAAGCGTACCTCACTCCAAATACTGTATAAGTGGATTAAGTCCTTTATACAGGGGATATACTTTACAGTATATCGAGACTGACTTAGATTCAGTCTAATTGGTACTTTAACCAAGGAAGGAAATTGAAAGGTGGTTCTTAAATTAAGGAACATTCTATTGAACGGAAAACCTCCCACCTGATATTTGCCGACCTGGCCAATTAGATTGTTGATATCTCAGTGATCTTGATTAGTTGTTAGATTGATTCTTGTTAAGCAGAATACCCAACAATCTTAAGACAATTATCGTTTCTTACTTCTGTTCTGCTTGAACTTGCAGAAAATGTCTGAGACAAATCAAGATAGCACTAGCAAGGCAACAAACATGCAGCTCCAAAGTTTGATGCCTACTCCACTTCCTAACCCGAAGCCGGAGAAGCCAGGAAAATTCGACGGCACAGAATTCAAGAGGTGGCAACAGAAGATGCTCTTCTACTTGACCACTCTTCATCTGGCCAAATTCCTGCAGGAGGATCCATCAGAACCCGGAACTGATTGGGACTCAGTCCTTGCAGTCGATGCTTGGACACAAGGTGACTTCCTTTGCCGAAATTATGTTTTAAATGGACTGGATGACTCTCTTTACAATGTCTACAATCCTATCACTACGGCAAAGAAGTTATGGGCCAGTCTTGACAAGAAGTACAAGACTGAGGATGCTGGTACCAAGAAGTTCGTCGTAGGACGATTTCTGGAGTACAAAATGGTGGATAGCAAGACTGTAATCAGTCAGGTGCAAGAGTTCCAACTTATCTTGCACGAGATAGAAGCCGAAGGTATGATTCTTCCTGAAACTTTTCAGGTTGCAACTATCGTGGAGAAACTCCCACCTGCGTGGAGAGACTTCAAGAACTACCTGAAGCACAAGCGAAAGGAGCTAAAGTTGGAAGATCTCATTGTGAGGCTTCGTATCGAGGAGGACAACCGCAAGTCTGAGAAAAGGAGCAGCAAGAACTCCTACGAAGCAAAAGCAAATGTGATCGAGGACTCAAAGGGGAAAGCGTCTACTTCCAAAGGCTTAAAGCGGAAGAAGACTTCCCAGGGGTACAAAGGCAAGGCCCAAGACGGCAAAAGCATGCGATTCAAAGGAACCTGCTACATCTGCAACAAAGAAGCGCATAAGGCTAATGAATATCGCAGCCGTCTCAAAAAGAACAAGAAGAGCCACCCACAGGCGAACATGACCAACCATGAATCACCAAGTCTTTCAGCTGTGGTGTCAGAAGTGAATCTGACAACCAATAACAAGGATTGGTGGGTAGACACGGGAGCTACTCGGCACATCTGCTCGGAGAAATTGTTATTCTCAGAATATCAAAGGCTAGAGCAAGATGAGCAACTATGCATGGGTAATTCAGCTTCCTCAAAGGTTGAAGGAAAGGGCAAGGTCATCCTGAAGTGGACATCGGGGAAAGAGCTTACTCTTAACGATGTGCTTCATGTTCCAGACATCCGCAAGAATTTGATCTCCGGATCAATACTTAGTAAGAAAGGGTTTAGAATGGTTTTTGAATCTGATAAATTTGTACTTACTAAGGGAGGGATGTATGTGGGAAAGGGTTATCTTGTTGATGGACTTTTTATAGCCAATGTTGCAGTGGTAGATAAAAAGTCTGTGTATTTGTACCCAAAGCTTATAAATAAAGGAAATTCTTCTGTTTATTTGCTTGAGTCTCCTATTTTGTGGCATGCTAGATTAGGGCATGTAAATTACAAGTCTTTGAAGAACTTGTCTAATCTGGGATATATTCCTAAACTCAACTTGGAAGAAATTCGCAAGTGTGAGATTTGTGTTGAGGCCAAGTTGGCGAAAAATTCATTTCACTCAATTGATCGAAATACAGAACCTTTAGGGTTAATTCATAGCGATCTGTGTGATTTGAAGTTTATGCCAACTAGAGGCGGTAAAAAGTATTTTATTACTTTTATTGATGACTGTACAAGATACTGTTATGTGTATCTTTTAAACAGTAAGGATGAGGCAATAAATATGTTTATAACATATAAAGCCGAAGTTGAGAATCAACTCAACAAGAAAATCAAGATTCTAAAATCCGATAGAGGCGGAGAATATGAATCAAATGATTTTTGTGAGTTATGTGCTAATTTTGGTATAATCCATCAAACTACAACACCATACACTCCTCAGCAAAATGGAATTGCTGAACGGAAGAACAGAACATTGAAGGAGATGGTAAATATCATGCTCGTAAGTTCTAGCGCTCCGCAGAACTTGTGAGGGGAAGCTCTATTAACTGCAAATTATATTCTAAATAGAGTACCCCACAAGAAACTTGGTCTTATACCATTTGAGTTATGGCATGGAAGGACACCTTCCTACCATTACCTCAAAATGTGGGGGTGCCTTGCAAAGGTGCTGGCACCATTACCTAAAAAGACTAAGTTGGGAGCAAAAACTATGGACTGCGTATTTATAGGCTATGCCTTGAATAGTAGTGCCTACAGATTTCTGGTTCATAAATCAGAAATACCAGATATTCATGTAAACATGATTATCGAATCGAGAGATGCTGTGTTATTTGAAGATATCTTCCCATACAAACGGGAAGCAGATAAGACTTCTGGGAAAAGAACACACGAGATGGCGTTCAGGGACGAAAGCCCCGAGGAACCAATTGTTAATGCAGAAACTGAACCAAGAAGAAGTCAGAGATCTAGAATCTCAAAATCTTTTGGTCCAGATTTCATAGCATACGCTATTGAAAGCGAGCCTCAAACATTTAAAGAGGCTATGTCAACCCCAGAAGCACAAATGTGGAAAGAAACTATAAATAGCGAAATAGAATCCATACTAAGTAATCATACTTGAGAATTGGTAAACTTGCCTCCTGGCAGTAAACCAATTGGGTGTAAGTGGATTTTCAAACGAAAATTAAAACCCGATGGATCTATCGATAAGTACAAGGCTAGATTAGTAGCCAAGGGTTATCGACAAAAAGGACTTGACTACTTCGATACTTATTCACCAGTATAACAAGAATAACGTCCATTCGGATGTTAATTGCAATTGCAGTATTGCACAACTTAGATATCCATCAAATGGATGTCAAGACTGCATTCTTAAATGGTAAATTAAATGAAGAGATATATATGGAGCAACCTGAAGGATTTAAAGTCAAGGGCCAAGAACACAAGGTGTGTAATTTGGTAAAATCCTTATACGGTTTAAAACAGGCTCCAAAACAATGGCATGAGAAATTTGATAGTGTCATGATCAAAGATGGATTCACTATCAATGAATGCGATAAGTGTGTGTACACTAAAATAGTTGGAAATGCATGTATCATTGTTTGTCTTTATGTAGACGACATGTTGATACTTGGGACTAATATTGAGATTATTAAGTCCACTAAATGAATGCTATCCAACAGTTTTGACATGAAGGATCTGGGGGTTGCTGATGTAATTTTAGGAATTAAAATCACCAGAACACCAGATGGAATCAGTCTATCTCAATCTCACTACGTGGATAAGATGATAGAAAGATTCAAGGATCATGGGATAAAGGAAAATACAAATCCTTTTCTCCCACACATCCACCTTCATAAGAATACAGGAACTGGAATACGCCAGTTGGAGTATTCTCAGATTATCAGAAGTCTAATGTATTTAATGAATTGCACTAGACCCGATATTGCTTACGCTGTAAGCAAGTTAAGTAGATACACTAGCAATCCTAGTGATCTACATTGGACCGCTCTACTATGAGTATTGGGTTACGTATCACATACCAAGGAATATGCCTTGAGATATGGACAGTATCCACCTGTACTGGAAGGATACAATGATGCTAATTGGATTGCAGATTCTGAGGAATCAAAATCAACTAGCGGATACGTATTTACTCTAGTAGGAGCAGCGGTATCATGGAAGTCTTGTAAGCAAACATGTATTGCCCGTTCCACTATGGAATCGGAATTCATAGCCTTAGATAAGGCTGGAGAAGAAGCAGAATGACTTCGATAATTCTTAGAAGATACACCATTATGGCAAAAGCCAGTGCCCGCTATATGTATACACTGCGATAATCAAGCAGCTATATCTAGGGCACAAAATGTTATATACAACGGTAAGTCTAGACATATTCGTCGTAGACATAATACCGTGAAGCAGTTGCCCTCAAATGGAATTATCTCTATTGACTTTGTATCGTCAAAGGATAATTTAGCGGATCCGCTTACTAAAGGTTTAAGTGGAGAGTTATAAACTGCGCATTGAGGGGAATGGGTCTAAAAGCCTAACCTTACCGAGTCAGCTTAATGGAAACCTCACTTAACGACTGGAGATCCCACAGGCTAAGTTCAAGAGGAAAAACTAGTTATGATTGACTCAACAAGTAAGCACTTGGGAGCTTGACTGCAATCCATTCCTAAGGTGCACATAAGTGCTTTTCTACAAGTGGATTAAGGATAAGCTTAACGATTTTAATGATGCCTATATCTTGTTACTAAATAAGTGGAGTAGAGTAGACTACTCTTAATAGGTCCATCACCTATGTGAGTATGAAGTTGGTTCGGCTCTTTGAGAATTTCTATAGAGGCTGTTATTCCGTAAAGATACTCTCTGAAACCAAGAATGTCCAGGGCCAAAACGGACACAACCGAGAACCAAAGTTGATTTGGAAAGTCACTGTGTGAAGCATGTTGACTAGGCTTACACTAACGGCTAACAGTTCAAGACCTAGTTCACTGATTAGCCAGTAAGTCCGATAAAGGTTTCGCTATGGAAGGTTCAAGACCTAGTTCACCTATCCTTATGCAGTTTCTTTTCTCAAGTACCTTTCACAATAGAGTCAGTCTCTTTGTGTGTCATTTCCTTGAATCTCCATTCATTGTGGGGGATTGTTGGAATTGAAGAATATAAAAGTGAATCTTTGAGTTGAATTATGGCGAGATCCGTTGATCGAATCAATTGGATGATGGTTGGAGTGTGTTCTCCTTCCATTGGGGATGAACGTGGCATATTCACATGTTAAATTCCGACTTCGAATGAATGAGATATTCAAGTCTAAAGATTGCCTAATTCAAAGCCAAATGGGACTAAAGGTAGCTAAAAGCATTTAGTCCCACATTGGCCATGGGATGGAAGTTTGCGGTGTATAAATAGAGAAAATTGAGAACAAAGGGCGTGCCCTTTGGGTACTTGGAGTTTTCGCGCGCGAAAAGGAGGGAACTATGCCCGCACATGCAGGCATGCGCGCGCGCGCCGCCGCTGGCGGCGGCGGCCGGCCGGCGCCGGTGCCTGGGCCTGGGTTTGGGTTTGGGTTTGGGTTCCCTACCTGGCCTGGTTCTTTTTGAACCGGTGTCGCGGGTATGGGTTACTCCGCTGCTCGAACCAAACCCGCTCCGCTCCGATAACCGATCCGCTCCAGATCCAAACAGCCCGCCTGCCAACGGGTGTCTGCGAACGGATCCGAACCGCCCGCCAACGGCTGTCGGAAAACCGTCCGTGCGGTTGGGCGGTTGGACCGTTGTGCGGTTTGGACAGTTGAACAGTTGCGACGGTTCTGTCCGAACCGTCGCAACTGTTGACTTCTGGCGGACGAGAATGCCCTCCCGGAGCGCTATAAATAGCGCTCCAGATTTCCATTCTCAGACACCAAAAAAAAACAATCTCTCTCTATATCTGCGTTCTGAACTGGCGGTGAAGTTCTGAAGCGACTTCCAGCGTGAAGTGGGAAATCCGTAACTCGGTTTCCGAAGCGACTTTCAAAGGAGATTCTGCAAAATTGTTCTGAAAGGGGAATCAGAAAATTCAACAGATTCTTTTATAAGAATTGTTGTCTGAATCTGGTACTTCTGAAGAAAAATTCTTCAACCTTCCTTCGTCCTCAACAGTGGGTGCTCCTCCAGAGAGTAAAGACAAATATTCAGTTGAAATTTGTCCTTGTACCGCTGCTTCAACGATCCTGTGAAGGTACTGGTTGACTAAGATTCGACTGTACGGTGATTTGGTAGTGCTATCCAAATACCGTGAAGGAGTGTTGTATCTTAGGAGACCAGCGTCCATTATCCCGTTAGCACCGGTGCGGGGGACGTAATTATCTTAAGGAGATTCGCTTTAAGCGTACCTCACTCCAAATACTGTATAAGTGGATTAAGTCCTTTATACAAGGGATATACTTTACAGTATATCGAGACTGACTTAGATTCAGTTTAATTGGTGCTTTAACCAAGGAAGGAAATTGAAAGGTGGTTCTTAAATTAAGGAACGTTCTATTGAACGGAAAACCTCCCACCTGATATTTGCCGACCTGGCCAATTAGATTGTTGATATCTCAGTGATCTTGATTAGTTGTCAGATTGATTCTTGTTAAGCAGAATACCCAACAGAAAAAACAAAATAAACAAATTCCTCGTACAACCGCAGTACTTGAGGGCATCTCAGAGTCAGATTTTTATCAGTAAAAAGCTAGTATAATGGTTCTATAATTGTTGTTTCTACGCAGGAGAATCTCATTATGAATTTCAGCTAGTAAGATAAAGATAAAAACAAAAAAAGAAATTTACGCGGGCGCACACATGAGCAGAGAAAGATACCACCAACAAAAATGTATATATAAGACAAAAAATGGAACCAAAAAAATTGGAAGTAGCTCCCCCTTTGTAACAAAGCTGACACTAATAGAAACTGAGTTGAAATGAGACATGTAAGGAAGTAGAAACAAATATTAAATGTTAACCTCATGCCTGATGTAGCTTCCTCAAACAAAAGAAACTAACATGGCCAGCTACATTAGATCTCCCTTTACAGATTGCTTTGAACTTCTCACTGGGACCAGAATTAGGCCGTGTTAGTAATCTTAATCACTAAGTAAATTTGTTACAAAAAAACTTAACGAATACAAGCTTTCACAACCCATAAAAATTCTAAAAGATTTTCAGGCTATTTCTTGCTTTTCTCACTGCCAAACAAGCATATCGCGGATATATAGTTAAGTGGTGTGTTACCACATGCTCGGATTATCAGGCGTGGGCCATAAATCATCAGTACACAAGTCTCTAAAGCTGAAAGGTTCCATTTTAAAGTAAGTTACACTAGCTTAAACTTTTTATTTTCTGCCATTTTGCCCTGTTTCTTTCTTGTTTCACTGCTTCTACCCTCTCAAGGCCTCTTCTTCTTCCTTCTCCCTTCTCGTGTCGCTGCTACTAATACTTTCTCCTTTTGCTCCTGCTGCTTCTACTGCCGCTCCTGATCCTCCCTCCCTCTGCTGCTTCTTCCACTACTACTTCCTAAAATTTTCTGTAGTTTTTTCTTAATAATTGATATGTGTTGCATTGATTAAATATTAAAAATAAACAAGATAATAAGCACTGCCTAAGCAGTTTGCTCTGGTAGGGCGGGCTACAAATGGTAGCCCAAAAAATTGATAACCCAATCCGACTGTTTGGACCATAGTTTCAAATATCGCCCGATTTCGATATATATAGGCAATATCGTATCAGATATTTTAGGTACCCGATACAATAAAGCCCCTATAATATCGGCTAATATCGAGGCCGATATTGACACTAAAAACCACTGTCCAATACTCATCTGATCCCGAGAATTTAAACCATGGTTTAGACATTTATGGGGTACCTCTTTCAAAAATAAATACATAATAGGTCGGGTTTGGATATGACAATTATCAAACCTGAAACCAATAACAAACCAAAAGTAGTTTATGTGACAACAAATATAATATATACAAATCATTATTGTATCAGAAACCTTGCAATGAAGCTTACTGTGATTCATACCAATTTAGTTAATTAAGGTAATTCACAACAGAAGCAGTAAATAAATATATAGAGAGACTTGTGTCATTCCGGAAGGATTCGAAGCCGAATCCTACCCAATCAAATACACCCCTACGTCACCCGAATACAATATCCACATCGTTGAAGTTGATCTATATCATTTCAAATATATATAAACCACAAATCAAGTATTTTAAATACCTTTTGCCCATGCATCAAGTAGGAAAAAAAACGGACGGCCTAAATATTGATTCGGCTAGTTTAATGGCGTAGAATATTTGAAATCTAACAAAAATTAGTGTGCGAGGGTTTTTACGTTTTTAGATCATGATGAAATGATGAGATCGAGAATTTTTACGTTTAAAGATGTAGATCTAAGCAATATGTTATTTTCAGCCGTCCATTTTGTGTCACTTGATGGATGAGTAAAAATTATTAAATATACATGATTTTTGATTTACAGATACTTGAAATAATATAGATAACTTCAACAGAGTAGATCTTCTATTCGGATGTCATAAGGTTGTATTTGAGTAGGAAGGATTCGACCTCGAATCCTTCTAGAATGACACAAGTCTATCTCTCTTTATGTGTGTGGAGAGAGAGAGAGACTAGGATCCTTGAAGAAGAGACTAGGATCCTTGAAGAAGGATTCGGACCCGAATTCTTCCCACTCAATTACACACACGACATCTAAAAATAAGATCCACTCCATTGACGTTGATCTACATTATTTAAAGTGTAAATACAAAATCATGTATCTTTAATACTTTTTACCCAAGTGGCGCAAAATGGAACGTCGAAAGTAACCTATTACTTAGATCTACATCTTTAAACATATAAATTCTTGATCCGACCATTTCATCATGATCTAAAAACTTAAAAACCCTCACACACCATTTTTTGTTAGATTTCAAATATTCGACACCATTAAACTAACCAACTCACTATTTAAGCCGTCCGTTTTCTTCCGTTTTTCTCCTACTTGATGCATGAGCAAAGAGTATTCAAAATACTTAATTTTTGGTTTATAACCACTTCAAATAATGTAGATCAACTTCAACGGAGTGGATCTTGTATTAGAATGTTGTAGGATTGTATTTAAGTAGAAAGGATTCGGCCTCGAATCATTCGGGAATGACACAAGTCTCTCTCTCTCTCTCTCTCTCTCTCTCTCTCTCTCTCTCTCTCTCTCTCTATATATATATATATATATATATATATATATATATATATATATATATATCAATGTGAACATCAAATATGAATTTTGATAATTTTTCATATAATAAAATTGAACTAATACTATGAAAAATTATTTCAGTTGGTACTTGCACAAAATTCAAATCTATTTAAGATCTGAATCCAACCCAAACACGAAATTCCAATCCAAACCCAAATCTGGACTGATTTCCTTATCAAATCAGGTTTGAATATTACAAACACGATCAGAACCTGACCTATCCATAACCCTAGTAGTTAGCTGGTGGGTCTGTCACCTTGCATGTTTTAATGCACTAATCATCATGAGATATTTGTCGACAATTTATCATGTATGATCAATATATACTGCATGTATTAGAAAAGGATACGTTTGAATTTGGAGAACCCGGATTCAAAATGTACTATTAAGTTGAATCTGGGTCCTCTGAACCCAAATTAAAATCTGAACTCTAATGTTAAACCCAGGTTTCTGGCGTCTGCTGAATCCAATTCAAATCTGTAATGTAATGTTGAATGAAGGCTATGTTGCACAGACACAACAACGTTGAAATGAACACAACATGTGGACACGTGACAAATTCTTAAAAATACACATGACACGCGTGTCGGACACGTTTCGACAAGACACGGCTCCATGATAGAAGTATCCGTGCTATATAGAATGCAAGTTTGCCATATCCGGATTCAAATAGCGCCTATCAGTGGTGTCCTAGGATATACGGGGATCTAAGTGAATCTCGGTTTTCCCAAAGTCCAATTTGAATTACTAGTTCTTTTCACTGTTATCACGCTCTAACAGAACTTGAAGTTCCCAGCAACCTGTTCTCACTTTTAATAGTAGAATTATAGAACAAAGGTAGAAAAGAAACCTGTTCCAGAATATCCCATCAATTATACCAAATAAATAACCTCAACCTCAGTGGCTTGGATTCCTCAATGCTGAGCTCTGAGTATTTTGGTTTTAGATCTTTCTTGATTTGTTCTTGATACCCATCACCAAATCAACCCAACATTCGCCATTAAGAACACAATTAGAGTATATTTTTTGATTACAATCCATAGCCAGAATTCTCATCACAATATTAAAGCACACTAATCGAACTATGATTGATTTTATGCATATCAAATAAAGAAAATTCAAGCAAATTGACAAGGAATGTAGATCAATAGAAAAAATATGGTTCAGACCCCAAGAAAAATAGGAAGCGGAATTAGATTTCAAGAAAGAGATGAGGATAAAAGAAAAGAGGCAGAAAAGCAAAGGAAATAAGACCTCTATAGAAACCTCCTTAACATGGCTGTTCTAACCTCTGAAATAGTTTTAACCTATAAAGTAGTGACAAAACAAAATAAATAAATAATATCTACAATTGTAATGAATAAATATATTATTAGTATGGAAAACAGGATTTTTTTTTTTTTTTTATAACTATAATTTTACAAGATGAGAATGTACAAGTTAACAAGGGCACTTCTGCAAGTGGCTACCAGCACCACAAAACATCTTTACATTGGATGGCCGATGGTTTACTTTTTTTAATAATTTCCACATAATCGACTGCAACTTCTATATTTATTATCACCACTGTTGTGCTCTTAAATACATCTATTAATGGGTTACGATGAATCTAGTTTTGGTGCTTCACATAAACAATATCATCTCATACCCTTAATCTTACCTTCGCAGCCATTGGTTTGTATTTTCCAATGTTTAAAATAACAATATCGTAATGAAAACATTTTTTTCTGTTATGTTAACATAGGTTATAACGTAACACATAACGTAGGTTACACGATTTAATATTTATTTAATAAAAATAAATATATATATATTAAAATTTATATAAATAGGAAAATAATTTCAAAATCTAACAAAATATCAAAATAATATATAACACATTTAGTAAGTCTCACATCAATTTTTAGAATGTATCACAATAATTTTTCATATTCACAAGTTATAATTCATAATTCTATCTACACAAACAACAATATGATCCATATATTTCATTATAATTCATAATTTTTAGCTATGTTATTTAATCTACACAAAGTTTCATAATTCAATTTACAATAATTCATAATTCAATCATAATTTATAATTTTAGTCGTGCTATTCATTATAATTCATAATTCAATTTATAATATGCTATTCAATTATACCCCCGTGTCCTTCACTCCCTCCGATATTTTACCCCCCATCTCACTCTACTCTCTTTTCTTCGATCTCGCTCTGCTCTCTGCCTCTCAATCTCTCTCTACTCTCTCTCTACTCTCTCTCTCCCGATCTCTCCCTGCTCTCAGACTTCTTTGGCTGATCGGGGGGACTGGAGAATGAGAAAGAAGAGAAAGAGAGATCGGGGGAGAGAGAACTTACATGTGCTTGGAGACGGAGAACTATCACTTAGAGAAGACATCGGCGAGAACCACCACGACGGAGAACCACCAGAGGAGTTCTTTTGCTATCGATCGGAGAGAGGGGTCTTCTTCGTTCTTCTCGGCACCGAACGAGGAGACGACTACGAGGTTGCAGAGAGGACAACGAGCGATCGAACTTGGAGGGATTTTTTTGCTATTGACCGAGAGAATATGTGAGGGTTTATAAAAAAGTCAACTTGCACCGTAACGTAGGTTATAGTGCAATACGCTAATAATGTAACAAAACGTAAGTTACGAGCAAAATAACCATAGTTATCAAACATTGCGTTCTTTAGACCTATTACATAACGGTTGGTCAACGTTCGTTATATAACGAGTTATAACGGGTTATAAATGGGTTTTTTAAAACACTGGTATTTTCTTATCAAAAATAGGAAGCATCCCTGTAAACTAGGTTATACAATGGTTATTATCAGCTAATTGTTCTACACTTATTACTCGGTTTAGCTTCTTAAATGACATTCTGAACGTAACCTTATTCTCCATCTAAGTATGTGTTGGATTCAGCTCCTAGCACAACTACCATTCTTATTCTTTTATCCCTTCTACCAGATGAGGAAGTTTAGACAAGTCTGACAAGTATTTGTCTTAGAAATATACTTTCAACTTCATGCTCGAATTGTAGACAAGGTAGTAGAGCACAGTATCCTTGTGCATTCATTTCATATTGTAGTGGTCAGATTTTGATTTTCATCAGGATCGTGACGCGTGTAGGCTATCAAAAAATTACTACGGACAAAGCCTCAACGCGAATCTCCTAGACACGGACCCCGCGTTCCAGCCTCTGACGCGGAGGTCGCGTTCCAATGCCAGATGCGAACCCCACGTTCCAGCCTCTGACACGGAGATCGCCAGACGCAGACCTCGTGTTCCAATTCCAGACGCAGACCTCGCGTCCTCTGTCAGACGCGGAGGTCGCATTCCAACCTCTGACGCGGAGGCCGCCAGACGCGACCTCGCATCCTTTGTCAGACGCGAAAGTCGTCAGACGCAGACCTCACATCCTTTGTCAGACGCGGAGGTCGTCAGACGCGGAGGTCGCGTTTCAACTCAAACGCGAGCCTGAGCAGCTCCGCGTTCTAACACAGACGCGAGCCTGTGAGCTCCGTATCTCAACATCGAAGTAAAGTCCGCGTTCAGCGCGAGACCCGCATTTCTGTTATAACTGACAGTCACAAACTTGGTCAGTTACACCCCATTGTCTCTCCACATAATGGGTAATAACTTCCCATTATGGAGAGATTTAAGGAGTTGGTTACACTCCTCCCATTATGGAGAGATTTAAGGGATTGGTTACACCCCAATTCCTCTATAAATAGCTACGAATAGCTAGAGGAGAGGGAGGAGAAAAAAGAGGAAACCTCTCTAAGGGGATGTAAAGGAACCCCGGGGGAGGGGACCTCTTCTAAAAGGGGCTGAAGAGGAGAGTCCTGGTGGAGGAATCCAAGAAGCCATAGACAAGGGGGAGAGCTACCTCAGTAGAGTTCGACCTCGAAGCTCTTGCAGCCTGGGAAGAGTTCAACTCTTTTTGTTAACTTGCTAAGTTCAAGTTCTTTAAATCTCTTTGAGATTCCATTCCTGATAGGAGCTGTGCTACTCCACCAGTAGATCCAAAGAGAGGATTCACAAGAGAAATTTAACGTTCGGCCGGTCAACGGGGAACAAGACTCACTCTCCACCGCCACGTGAAGAACCCAGCTTTAAATAAAGAGGAGAATCAATAAAGAGATTCCCTCTCTTTTTTAATCGGATTGTATCCGTTGTAATTTTCTATTCAATTAAAAGAATTTTGCAAATTGTAATTTTCTGACGCGTACAAAAGATGGCGACTCCGCTGGGGACAATGATCTTTCTCAACCAACAAGAAAGTGGTGGCGCAAGCTGACGTCAAGATGCTTGGATTCACAGTCGAATCGCTTGTGAAGAGAAGTTGAACTCCCCCAAAGATTCGGGAGTCTCCCGTGGAGATAACATAGTTAGCCCCAACATTTTTTCAGAGACCCGCGCCATGAGCCACGGTTAAGATGGCAATAGAGACCAATCTCCCCTCCATCCTTTTATCAAGGCACTTCTAATTCCGAATGCCGGGGGTTCTCAACAACCTCTGCGACTCAATCGGAATGCCGAGAGACTGCGAAGGCGTTGCACTCATCGTCAGTAGACAGGAGTGGTTGCAACAGCATAAGTGGCCCGCATCAATGTCTCCTACGAGACCCGCGAGTCCAATAATGATGAAGGCAAATCTCGCCGCAAAACTCCTCCCAAGGCTCAACAAACTCAATTTGCAGGGGGTTCGCATCAACTCCTGCGAGCCAAACGGATTGCTGATCGTCGATAAAGACGTCAAGTTCACCATCAGCAAACAGAGCTCGTTTTCACCCCCGCGTTTCAGCACCAAACGCGAAGTTCTCTTTCAGCTCCGCATTTCTGCAACAAAACGCGATGCTCGCGTTCACGAGCTGCGCGTTTCAGCGCCAAAACGTGAAGTTCGCGTCCAGCCTCAAGCTGTGCCAAAACGCGAAAACGCGCGACCTACGTTCAGCCTAAGGCCGCGCTAGGACATGACCTTAGCGTGCGAGAGTCGCTGACAGTGTTAAAGGATGACCTTCGCGTTTCTATTCAAAAGCGCAAGACACGCGTTTAGCAGGAAGCTGTGCCAGAATGAGATCATCGCGTTTCACTTCAGAAACGCGAGGTTCGCGTTCAGCCCCAAGAGGCCATGTTCAAATATGAACTGAGAAGCTCTCATCCCATGGGTTCAAGTGTCATTGCGAGCAGTTCATCTTGGCGGTGCTATTTGATTGTCACTACAACTTTCAGATGACTGAGTTGTCAGTTTTTAGCCTGTAAGGCTTACTCAAACTCCTCCAAGAGACGCAGACCTCGCGTTCTAATGTCAGACGCGGAGATCGCCAGGCGCGGACCTCACGTCCTTTCTTAGTCAAACGCAGAGGTCGTCAGACGCAGACCTCGCATCCTTTCTCAGTCAAACGCGGAGGTCGCCAGACGCAGACCTCGCGTTCCAATGTCAGACGCGAAGGTCGTCAGACGCAGACCTCGCGTCCTTTCTCAGTCAAACACGGAAGTCGCCAGACGCGGACCTCACGTCCTTTCTCCGACGTGGAAACACGAGCCTGAGTAGAAGGTTTGCTAAAAACCTTGAGGGACTTGGTCCCATCCTCTCCTCCAAAATCTCTTACCAATTCTCATCCACAGAATAGTAGGGCCACAAAAATACTTGTGCTCATCTCCCTAATGAAATGAACTGGGATTTGTCATGTTAACAATAAACCTCTGACAAACCAGATTTTTCAATCCCCAGTGAATTCTGTCAAGTTAATATTAAACCTCTGATAATGAAACTTATTAAAAATCCTCGTTGTTATATTGATACTACACTTCTAACAGCGAATTTTACACACCTCTAGGAAATTAATGATTGTCACGTTAATATTAAACATCTGACAGTTCATTTTATTTTCCACAAAAAATTCCCTACCAATTCTCTTCCATAGAGTGGTAGGTCCACAAACACAATCATTGTTAAGTTTAATATCAAACCTCTGACAATGGAAAGTTTCAATACTCCCCAGCGAGTACTAGCTTCACTTGTCGCTCCTCTACATGGAGTCACAAATCAATCAAATTGTCAAGTTAATACTACACCTCTGATATTTCAAACTCCATTTGTCAATTCTCATCAATAGAATGACAAATCCTCAGAATTGCTCATATCACAAACCAACTACTGTCATATTAATATTACACCTCTGACAAACTACTGTTATGTTAATACTACACCTCTAACACTGATTAAGTTGCTGCCAAGCTCAATATTAAACCTCTAACAGTCACTTTTCCTCATGCTTTCATATCGAAGCTGAGATGAGCGATGCTAAGTTTAACACCACACCTCTAGCATCCAGTTCATTGTTAAGTTCAACACTACACCTATGTCAATGACTTTTTCTCATGCTTTCATATCGAAGCTGAGATGAGCGATGCTAAGTTTAACATCACACCTCTGGCATCTAATTCATTGTTAAGTTCAACAATACACCTATGATAATGATTTTCGCTCGAACTTCCGTATCGGAGTCGAGATGACCAATGCTAAGTTTAACATCATACCTCTAGCATTACCTCCACTGTCAAGTTTAACACCACCTATGACAGTGAAATCTTCAGTCTCCCCAATGAAACTGAAGTTCTTATGGAGCTAAGTTAACAGTACACCTCTAGCTCACATCCTTGTCAAGTTAATATCACACCTCTGACAAGATTCAATCTGATCCGTTAAGTTAATATCACACCTCTGACAGTAAAGAAATATTTAGATCCCCGACGGGTCTAGTCTTACTTGTCATTCTCTTCAATAGAATGACATGTCCACTTAAATTGCTTAAATCGCAAAATCACATTACCGTTATGTTAAACATTACACCTCTAACAGTAAATCTTTATTTTCTAAGGAAATCAATATTTGTCATGTTAACAGTTACCTCTGACAACTCATTCCCTAAAATTTCCTCCCAAATCTGTTACCAATTCCCATCTATCGAATGGTAAGATCACAAAAAGCCTGTGACTATTTTCCCAGTGAAATAATCACAGATCAAACATGCCAAGTTAACATTGTATCTCTAGCATATTCACTGTTAAGTTAACATTAAATCTCTAACAGTGATTTCCCTTAATTTTCTCAGTAGAATAAATTACAAATCGAACCTGTCATGTTATCACACCTCTGACAGTAAGGCTTTGATCTTTCCCGAAGGTAAAATTTTAACTTGTTAATTCTCTTCAATAGAATGATAAGTCCACTCAAAAGCTGTTATGTTCAAAATCATACCTCTAACAGTAGACAAATCCCGGTCAAGTTAACATCACACCTCTGACCAAACTTGCTCCAATCGCAAGACAAATCCCGGTCAAGTTAACATCACACCTCTGACCAAAATTTCAACTTGTCAGTCCTCTTCAATAGGATGGCGAGTCCACCAAACTGCGCAATTCGCAGAATCTCTCAGTCAAGTTAATACTACACCAGTGTTTTAAATGTCGGCCGACATTTCGTTTTTAAGCTCTCACCGTCACGACATCCCCACCCGCATTTGAAATGGCGTTTTAGAAAATGTCGGCCGACATTTCGGGAAAAATCCGATATGTCGGCCGACATTTTCCCGAAATGTCGGCCGATATTTTAGGAAAAACCCAATATGTTGATTGGTCTTGGACGTTGGAGCAATTGAGAAATTTTAACAATGGATTAGTGAATATATGCAAAATGTTTAAGTTAATTATACATATCCTAAACATATTTATATAGTTTTGCATAAGTTGTGTGTATTACCTTGATAAGAATTTTTAAATTACATTATTTAAGACATCTAGGATATATATTTGTTATCCGTCATGACATCCGAAATTTACTAAATTGCCCCGAAATATCTCCGAAATCTGAAACTCAACATCCGATTACGACATCCGACATTTCCCTGATATCCGACATTTAAAACACTGTACTACACTTCTGATCAAAGTTGCTCATATCACAAAATCAACCGCTGTTAAGTTAACATTACACCTATGACAGTTATCTCCTCGATTTTCTCCATGAAAACGAGATCTTTCAATACTACGTTAAACATCACACTTCTAGCATGCATTTCATTGTTAAGTTAACATTACACCTATGACAATGATCTTCTCTCAATTTTCTCAGTGAAAATAAGACTTTTGTGGTGCTAAGTTAATATCACACCTCTAGCACACATCTTTGTCAAGTTAATATCACACCTCTGACAATTCAATTTGCTCAAATTGCAAACTCAAATCATCACGTTAACATTACACCTCTGACGGTAAAAATCTCTATGGATCTTCAACAAATCCAATCCCACTTGTCATTCTCTTCAATAGAATGACATGTCCACTTAAATTGCGTAGATCGCAAAATTAATCGTTGTTATGTTAAACATTACACCTCTAACAACAAACTTTCATTCCCAGCAGAGTTCTAGTCATGTTAACACTAAACCTCTGACGATAAACTCTGGCATAATCCCCAGCGGATCAAACTTCACTTGTTATTCTCATCAATAGAATAGCAAGTCCACAAAACTTATTCATATCACAAGTCCTGATCCCACTATCAAGTTAACATCACACCTCTGACAGTAACCTTCTTAAATTCTCCCAGTAGAGTTATTTAATTTGCTAAGTTAATATCACACCTCTGGCAATTAAAACTCTTTCAAAGAATTTTTGAGCGTGACCTTTGTGTCTCAAGCACAGAGCCACGTCTCAACGAGCTTAAGAGTCGCGTCTCAACAGCAAGTAAAGGCTGCATCTCTACAACAATTGAGAGCCTCGTCTCTACAGCAATTGAGAAGCATGTCTCTATAACAATTGAGAGTCGCGTCCCAATTTTGGTGAAGTTCGCGTCTCCACTTAATCAGTGTGCCAGAACTGCGTCTGTGAGAACTGCATCCTCCCTCTTCAAAAACAAAGAGTATGTCTCTACTTCTGCAATCAGTTCAATAGTACACTGACAAGAGCAATTGATAACTCCATCAGCTTAAAAGTACACCAAGCAAACTAATGCTCATAACAAGTGCTAGACTGAGTTTCTAAGACACTTGTGATGATCTTTCCTGGAGGCTTCAAGAAGTTCAACAGTACACTCATGAAGTTCACCATCCAAACAGGATCGAGCTCAGGACACCACAGAAGACTACCTCGCAGAAGAATGCCAGTCCGATTAAAGGAAGCCTAGATTCAACTAAAGTCCAAAGTATTTCGAAATCCATCTCAGTCAACCGCGAAGTTTCGAAAACTTTGGAGGGGGTTCTGTAGGCTAACAAAAAATTACTACGGACAAAACCTCAGACGCGAATCTCCTAGACGCGGACCCCGCATTCCAGCCTCTACGCGGAGGTCGCTTTCCAATGCCAGATGCGGACCCCACGTTCCAGCCTCTGACGCGGAGGTCGCCAGACACAGACCTCGTGTTCCAATGCCAGACGCAGACCTCGCATCCTCTGTCAGACGCGGAGGTCGCCAGACGCGGACCTCGCATCCTTTGTCAGACTCGAAGGTCGTCAGACGCGGACCTCGCATCCTTTGTCAAACGCGGAGGTCGCGTTTCAACTCAAACGCGAGATTGAGCAGCTCCGTGTTCTAACACAGACGCGAGCCTGTGAGCTCCGCATCTCAACACCAAAGTAAAGTCCGCATCCAGCGCGATACCCGCATTTCTGTTATAACTGACAGCCACAAACTTGGTCAGTTACACCCCATTGTCTCTCCACATAATGGGGAATAACTTCCCATTATGTCGAGATTTAAGGAGTTGGTTACACTCCTCCCATTATGGAGAGATTTAAAAGGTTGGTTACACCCCAATTCCTCTATAAATAGCTACGAATAGATAGAGGAGAGGGAGGAGAAAAAAGAGGAAACCTCTCTAAGGGGATGTAAAGGAACCCGGGGGGAGGGGACCTCTTCTAAAAGGGGCTGAAGAGGAGAGTCCTGGTGGAGGAATCCAAGAAGCCATAGACAAGGGGGAGAGCTACCTCAGTAGAGTTCGACCTCGAAACTCTTGCATCCTGGGAAGAGTTCAACTCTTTTTGTTAACTTGCTAAGTTCAAGTTCTTTAAATCTCTTTGAGATTCCATTCCTGATAGGAGCTGTGCTACTCCGCCAGTAGATCCAAAGAGAGGATCCACAAGAGAAACTTGACGTTCGGCCGGTCAACAGGGAACAAGACTCACTCTCCACCGCCACGTGAAGAACCCAGCTTTAAATAAAGAGGAGAATCAATAAAGAGATTCTCTCTTTTGTAATCGGATTGTATCCGTTGTAATTTTCTATTCAATTAAAAGAATTTTGCAAATTGTGATTTTCCGACGCATACAACGCGTGTTCCACCTCGTCAGGCGCATCCCGAACACGCAACAAGCTCGATGTACCGGCCGGCTATGTAGCATGAACACGGAATCGGGTGTCGGACACGCACGGACACCGACACAAGAATGGGAAAATCCAAAAGAAAAGGGTACGGGGACACATCAAGCAATAAATTCTCTCCCTGTTTCTAGTTTTTTGATTTCCTCTCATACTTTTAAAAAGGTGCATTGTCAACGGTACTTTTTGAAATAGACATTTCTATATAACTCTACTTATGTGAGTAGAATAATGAATAATTAACTTGTCAAAAATAATCAAACATGAAAATTAATTTTATTAAAAGTAAAATGAAAAACAAAATAAAATCTTAATATTTTAAATCTATAGCTTTTATAAAATAACAAACAAAACCAAAAAAATCTAAAAAAAATCTGACTAATGCATCACTTAGTTCATAGCGTGTGTAAATTCTACTAACATATTTGCTTATATCAGAACAATATTTTTTTGATGTTTATTTAAACATGTACCTTTTAGATATATAATACATAATCTTTAAATTTTATTTAATGCTGACACGACATTAGACACGTGATTTTATAGTTGTTTAAAATCTGACACGGCGTCGGAGTGCCCGATATGTGTCAGGCAAGTGTCAGTGTTCAACACGTATCCAATACGGACACGACACTCGCTTTGAAGTGTCCGTACTTCATAGTTGGCAGGCCCATTGCGGGCCCAAGAAGAAAGTCTGAGCACCTTCCCAAGATCGCTCCTCCTTCAGAGGACACTCGGTTGTTCCCGAGGCCGCTCCTCCTTCTGAGGGCACCTCCACCCCCGAGAACTTCCATGCACCCAACCGTCCTGAGGTCCACTCCTTCCCAGATACTTTCGCTCCGACCAAGATAGTTACAACAGCCACTCTCTTTGATCTACGCTTACACATAGCTACAACAACAGGCTTCCTTAATTTTCACCTTAAGTTACGCAGCCTGACTTTCCCCACGTTCGTAACATACTGCGCAATTATGGGCTGCGCAGGATTTTTGGGAAAATCCTAAAAATCAAGCGCCCATAATCGCCAATAATCATAATCGTTATAACTTCGCACATGAAGATCGTGACAGTTGCGCCAATCTCGCTAGCGTTCCATCCGCCTCCAGGCCAACATTCAGTAAAAATAGACCTCTAACGAGAGAGGAGATGAAACCCTAGAGAATTAGACTGGTGATAGAGTATTGAGAACTCCTTATAATCTTTTTGATTTCGTGAAATCTCTTTGCTCCGTGATTTTTTCCTTGGGTTTTTCACGTAATTCTCTGGTGTGCGTCTGATCTACATTCCTATTCACAATTTGAGTGTAGATAAATTCCCCCGAAGAATTTACCTCTACACATATGTTAGACACAACTGTGTATTTGAAGGTTCCCGAGTTGCCCTAATTACTCAGTACTTCTAGCTTAATAAGAGAATGCAACAAATATGAGTCTGCTCGGGAAGGCTACATATTCATCAAGAGGATGGAATCTATAGTACTGTAGACCGGGAGAAACATCTTAATAGATTCCTTGCAAGTTGTAGATGTGTGAGATGCGAATGAATTCTTCTACTGTAGGAACTTCATGCCAACTCTTACTAAAAGACAATAAATAAATTATTTTCAATATAAAAGGTTCGAAAATTAGCAGCCACCAATGCAAGAATTATTATGATTTGAACTTTTTGAGAGAATATTATGGATTAAATTATTAAATCAAATTTGAGTATTTCAATAACATGGATACCATTTGATAGAGAGATTGGGGCAATTGATTGACCTATGGATTTTAATCCTTTGGTGAAGATGGAAAGTCTTGCAGATAAGGATCCTTAGCTAGATAAACTTTTATCTCCCTCAAAGCAGCCAGAACCTCAAACCCCTCAAGGGCCTGGCAACTATCCCTTCGCTTGAGGATGTGAATGCTGAGACCATATCAATTCTTATCAAATGACAAGCTCAATGGAAGTTTTTCAACCAACACAAATGGCATCCCACATCAATCCGAATTATGGATTTTCACCTCATGAGTAGTAGCGTGGGGACACAGAAGGCAAGCAAATCACCCATTTGATTGTGTGTGCCATATCACTACCAAACAGTCATCACTTGTTATTGTTGAGTGTGCTTCTGGAGGACATGAAAGCGAGCAGTTTGAGCTTAATGCAAATGAATACCATCAGTTTAATATAGTTATCAATATCAATCCTCAATGGAGTTCATATATCAATGTTATTAACACTTACACTGAACTTTTAAATCAAACTCAACACTGTCCTATCAACTATGCATGTATTACTCGTTGGCTATATTCCATTTCCAATACTTCAGTCTTTACAGTAGTTATGATTTGAGAATTCATATTTCTTCACAAGGAAAATAATCTCACGAGACATGTTGAGAAAATTATTATTCCCATAATAAAAGATGTTGCATTAGTTGGATTCATATGTAATACATGAATTTGGAAAATGATTAACATATGGCTTAGAAAGTCACATTTTTCATCTTGTGGATAAAAGAAAAAAAATGAAAACCTTCCAGCCATGCTATAAAATATTATTTCATTAACTTCTTAAGTCGGGAACTAAAAGCAAATTGAACAAGAACAAAGTGCAACTTTCTTCTCCATGGAAAATTTCCAGTCCATAGATTTCCCTATAGTGTGACCTTAAATCAAATGTCAACTGGAACGGTAACAGATAGCGACACTCTTAAGGAAACATATTCATCTCATATGCAAATCTTAAATTTTCTGTTAATATTTCCATCCATTTCTGTCCATCACTTTAACATAATGAAATCAAATCATTTTATAGGGATATCTCTTTTGCTGAGTGCCAATAACCTCAACAGATGAAATTCCCATCAGTGCCCTACTCTGTTCCAACCAGCCCATATTCACTAGATTTCTCACGAATATAGTATTGCTTTTACGGTTTAACCCACCACATTTGTTTGCGATACAATTCTACTCCTTTATGTAAGGTGCAGGAATCGATCTGACAACTAATCAATATCACCGATCTAATTGGCTAGGTTGGTGAATATCAGGTGGGAGGTTTTTCGTTCAGTAGAACGTTTCTTAATTACAAAACCACCTTTCAATTACCTTCCTTAGTTAAACACCAATTAGACTAGTATTAATTAGTCTCAATATACTGTAATATTTATGAGCATAAATATTTCAGTATAACCCTTGTATAAAGAATATTAGTTCACTTATACAACAATTAGAGTGAGGTACGCATGTAGCGAATCTCCTTAAGATAATTACATCCCCCGCTTCGATGCTAACGGGTTACTGGACGCTAATCTCCCAAGATACAACACTCATTCACGGTATTTGGATAGCACTACCAAATCACCATACGGTCGAACCGTACTTAAAACAATACCTTCACAGGATTTTAAAACAACAGGACGAAGACAAATTTCAGGGAGAATATTTGTCTTAACTTTGGAGGATTATCCACTAGAGAGAAAAGAGAGAAGAATTAATTTCTTAGGAAGACAGAGATTCAGACAATAATTCTATTTAAGAATCTGTTGAATTTTCTAAGCCTTCTTTCAGAAGGCATCTTTTCTGAAAAAAATTTCCACAAAATCTGATCTTTCAGACTGAAACTCTTTTCAGTAATGAATTTTGTAAGAGGAAGAGAAGAGGAATTGTTTTTCGCTGTAATTTAATCCACGGAGAGAAGTGCTATTTATAACGCTCCTGGGAACCCGTTGGAGGGCAAAACTGTCCAGGGACAGTTGCGACAGTTCCTGTCTGAACCGTTGCAACTGTTCTAGACAGGAACTGCTGCAGCGGTTCCTTCCAACCGTTGCAGCGCAGCGCGAGGGTAGCGGAGCGGGTCGAGGCCCGCTGTAGCACCAAACCCGTGTGGCCCGGTTCAAAAAGAATCGGGCCGGGTTGTGCCCGCGCGGCTTCGACGCGCGTGTGGGCATAGTTTCCCCCAATTGCGCGCGAAAACTCTAAGTACCCAAAGAGCACGCCCTTTGTTTCCATCTTCCTCTGTTTATACACTTCAATTGTCCATCCCATATCCAATGTGAGACTAAATGCTTTTAGCTACCTTTAGTCCCCTTTAGCTTTTGAATTAGACAAACTTTAGACCTGAATATTTCATTCATTCTAAAACGGAATCATACATGTAAATATACCACGTTCATCCCCAATGGAAGGAGAACACACTCCAACTATTATCCGATTAATTCTATCAACGGATCTCGCCTTAATTCAGCTTAAAGATTCATGTTTCTATTCTTCATTTTTCCCAACAATCCCTCACAATGAATGGAAATTCAAAGAATTGACACACAAAGAGACTGACTTTATAGTGAAAGGTACTTTAGAAAAGAAACTGCATCCGGATAGGTGAACTAGGTCTTGAACCTTCCATAGCGAAAGCTTTATCAGAGTTACTGGCTAATCAATGAACTAAGTCTTGAACTGTCAGCCGTTATTGTAAGTCAAGTTAACAAGCTTCACACAGTAACTTTCCAAAATCAACTTTAGTTCTCGGTTGTTTCCATTTTGGCCCTGGACATTCTTAGTTTCAGAGAGTATCTTTAAGAAATAACAGCCTCCATAGAGATTCCCAAAGAGCCAACCCAGCTCTATACTCACATAGGTGATAGTCCTATTAAGAGTAGTCTACTCTACCCCACTTGTTTTAATAACAAGATATAGGCAATATTAAAAGTGTTAATCTTATTCTTAATCCACTTGTAGAAAGCACTTGGGTGCACTACAGGAATAAGTTGGACTCAAGCTCCTAAGTGCTTACTCGCAGAGTCAATCATAACTAGTTTTTCCTCTTGAACTTAGTCTGTGGGATCTCCAGTCCTTGAGTGAGGTTTCTATTAAACTGACTCGGTAAGGTTAGGCTTTTAGACCTATTCCCCTCCATGCGCAGTTTATACGCTCTCCACTTAAACCTTTAGTAAACAAATCTACTAAATTATCTTTTGACGATACAAAGTCAATAGAGATTATTACATTTTAGAGCAATTGCTTAACGATATTATGTCTACGACGAATATGTCTAAACTTACCGTTATATATAAAATTTTGTACCCTAGATATCGCTGCTTGATTCTCACAGTGAATGCATATAGTGGGCACTGGCTTTGGCCATAATGGTATATCTTTCAAAAATTATCGAAGCCATTCTGCTTCTTCTCCAGCCTTGTCTAAGGATATGAATTTTGATTCCATTGTGAAACGGACAATACATGTTTGTTTGGAAGATCTCCAAGATACCACTCCTCCTCCAAGAGTAAATACGTATCCGCTAGTTGATTTTGATTCCTCAGAATCTGCAATCCAATTAGCATCGTTGTATCCTTCAAGTACAGGTGGATACTGTCCATATCTCAAGCAATATTTCTTGTTATGTGATACGTAACCTAATACTCATAGTAAAGCAGTCAAATAATCATCACTAGGGTTACTAATATATCTGCTTAATTTGCTTACAGTATAAGCAATATCGGGTCTAGTGCAATTTATTAAATACATTAGACTTTCGATAATCTGAAAAATACTCCAACTGTCGTACTCCAGTTCCTGTATTCTTGCGAAGGTGGATGTGTAGGAGAAAAGAATTTGTATTCTCTTTTATCCCATGCTCCTTGAATCTTTTTATCATCTTATCCACGCAGTGAGATTGAGATAGAGTGATTCCATCTGGTATTCTTGTGATTTTAATTCCTAAAATTACATCAACAACCCCCAGATCTTTTATATCAAAATTGTTAGATAACATTCTAGTGAACTTAATAACTTCAATATTAGTCCCAAGTATCAGTATGTCATCTACATATAAACAAACAATGATACATGCATCTCCAACTGTTTTAGTGTATACACACTTATCGCATTCATTGATAGTGAATCCATTTTTGATCATGACATTATCGAATTTCTCATGTCATTGTTTTGGAGCCTGCTTTAGACCGTATAAGGATTTTACCAATTTACACACTTTGTGGCCCTTGACTATAAATCCTTCATGTTGCTCCGTATATATGTCTTCATTTAATTCACCATTTAAGAATGCAGTCTTAACATCCATTTGATGAATATCTAAGTTGTGCAATACTACAATCGCAATTAACATCCAAATGGAAGTTATTCTTGTTACTGGTGAATAAGTATCGAAGTAGTCAAGCCCTTCTTTTTGTCGATAACCCTTGGTTACTAATCTAGCCTTGTACTTATCGATGGATCCATCGGGTTTTAATTTTCTTTTGTAAATTCACTTACTGTAAATTGGTTTACTGCCAGGAGGCAAGTTAGCCAATTCTCAAGTATGATTGCTTAGGATGGATTCTACTTCGCTATTTATACCTTCTTTTCACATTTGTGCTTCCGGGGTTGACATAGCCTCTTTAAATGTTTGAAGCTCACTTTCAATAGCATATGCTATGAAATCCGGACCAAAAAATTTTGAGATTCTTGATCTCTGAACTTCTTCTCAGTTCAACTTCCGCATTACCAATTGGTTCCTTGGGGCTTTCGTCCCTGAAAGCTATCTCGTGTGTTCTTTTTCGAGAAGTCTTCTCTTCTTCTTGTTTGTATGGAAAGATGACTTCAAAGAACACATCTCTAGATTCGATAACTATGTTTACATGAATATCTGGTATTTCTGATTTATGTACCAGAAATCTAGAAGCACTGCTATTCAAGGCATAACCTATAAATATGCACTCCATTATTTTTGCTCCCAACTTAGTCTTTTTAGGCAGAAGTGCCAGAACCTTTGCAAGACACCCCCACATTTTGAGGTAATGGTAGGAAGTTGCCCTTCATGCCACAACTCAAATGGTATAAGACCAAGTTTCTTATGGGGTACTCTATTTAGAATATAATTTGCAGTTAACAGAGCTTCCCCCCACAAGTTTTGTGGAGCTTTAGAACTTACGAGCATGAAATTGACCATCTCCTTCAAAGTTCTGTTCTTCCGTTCGGCAATCCCATTTTGCTGAGGAGTATATGGTGCTGTAGTTTGATGGATTATATCAAAGTTAGCACATAACTCACTAAATTCATTTGATTCATATTCTCCGCCTCGATCGGATTTTAGAATCTTTCTATTCTTGTTGAGTTGTTTCTCAACTTCGGCTTTATATGTTAGAAACATATTCATTACCTCATCCTTACTATTTAGAAAATACACATAACAGTATCTACAGTATCTTGTACAGTCATCAATAAAAGTAATAAAATACTTTTTCCCGCCTCTTGTTGGCGCAAATTTCAAGTCACACAAATCGCTATGAATTAACCCTAAAAGTTTTGTATTTCGATCAATTGAGTGAAATGAACTTTTTGCGAACTTGGCTTCAACACAAATCTCACACTTGTGAATTTCTTTCAAGTTGAGTTTAGGAATATATCCTAAATTAGATAAGCTTTGCAAGGACTTGTAATTTACATGCCCTAATCTAGCATGCCATAAAATAGGAGACTCAAGCAAATAACAGAAGATTTTTCTTTATTTATAAGCTTTGGATACAGATACACATACCATTTGTCCACTACAACAACATTGAACTTAAACAGGCCGTCAACAAGATAACCCTTACCCACATATAACCCACCCTTAGTAAGTACAAACTTTCTGATTAGAAAACCATTCTAAAGCCTTTTTTACTAAGGATTGATCCAGAGATTAAGTTCTTACAGATATCTGGAACATGTAGTACATCGTTCAGAGTGAGCTCCTTCCCAGATGTCTACTTCATGATGATCTTTCCTTTTCCCTCAGCCTTGGAGACGGTTGAGTTGCCTATGAAAAGTTGCTCATCATGCTCTAATTTTTAATAATCAGAGAATAATAATTTCTCAGAGCAGATGTGCCGAGTAACCTTAATGTCTACCCACCAATCCTTATTGTTGCTTGTCAGATTCACTTCTGACACCACAGCTGATAGGTTTGGTGACGCATGGTCGGTCAAGTTTGCCTGTGGATGGTCCTTCTTGTTCTTTTTGGGACGACTGCAACATTCATTTGCCTTATGTCCCTCTTTATTGTAGATGTAGCAAGTTTCCTTGAAGCGCTTGTTCTTGCCTTCTTGATCTTTGCCTCTGTACCCCTGGGCAGTCTTCTTTCGCTTCAAGCCTTTGGAAGTAGACGCTTTCCTCTTTGAGTCTTCGATCACATTGGCCTTAGATTCATAGGAGTTCTTGTTGCTCCTTTTCTCGGACTTATGGTTGTCCTCTTCAATCCGAAGCCTCACAATGAGATCTTTCAACTTTAGCTCTTTTGGCTCCTTGCGTTTTGCTTCAGGTAATTTTTGAAATCTCTCCACGCAGGTAAGAGTTTCTCTACGATAGAAGGGACCTGAAAAGTTTCAGGTAGAATCATACATTCAGCCTCTATCTCGTGTAAGATAAGTTGGAATTCTTGCACCTGACTGATCACAGTCTTGTTGTCCACTATTTTGTACTCCAAAAATAGTCTCACGACGAACTTCTTGGTACTGACATCCTCAGTCTTGTACTTCTTATCAAGACTAGCCCATAACTTCTTTGCCATTGTGATTGAACTATAGACATTGTAAAGAGAGTCATCTAGTACATTTAAAATATAATTTCAGCAAAGGAAGTCACCTTGCGTCTATGCATCAACTGCTAGGACTGGATCCCGATCAGTTCTAGGTTCCAGTAGATCCTCTTGCAGGAATTTGACCAAATGCAGAGTGGTCAAGTAGAAGAGCATCTTCTGTTGCCACCTCTTGAATTCAGAGCCATCGAATTTTCTTGGCTTCTCCGGCGTCGGGTTAGGAAGTAGAGCATGCACCAATGTCTGAATTTGCATGTTTGGTGCCTTACTGGTACTGTTTTGATTAGTCTCAGACATTTTCTGTAATTCAAACAGAACAGAAGAACTTCAGGAACGATAATTGTCTTAAGAATGTAAGGTGCAGGAATCGATCCGACAACTAATCAATATCACCGATCTAATTGGCCAGGTCAGTGAATATCAGGTGGGAGATTTTTTTATTCAGTACAACGTTCCTTAATTACAGAACCACCTTTCAATTACCTTCCTTGGTTAAACACCAATTAGACTAGTATTAGTCAGTCTCAATATACTGTAATATTTATGAGCATAAATATTTCAGTATTAACCCTTGTATAAAGAATGTTAGTTCACTTATACAACAATTGGAGTGAGGTACGCATGTAGCGAATCTCCTTAAGACAATTACGTCCCCCGCTTCGGTGCTAACGAGTTACTGGACACTGGTGTCCCAAGATATAATACTCATTCACGGTATTTGGTGCACTATCAAGTCACCGTACGGTCGAACCGTAGTTAAACAGTACCTTCACAGGATTTTAAAGCAGCAAGACGAAGACAAATTTCAGGGAGAATATTTGTCTTAACTTTGGAGGATTATCCACTGGAGAGAAAGGAGGGAGAGAAGAATTAATGTCTTAGGAAGACAGAGATTTAGACAACAATTCTATTTAAGACTCTGTTGAATTTTCTAAGCCTTCTTTCAAAACGAATCTTTTCTTCAAATTTTTGTGATTTCACAAAAATCTAATCTTTCAGACTGAAACCCTTTTCAGTACTGAATTCTGTAAGAGGAAGAGAAGAGAAATTGTTTTCCGCTGTAATTTAATCCAGGGAGAGGAGCGCTATTTATAGCGCTCCTGAGAGCCCGTTGGAGGGCAAGACTGTCCAGGGATAGTTGCGACGGTTCCTGTCTGAACCGGGAACTACTGCAACGGTTCCTTCCAACCGTTGCAGCGCAGCGCGCGGGTAGCGGAGCAGTCAGGTTGAGACCCATTTTAGCACTAAACCCGTGTGGCCCGGTTCAAAAAGAACCGGGCCGGGTTGCACCGTGCCCGGGCTCTGGCCCAGGCGCCGGGGGCATGGTTTCCCCCAATCGCGCGCGAAACCTCCAAGTACCCAAAGGGCATGCCCATTGTTCCCATTTTTCTCTATTTATACACTTCAATTGTCCATCTCATATCCAATGTGGAACTAAATGCTTTTAGCTACCTCTAGTCCCTTTTAGCTTTTGAATTAGGCAAACTTTAGACTTGAATATCTCATTCATTCTAAAACGGAATTAAACATGTAAATATACCACGTTCATCCCCAATGGAAGAACACACTCCAACCATTATCAGGTTAATTCTATCAACAGATCTCGCCTTAATTCAGCTCAAAGATTCATATTTTAATTCTTCGTTTTTGCCAACACTATGTGTTGTGTGCTCCATCGGACCATCTGTACTTTGGTCAAATCAAACAGCACCTATCTCTACATCGCTTCACAAAGTAGACTGATGGTGGTAAAGACACTTCTCTGCTAGGAATCTCAGACCTAACGGGCCTCATATATGAAAACCTCAACATCTCATCAAATTCCCTCAAAAGTTGTATTCAAAAACTCTAATCGAACCATGTTTGATACATGTTCCTGACATTTATATGTCGATACATTTATAAGCATGATCTGAAAATTGTCTCACTTATAGGGAACTTGGAATCTCCATATATCAAGGTTAATGCTCTTTAAGGGGTATCTTCATCTCATCCACCAAACTTGAATCTCAATAAAGCATTCAATCTGTCTCCCCGTCATTTCACACTAACGGTGTCAATTTGTAAAAGACAATTTCTTCAGAAATCACTGTTCCCAACAATTGGCAATCTAAGCGAACCATATATTCCCATTAAAGTTGCATTTCACGGATCTTTTCCAACCAATCTACCTGTAACCTATACCTCCAAAAGATGCTTCTTGCATTCCAGTGCATGCAATACAACATTTATGCATGACTAGAGTTTTAACATCAACTTCTGTACACTTCACTTCATCTACCTAGCTTACATTTTCTAAGTAACAACGGCCCATTTCTCTCCATTAATTTACATAATGGAACCAGATACTAGAATAATTCCAAGGAATCACTCTTCCTCACATTAATTACAGCCTCAGCCAATCCAATTCCCATTGATGCCACAGTTACAGTACTACAATCCAACAAGTCCAATCAATATAGCCCTTTGTTCTCTATATATATAAGGCTCCAATTTGAAACTCCATCATGACCCTTTTTTCTTTGTTAAGTAATACCCTCTCCAAACCAAATGCCTCCCATGAGGGGCAAATTCTTGACCTGAATGTTGATTTAAGACCACCCCCACTTTCAATCAACAGTCTGCTCAAACTCTCACAAACTACGTTCACCATCCGATACAAGATCTGTGAAGTGATATAAAATTGGAATATTTTTTGTACAACATATTAGAAATAAGACAATATATAATGAAAATCCAAGAAAAAAGAAAACTTTACTTCATCCATCAGATATTCTCAACATCTAGCAACCAACTTGTTATTCGTTCTATTCTTCTCGATTAATTCAAACCCAAACTGCTAAAAATTTGCACCACAAAGTCCACAAGAATAATTTACTATAAAGAAAAACTTGAAGAGAAAGCACAATGGCCAGATCGTCAAATAAAGTGTAGTATTTGAGGAAGAGAGAATTAGAGATTGCACCTCAAGCATTCGCTGGAGCTCCACCGAATTATCCATCTGAAGCTGCGAATAAAACCCGAGAAAGAGACGACGAGCTCCGAAATCCAAAAAAACCCTAAAAACCCTAAATTTTTGTGAAGGGAACGAGAAGTTTATATCGAGGCAGGCTCTGGCCGGACCGAAATAATCGGTTTCTTCTAATATCAGTTTTGGGCCCGCGCGTTGCACGTGAATGTTTTTAAAAAGTAGAATAATTTCTAGTTTGATATAAAGTTCTCTTTATATTTTTATTTAAATATTTTATTTCTGAACAATTTGAGACAAGGATTCAACATGACTTCACGATTCTCTCTTAAAATGCGCCCTAATTACTGTGGTAGGGAAATATCTAGTATCTTGAGGAAAAAGGAGGGATAATTAGGGTTTTTTTTTTAAAAACCCATTTAAATAAATAATCTCAAAAAACGGCCTCCATAACAAATAATTCTCAAAATCAACATCTAACACACCACGTCGGCGCCACGTCAGCGGGCAACGGTTTCGCCTCACCAGCGTGGCGCGGGCTGGGCGAGGGGGCGAGCGAATGGTGAAAATTTGCTTTCGGGTTTGCCACACCCGAACGCAAAATAAGCTCAAAGTTCATATTTAGATTTGCCAAATTCAAACCTGCACTGTGGCTCCAAAAAGAAAATTCTCTCTTTTTTCTTTCTTTCTTTCTTTCTTTCTTCTTCTTCACCCTCCTCTTCTTCATCCTCCCTATCTGATGATCCCCTCTCCCTGCCCCCACCTCACACCTCCCCCCTCCCCCTCCCCTCTGCCCTCCCCTCTCCTCCTCTTGCTGCTGCTCGTAGCAGAGGAGGGCGGAGGGGGGAGCTCTCCATGGCCATGAAGGAGGTGGAGCTCCTCCTCTGCCTCAGCGGGGACATACTCTGGAGTTGGTAAGAAAATACGCAGCCTTTGTTGATGAAGACGCGGGTCTCATCTATTGAAGATGCGACTCTTGTCTTGTCTTTGAAATGCGGGGATCGCGTTGGATGATTCTGAACGCGAGCCCGTGTTAAGCTTGTTTGAAACAATACTCTCATGAAACACACGAGAGTCGCGTTGGAAGCTTCCGGACACGAGTTTCTTTTGCTTCAAATGCGAAGGCTGCATTGGACCATTCTGGCGCGGATGTCGTTGGAAACGTGGGTCTCCTCAATGCCACACGTCAGCTCGATTTGAGCTCGAGATTTGTGTCGCGTATTTCAGCTGTTGGAAGGTCTATAAAAGACCCAGGTTTTTTAACAGTCAATTCACTTGACTGTTCATCTCTCAATCAGACTCGCATCTGAAGATCAAAAGCTCTTGAGCTTTCTTAAGAACCAAAAAAGCTTCAAGCTTTTGCCCAATCTCATTTGAAAAATTTAACCGTGCATATGGCTCCAAAAGTAAAGTCTATTGCTTTCTCCTCCAGCGCTGAGGCTGCTGAGATCGAAATGGGTGGTTCTCCTCCTCAGGAAGCCCCCATTTCAGGTAAAGACACTTCAAATAGCTTTCACCATTATTATGAGCACGAAGAGGCTTTATCCTCTTAACTTATTCTTAAAGTTTTGAACAGTCGACGCGGATCTCGCAGGTCCGCGCTTGATTTATGGACAAGGTTCTTACGTTGATAAGCAAAACGCAGGTCTGGTGATCCTTGTGTTTCTTTGCCTTGTCAACGCGACCCTCGCGTCTGCGAATTAAACGCGAGTCCAGCGGGCTCCGCGTCTTAAGACTTCTAAACGCGAGTCTCTTTATGAGGCTGGCATTTGAGTCTTAAGACTTAGAAATATTTCTAAGTCATCAAGTCTGAAGCACAGACGCGGATCTCATGTGAGCCTCACATTTTAACCCTTGAACGCAGATCTCATGTGTTAAAATCTGCGTTTTGGGATTCAGCACTTGGTTAGTTTTTATTGCCTCAGAATTCTGACTTGTGTTCTCTTCTTTGCAGTAAGGTATTCGTTGAATCCCTTGACCAGAGGAGCCACTTCAGTCATATTGGCGGTGCTAACCCTAATTTTCTCTTTTATAACACTCTATCTGTTGAATAAGAGAGTGTTTATATCACTTTTACAATTTTGATATGGATAATAAAACTGATAATGTTGCCTTATCTTTGAAATCACCTAGAGAGGGGAGGGTGAATAGGTGACTAGCTAATCTAATGGTGAATTAATGCGGAATTAAAACTATTTATACAAACTAAAAATTCTTATGCACAACACACCAAGTATAACCTAAGAGTGTAGCAGATTCCCCGTGAAGGGCTCTAAACTATCTCCTCAAGATTCCTCTAGATAAGAGTTGAGGTGCCACTTTGGCTCTCTTGGTTGAATACAAGTGTGAGCAAACAATCCCCAAGCATATATCAATTTAAGCACAAGGTATATCAAGCATATAAGGATAAAGACAATATGCTACAAGATATAAAGACAAGTGAGAGATAGAGAGAGCAGTCACAAACACGGGAGATTTGTTTCAAGATTCGAGCACACTTGCTCTACGTCCCCGCCTTCAACACTATGAAGGATTTTCACTAAAAACCGATCCCACCGGATCACTTGGTGCCGCAACACCTACATGCGAGTTCACACTAGAACTTCTTTGGACTCTCTAGTCCGTTCACTCGTTCCCGCAAGAACTACACACCGCATGCACACTAGCTTGCTGAGGCCGCACCTCTACAACGAGCTCTCACTAGAACTCGAAACACCGTGAACCCGCAAGTCCGCCTCCTTAAATACAAAGTATGAAAACTTTGGTGATCACAATACTTTGATCACCTAAAATTCTCTCACAACAATGATCTCTTTAGGATGGGTATAGCAATGGATAGCTCAAGTGTTTGTGAGAAAAACAAGGATGGAAGTGATGGTGAAAAACACAAGAAACTCTTTTACAAACACTCTTGAAAATCTCTCCTTTTTATATGACAATTTTGGCTCTTAAACAAGTGGAGATAAACACTTTAATAGAGTAGAAAAAACTGGCTCAAAAACCCATTTAAAATCTTATGTAAAACAGTCCATGGGAGCCCCTTTTATAGGCCAAAAAAACTAGCCGTTGGGGTCCAATCAGCAGTCTGCACTGCTGTCGGTCGACCGGCCAACAGTCAGATTTCTGACCATTGAGCCAGCGTCGACCGGTCCGGTCGACCGTGGCATGGATACAGAGAGTAGAGCTCTCTGCCGGTCAATTGCCCGGTCGACCGGGGCCATATCCAGAGAGCAGAAGTCTCTAGCGGTCGACCGGGTCGGTCGACCGACCCTCCAGCCAAACAAGGCGTGCACGTTTGTGCACGTCGGTCGACCGACTCCTAGCTCAGTCGACCGTGGCGGTCGATGGGCAGAAGCCAAAACAGAATCTTTTTGGGGATTAAAAACTTGATATTTTTCCTTCAATAAAATCCCATAAATTCTCTAAAAATAAACAAAAATAACTTCAGTATAATACTTTGATGTACAAACATGTTTGAGTAAAAATCAAAACATGTTACAAACATTTTGAATTATTTTTGTAACATAGAAATTTTGGCTTAAAACAAAATCTGTATTTTTCAAAATAGATTTTTCTAAAACTTCTCCAAATACAAAAACAAGATATTTTAAACACTTTTAAAGCTTAGTGTATATGGATATGATCCACTACACATATATGATGAAATATCTATGTTTTTAACAATTAAACTCTAAAATGGTTTTGGTTAAAACACATGTATACTTGAAGTTCAAAAACCAAACAGGTATTTTTGCAAAATGAAAACTCTTTAATATTTTTCCAAAATGAAAATTCTTTTATAAAAACTCATCTAAATCTTGTGTGTGAGTGTATATGATACTTGAGCAATCCACTAACTATTTTATCCTTTACATTTTATCTAAAAATAAAATCTTAACAAAAATAAACGTAGACAGAAGTCTTCTCTTGAAGGTCTTCGCTTGAAGTCTTCTTCTTCTTCTTCTTGACTTGGTCCAAACTTTGATCCAAAGAGCTAGATTCCTCTTGAGTACTTGATGTGGTCTTGATGCATAAGCTCTTGAATCAACACGTGCTATCTCCAAAACTTTACTTTAAATCCTTTATTGAAGTTAAACACCTACTAAGATCTTGATCACAAATCTGAGACTAACTAAACACAAGATCATTAGTACTATAATTGTAGCACCCCGTACCCGGGATACGTACCCAGATACGAGTCCCAAAATTTTTTCAACCATATTGCTCAATTTTCTTCCTGTATGTGTTTTTTGAATTGTTATCACTTATATTTTTGAGTATCGGATCTGGATTCTCAGACCGAGAGTAAGCCCTAACCCGGACCGGGAACCCGATACCAGCCAGTAGCCCGATTTGACTTTCTAGTAGTCCGATTTGACTGATTTTAGTTTCAGAGACTGTTTTATAATATTTTAGATTTTTCATGATTTTCTGGAATTTTCTGAAATTTTTCTGCAAAATCTCCAAAACGGTGTCGGTCGGCATCGCTGACTGATTCTCAGATTTTTAGTTTTCAAATGAGTTTGAATTTTTAGAAATGGCTTTCACAGTACTTCTTAGAATTTCATTTTCTATCTAAATACATTTTTTGGGATTTTTCTAAATTTGTCAAAATTTGACCGATTCTGGTGTCGGCCGGTATCGCCGGAAGATTTCAAGATTTTTAATTTGAAAAGTACATCAAATTTCTCAAATCTGATTTCACCATGTATCTTAGAATAATATTTTCTATTTTTGAGAATTTTTCGGTACGTTTCTGAAACAATCAAATTTTCGCCTTATTTAAATAATAATATTTTTACCGGCGATTTCTTTCTGGCTTTCCCCTCCTCTACTCTCCTACTTTATGCTACCAAAAATTATAACAAATAAAATAGATAATAATAAAAATTTTTAAAACATTTTATTTCATTTTTTCTTATTTTTTCAATTTTCTTTATTTTCTTTCTTTTTCTTTTCTTTCACCTTGATATTCCCCCCTTAATCAACGGCTTAATCCTCGCAAGCCGCCACTGCCACCCGATAGCCATGGGCTGCGCAGCCCTATCACCCTCCCCCTAAACCATAAAATCTTTCTCCCTCATCACCTATTAAACCATCAACATCACCATTCATTTCCAAAGAATCAAATCCAAAAGAAAAAGAAAGAAATCAACTTCATCTTCCTTCTTCAAACACCCACTCACGCACCCACTTACCACCGCCGCCTCCACCTTCACCACCGCCACCACCCGGCCGTCCCTAGGCCGGCCATTCCCTCCCCCACACCTCCTCTCCACTTCTCCACTTCCATCAACCCAAAAACTCCACCACCACCTCCAATTTCAACCATACCCATCTCACCTTCACTTTCATCTTCTCCAAAATTCTCCATAACCACCACCAAATTCCCCACTCCAACCAACCCAACATCATCTCCTCCTCCTCCTCTAACTCCCCACCACCTCCAACCATCGCCACAACCACCACAACCACCACCACCACCATCTTCCACCACCACCAAAACAACCACCACAAACCACCTTCTCCAAAAAAAAAAAACCCCACCTCCCCTCCCCTTGGGGAGCCACGCGCGCGCGCGCCAGCTCACTGGCGGCGGCGGCGCCGCCACCAGGCCGCCACCGGCGGTGGCCGCCGGCCGATTCCCCCTCCCCTCCTTCTTCTTTTTCTTTCTTTCTTTCTTTCTTATTTTCTTTCTTTCTTTCTTTCATTCAAACTTTCAATCATTCCCTAAATAAACATCATATCCCCTCATTCCAAAAATACCCCTCCCCTCATTCCCTTATTACTTCCCTATAATTACAAACATACCCCATTTCATTTTAACTCCTATTTCTCTTTTAAAAACACCTTATTTTCTCTCTCTTCTTCCTACAACTTTCTCTCTCCTCTCTCATTCCCTCCCCAATATTTATATAAATATTTTAAATTATATATATTTTAATATACAAATTACCGGCTAGTGGATTCTCATGCGGGTCACCGATTTCCTGGACTTTTAACCGGTATTTCGCCCCGGTTTCAGGCGAGTGCTTATTATTAAATTAAAAATAATTGTAAGATCACCTAGAGGGGGGTGAATAGGTGATGGCTAATCTAAAGGTCACTTATGAACAAATAATGCGGAATTAAAACTAAGTTGACCAAAATAAAACTTCCTTTTAATATAACACTTATGTATAACCAAGAGTGTTGCCGAATTCCCCTTGCGAGGCTCTGGACAAGCTCCTCTAGATTCCCCTTGAATGGGTTGAGGTGCCGCGTTGGCTCTCTTGGTTGAATACTAGTGTTAACAAGCAATCCCACGCAAGTATATAACAATATAAGCACAAGAGTATATCAAGCATGTACAAGTGAAGACAATGAAAGTAAATGCAAGATATAAAATAGAGACAAAGAGAGAGAGAGGGAAGAGTAAGCAATCGCAAACACAAAGGGTTTGTTTCGAGGTTCGAGCACACTTGCTCTACATCCCCGCCTTCGACACACGAAGGATTTCCACTATGTAAGATCCCACCGGATCTCTCCTCGGTGCCGTACACCTACAAACCCTCGGACTCCCAAGTCCCGTACACACGCAAGCCCACCGACTCGCCAAGGCCGTACCTCGAATCACCAAGAGTTCACAACCGAACTCCAACCACAACGAGCACACTTGCCCGCTTCCTCAAAATACAATGGAAATCTCTTTGGTGATCTAACACTTGATCACCAATTACAAAAGCTCACTACAACACTTTCCTATAGGATAGATATGTCTATGGATGCTCAAGTGTAGTGTGAGAAATCAAGGAAAGAAAGCTTTGGTAGAAAACACAAGAAATCACTTTAACACTCTCTTGATAAAAACTCCCTTTTGATTGGAAGTATTAGCACTCTATTTTGTGGAGAAAACTTCTGAAATGAGTGGGAAAAACTGCTCAAGAAGTCTCAAAAATCTTAACCTCAAAACAGATGACAAGATCCCAATTTATAGGCTGCAGAAAATAGAGCCGTTGGGAATCTGTCAGTGCTGTCGGTCGACCGCCGGTCGACCGGCCAATCGGTCATTTTTCTGACCGTTGCAGCCACCGGTCGACCGGCTCGGTCGACCGATAACCTGGAATGAACTGTCGGTCGACCGGCCCGGTCGACTGATATTTCCAGAGAGCAAAGCTCTCTTGGTCGGTCGACCGACCCGGTCGACCGGCCACTGTGCTGACAACGTGCACAGGGCTGTGCACATCGGTCGACCGGTCCGGTCGACCGACATGGCCTGTCAGCCAGTCTCCAGGTCTGAAAACAGGATTTAAAATCTTTTTATAAAATCCTAAAAATACATAGAGTTTCTAAAAAATAGTTTTACCAATATACTTGAAAGAACAAACATGCTTGCACAAAATCAAGACATGTTATAGATGTTTTGGTCTATTTTTGTAACTTAGAAATATTAGCTCAATAACCAAAATGTATTTTTCCAAAACATGTTTTTCCAAACTTGTTTTTCTAAATCTTCATCAAATACAAAAACAAGATATTTGAGTTCATTTTAAAGCATAGTGTGTATGGATATGATCCACTACACAATCAATAAGAAATATCTATGTTTTTGATATAAAGCTCTAATCAAGATTTTGGTTTAAAGATATGAACTATGAAATACCAAAATCCAAGATAAATATTTTGTCTCAAAGAAAATCTTTAAAAAAATTCTTTTCAAAAAAAATCTTTTATGAAATCAATTAAATCAAGAGTTCTATCAAGAGTGTGTGTGTGTGATATAACTTGAGCAATCCACCAACTATCTATCCTTTACATTTTTACTAAAACAAAAATACAAATTCTATACCTAGACCCAAGTCTTCAACTTCTTGAAGTCTTCCCTTGAAGGCTTCTCATCTTCTTGACTTGGTCCAAGCTTGATCCAAAACTCCTTGGATCACAACATGCAAGCTCCAAATCTTGATCTTTTAACCTTTGTTGAGCTTTGCACCTACTAAGATCTTGATCATGAATCTGTCACTAATTAAACACAAGATCATTAGTAACTATAACTACATGAGTTGATCATCATCAAAACTAGGGTGAAGGGCCTTTGGGCCAACAATCTCCCCCTTTTTGATGATGACAAAACTCATGGAGTTATATATGCATGGATTAAAGTAAAGCTTCAAAGAAGCTCCCCCTTAACTCATGCATAATAAATAAGCAATAGATATTCAATGAAGCACATAAAAATGTATGCAAATGAATGCATGTAAAACAAAACAAATCTTTTATTTCTTGTGATGCAAGAGTAAAAGCACAAGTCAAAATCTTTCTCCCCTTAAGTAAAGAACAAATACTTCTCCCCCTTAAGGAATCATGCATATAACTCAAATACTTCTCCCCCTTTTTGTCAATCATCAACAAAGGGTTCAAAGTAAAATACATCAAACAAATTTTCTCCCCCTTTTTGTTAAAAACAAATAGATCAAGGAGGGGTAAATACAAATCAATCAATAAAATTTATATGCGATATAAATTCATGAAGAGGAAGACGTTAAGTTAGCTTCCCGACACATATACATTACATGAAAGAGGGATGACAAGCCCTAATTCACATAACGTATAATATGTCATGCATAAGAGGAGATGTGAAGCTCCCCCTACACACGTATATCATGAAAAGAAGAGTTGTCAAGCTCCTCAAATTATAATATACTCAACATGAATCTATATGTAGAAGAGATGTTAAGCTCTCCTTGCATATAGGAAATACAAATAAAAAAAATTTTGAATTTTCTTTATAAAATAAATTTTGAATTTTTCTTTATCAAAACAAAATTTTAACTTTTTCTTAGTAACAACAAATTTTGAGATATCAATTGTAAAATAATCAAATTTTGAATTTTTGATACCAATTTCAAAAAAATACAATGCACAAGCTTATTATGAAATACCAATTTGAAATCTAATTAAGCTTAGCATCAACAATCTTTGTGCTTTAAAGGAAATACCACTTGTAAAATAAGCACAAATAGATAACATATATGTATGACAAGATAATACCAATAGAAATTGATATAATTTGAAGGCATTCATACATACAATCAAAATATGGATATACACAACATGAAGTCATATTGATACCAATTGCAAATAACCAATGATACCAATTTAAAAGTAAGCATAAGTGTATACATCATATAATCTACCATATGAAGAATTCGAACTAGTTAAATGAACTTGTTTTAAGAACTAGTACGAGATCCTTCCATCAAGGAATAAGTTAAAAAGTTTTTCATGAAAGATCAATGAAACACAAGGCACTAAAAACACTCTAATCCATAAAGTCCATATAATATTTTCAAAAGAAGTGAGTGTACTAATGTTATGTGAAACATGGCATCATGAAAGTTGCAATAAAACTCAATATTCCTTAAAATCATAAATTTTGAAATACGAAAATCATCACAAATTTTAATATATGAAAATCATCAAAATTATATTTCATAGCATATGTATGTTTTGACAAGACATTAAGTATACATACATATCCCCAAAATACAATTGAGTCCTTATAAATAGATTTGCATGAAAAGCAAATGACTCAAGGGTTATCCATGTATATTTTAATGTTTTGGCAAAAGAAACTTATACATGAAATGAAATCACATGATCAAAACATAAATCCAAATGGGAATACAAGTTTAAGAATGTAATGATCATCAACACAAGGCTATACTAGTACATCTAATAGGCACAAATAAGCATTCAACCCAATCATATATAGATTTATTTGTGGTCCATAAGGTGTACAAGTATAAATCCAAGTGTTGACAAATACTAACATCTAAACTAATATTCAATACAATGTAGCATCAAAAATTTTGAAATCACAAAAGAGTTTATCCATAAAAATAGAATCATGTGCAATACTTGAAGAATAGATAACTAGTTTAAATGGATTTTTGACAAACTAGTTAAAGATCCTTAAAAAAAATATAAGATCATATGTATTTCATGAATACTACTAAATACATAAAAGTTCAAGCACTCATATTCCATAAAGCTCCAAATTATATATTTTCTTAAAGATTGAGTGTTCAAAAGTTATGTAAATAGTATCTACATGAAAATAGTCATTGAAGCCAAAACGATCATAAGCCAAATTTTTAACAACAAATCATGAAAAATCATTTTTCACTAAAATCAACAATTTTCATGGTATATGTATGGTTTATACAAATCTAACAATATGCATACATATCCCAAAAATAAAAGAGTCTATTAAATGTTTGCATGAAGGCAAGAGACTCACGGGTATACATGTATATTTATTAGATTTGAATTAAGCACCCATATACATGAAGTAAATCACTAAAATGGGTAAAACATGTATAAAAGAGAATCATCAAAACTAGTCTTATACATATGCATAAAGTGGATACAAATGAGCATGAAGTTCAATCATATATATGAGTCAATTGTATTTCACTATACATCTATGTATGAATACAAGTTTTGAAATATTCTACATCTAAGCATGTAAATACCACATGAAGCACAAATCAAACAAAATCATGAACATGCTATGAATGTATGAAATAAGTAAAAGCATGTATATAAAAATAGGAGTTAAGAAATTGTTACCAACTTCAAAGCTCCAAGCATGGTGGTCTTTTCCACCAAAATTTCCTTGATAGCAATGCATCTATAAGAGTGTCCATCATATCCATTGCATTCACTACCAAGGCACCAATCCTCTCACGTTTTGTGAGAGCCCTCACCTACATCAAAATCAAAAGGTGGGTTTTGGTACCCATGTTTTCTTGGGTCCTTTGGGGTTAGCATTGTTATAAGGAACCCAAAATCTATTATATTTAGCAAAATATAAATATGGTTTCTTATCAAAACAATATCTTGCTAGATGGCCTTTGCGGCCGCAATGTGTACAAATGTACACCTTAGCATGATGCTTATGAGTGTGATTGTGATCGTGTTGTGCATCATAAGCATGAGCATGATGTGTATGTGCATGAGCATGTGGAGTTTGTTTCTTGGGAAACATGGACTCCAATCTAGTATGTTTAAATGCACAAGAGTTCAAAGTTGAACTCAAATTATTCATTTTATTTTTCAAATTCTTAATCTCATTAGTGTTAGCATGAAAAGCATGATGAGATGAAGAATCATTTTTCTTTTTCTTTTGAAAAACATTATCCTTTTCTTTTTCAACAAATTTTCTTTTTAAAGATTTATTTTCTTCCAAAATACTTTCTTTTTGTTTTTCAACCATAGCAATATTATCCTTCAAAATAGTGTTCCCTTCACAAAGATCATTCAATTTTGAAAATAAGGAAACATTCTCATTTTTCAAATCTTTATTATTCTTTTCTAAGCATGCAATGTTATCTCTACATGAATCATGTTCATTATGCATGCAAGCAATGTCCTTTTTCAAAATTTATTTTCTTTCTTAATTATGTCATATCTTTCAAGCAATAATTGGCATAAAGAATTTAGCTCATCATATGACATACTAGCATCCTCATCATCGGATTCGGTATTTACCTCAAGGGGTCATCCCCTTGGACCATGTAGCACTTGTTGGAGGTGTCGCTTCCAACATCCGAATCGCTCCCCGCATAGTATTGTTCATTTTCGCCAAGGGAGATGAGGGTGTTCCATACTACAAAAGCCATATCAATATTAGCAACCCTACATAAATAATCATCATTTAGGGTGCTCTTTAAAGCATGTAGGGCTTTTGTATTAGCCTCAAGATTCTTACCATCTATACAATAAGCATTATTAGTAGTGGCAAGATATACATTATAACCTAGGGCTTTGAGGAATAATGACATCTTAACTTTCCAAATGTGGATGTTAAGAATATCAAAGGTGGGTGGTGACATAAAGTTCATGGTGAGGTGTGTGTGTACAACAAATATTGTGATTAGCCCAAATGTAGGATCTTTAACTCTTAGGTTGTTAGACCCTTATCAAGAGCACTAGCTCTGATACCAATTGTAAGATCACCTAGAGGGGGGGTGAATAGGTGATGGCTAATCTAAAGGTCACTTATGAACAAATAATGCGGAATTAAAACTAAGTTGACCAAAATAAAACTTCCTTTTAATATAACACTTATGTATAACCAAGAGTGTTGCCGAATTCCCCTTGCGAGGCTCTGGACAAGCTCCTCTAGATTCCCCTTGAATGGGTTGAGGTGCCGCGTTGGCTCTCTTGGTTGAATACTAGTGTTAACAAGCAATCCCACGCAAGTATATAACAATATAAGCACAAGAGTATATCAAGCATGTACAAGTGAAGACAATGAAAGTAAATGCAAGATATAAAATAGAGACAAAGAGAGAGAGAGGGAAGAGTAAGCAATCGCAAACACAAAGGGTTTGTTTCGAGGTTCGAGCACACTTGCTCTACATCCCCGCCTTCGACACACGAAGGATTTCCACTATGTAAGATCCCACCGGATCTCTCCTCGGTGCCGCACACCTACAAACCCTCGGACTCCCAAGTCCCGTACACACGCAAGCCCACCGACTCGCCAAGGCCGTACCTCGAATCACCAAGAGTTCACAACCGAACTCCAACCACAACGAGCACACTTGTCCGCTTCCTCAAAATACAATGGAAATCTCTTTGGTGATCTAACACTTGATCACCAATTACAAAAGCTCACTACAACACTTTCCTATAGGATAGATATGTCTATGGATGCTCAAGTGTAGTGTGAGAAATCAAGGAAAGAAAGCTTTGGTAGAAAACACAAGAAATCACTTTAACACTCTCTTGATAAAAACTCCTTTTGATTGGAAGTATTAGCACTCTATTTTGTGGAGAAAACTTCTGAAATGAGTGGGAAAAACTGCTCAAGAAGTCTCAAAAATCTTAACCTCAAAACAGATGACAAGATCCCAATTTATAGGCTGCAGAAAATAGAGCCGTTGGGAATCTGTCAGTGCTGTCGGTCGACCGCCGGTCGACCGGCCAATCGGTCATTTTTCTGACCGTTGCAGCCACCGGTCGACCGGCTCGGTCGACCGATAACCTGGAATGAACTGTCGGTCGACCGGCCCGGTCGACTGATATTTCCAGAGAGCAAAGCTCTCTTGGTCGGTCGACCGACCCGGTCGACCGGCCACTGTGCTGACAACGTGCACAGGGCTGTGCACATCGGTCGACCGGTCCGGTCGACCGACATGGCCTGTCAGCCAGTCTCCAGGTCTGAAAACAGGATTTAAATCTTTTATAAAATCCTAAAAATACATAGAGTTTCTAAAAAATAGTTTTACCAATATACTTGAAAGAACAAACATGCTTGCACAAAATCAAGACATGTTATAGATGTTTTGGTCTATTTTTGTAACTTGGAAATATTAGCTCAATAACCAAAATGTATTTTTCCAAAACATGTTTTTCCAAACTTGTTTTTCTAAATCTTCATCAAATACAAAAACAAGATATTTGAGTTCATTTTAAAGCATAGTGTGTATGGATATGATCCACTACACAATCAATAAGAAATATCTATGTTTTTAATATAAAGCTCTAATCAAGATTTTGGTTTAAAGATATGAACTATGAAATACCAAAATCCAAGATAAATATTTTGTCTCAAAGAAAATCTTTAAAAAAATTCTTTTCAAAAAAAATCTTTTATGAAATCAATTAAATCAAGAGTTCTATCAAGAGTGTGTGTGTGTGATATAACTTGAGCAATCCACCAACTATCTATCCTTTACATTTTTACTAAAACAAAAATACAAATTCTATACCTAGACCCAAGTCTTCAACTTCTTGAAGTCTTCCCTTGAAGGCTTCTCATCTTCTTGACTTGGTCCAAGCTTGATCCAAAACTCCTTGGATCACAACATGCAAGCTCCAAATCTTGATCTTTTAACCTTTGTTGAGCTTTGCACCTACTAAGATCTTGATCATGAATCTGTCACTAATTAAACACAAGATCATTAGTAACTATAACTACATGAGTTGATCATCATCAAAACTAGGGTGAAGGGCCTTTGGGCCAACAATAATTACCCTTGTATTTATAAAATGATATTGACATGTGGATATTTTAATATGCCTAATACTTGCTATGATAATTTTTAGTACATGACTCCATGCTATATTTGACCCGGTATTTGCCATGCTATATTTGACACCGGTATTTGTCATGCTATATTTGACACCGGTATTTGCCATGCTATATTTGACACCGGTATTTGCCATGCTATATTTGATACCAATATTTGACATGCTACACTTGACCCGTGACGTCTGACACCGGCACTCAGTATTTACACCGGTACTCGGTATTTACACTGGTACTCAGTATTTACACCGATACTTGGCATATTACACTTGATATATTATTTATGACTCCGGCACTCAGTATTCACACCGACACTCGATATATAGACCCGGTACTTGATATATGTCATACCTGACACATGGCCCTAACACACGGTATATGATATGCTTCCATGTAGTACAAATACCTGGACCTGACATCATAACTCTTGACCGGACACTACCATCCCTGATACCTGTATTATATGACATATTCATGACTATCACTTTTACGGGAACTTGGCATGACTATTATATTATTACCAGATATTTGGTACTCCTGAACTCCTGTACTCCTGTATCATTGAACCCCTGTAATAGGGAGGCTCCAGACATTACTCCTGATATTATACTCCTATTGACCCCCGTAATAGGATAACCATGGATATTGTACATTTGTGAATACCCCGTGAACATTATTATTTGAGACTTTGTTATATTTAAATAACTTACACCGGGATGGGGGAAATTGATGGGTATCGATATAGCTTCTGTGTTTATGGTGGCCATACATATGTTGTACAACTTCCTGTAGGATTCGACCTGGAGGCCACCAGGCGTTTCCGAGGGGTGTACTGGCACCCCTACCCCCTTGCCTGCCTGTCCGGGTGTGCTATAATCCCCTGGGTATATCCTGTGGGGAACGGTGATACTCTATTCCTGTTCGGGCGTATACTAAGACCTTCAGGCATATAGCAAGTCCCGGTGCCTAGCGGTACGTTCCGGCTCAGTACCGGATACTCCTGGACCGTTGTCCCGGGCATGCACGGGACCCATTCTAAACATGGTTCGTCGTTCCCCATCAATTTCTAATAACCAGCCTCGCTTGATTTGTATGCGGAAGTATATGGCACGGTCTTATACTGAAACATACAAATTGAACGAGTCTTAATAATAACTTGATAAATGACTTAAGGTTACATGAATTCTGTTACTTGCTATTTATGGTAGTTATTCCATGCTTGCCAATTTGATTACATGACCTGCTACACTTGCTTTATCTCATGATTCATTATTTATTGTGATTATTCCATGCTTATTGATCTTGGTACATTATACTTGGCATGATGCACTTACTTTTATTTATACTTGCCACTTGGCTTCTTTATGCACTCGCTGGGTTGCCCATTAACAACCCTGAATTTGTTTGTTCAGATTTGATAGGTTGGACCGAGGTAGACCTATCAGCTGAGGATCAGGCCTACTTCGAGGAGCAGGCGGATCAGCCGTAGCTTCGTCCAGTCTTTTCTGTTCGCGAGATTCTCTCTCTTCCAGCTCGTGAGTTTATCTTTTGTATCTTGTATAGTCTACTTTTGTACTACCTGGTGATGTAATATTTATGTAATATTATGTCACAATTTGTGATAACTAAGTACTTGTACTTTTTTGTATTGGAATGTATAATACCACGTATTTCCGCACTCTGATCCCTGTATTGTGATGTATTGATGCTTAGCGTACATCCGGGATGGTTCCATCGCCCTGCGTATGTACGTCGCAGTGGCGTCTCCGTACCCACCGGGATCGGGGCGTCACAGGTTGGTATCAGAGCGTAGGCTCTCACACCTTCAATACAGCCAGTCTGCAAATTAATGTTGTGTTAATTTGCGACTGAGTCACATGAGTCCTTGTTATACATTCTAATTATAAGTACAAAGTTATCTATTCTTTCCTTGAAATCCATCCCTTGATTTCTGAAATCTCATGAAGTTCCTTATTTCATCATCTTTTCAGTAAGCTCGAATATGGAGAGGCGGGGGACACGGAACGGTCCCGGCACTTCCCGTGAAAGTCCGAACTGGGAGAATGACATGATGAGGATACTCCAGGGGATGATGGATAGCCAACAGCAGCAGATAGAGCTCCTGTGGCAAGGATTGCTCACTACACCCCGGGAGCAGAGGCCGGGTACTATTTCGGATTTTCGGAGATTGCAGCCAGTAGAATTTTCGGGCACGGAGAAGCCCCTGGATGCAGAGCAATGGTTGATAGACTGACCGATCTTTTGAAGGCAGCCAGAATTCCTACTGAAAACCAGGTAGAAGTGGCCAAGATCCAGCTGAAAGATGTGGCGAGGACTTGGTGGCTAGCCGAGGAGGCGAGGCTTGAGAAGCCTATCTCTTGGGACCAGTTTTCGAAGGGCTTCTATGAGAGGTTTTTCCCTGCAACTGCTCAAAGGAGATGGAGGAGCAGTTTATCAAGCTGCAGCAGTGGAATCGATCTGTGGATGAGTATGCTGCGAAATTTCTGAGATTTAGTCAGTTTGCACCATATATGGTGGCCGACGAGGAGAAGAGGGCTAGCAGATTTCAGTAAGGACTGAGGGTGGATATCCAGATGTTGCTTATATCCCACCAGCTGAAGACATACTCTCAAGTTCTTTCTATTGCTCGTGATGTGGAGCAGGGATTGGAGAAGAAGAGGAGAGGTGAGCTGCAGCACAAGCCTATGAAGCGTCAGTTTCAGCAGGTGCACAGGGGGAATCCAGTCAGATCCTTTGGTGTCCCAGTAGCCAAGCAGCCATTTCAGCCTTCTTCTCAGCAGCTTGTGTGTGGGTACTGCCAGAAACCCGGACACAATCAGCGGAACTGCCGTATGGCCAATGGACTGTGTTTGGCATGCGGATCCGGCAATCACTCGGTGGGAGAGTGTCCATTCAAGAAGACCTGGAATGCAGCTCCAGTACCACCAGCACTTCCAGTACGAGCAGCACCACCAGCTCCTCCAGCTCGAGCAGCTACCCCAGCACTTTCAGCACACCAATGAGGAGGAATCCAGGACCAATTGGCAGAAGAGCTCCACTTCCTCCCCAGCGTCAGACTCTGGGTCAGGCTTAGAGGGGACCCAGGACCGGAGTAGGCCGCGGGAGAGGTCAGGCTTACAACTTGACAGCCAAGGAAGCTGAGGCATCTGGAGAGTAGTGGCAGGTACAATTTTGGTCCACTCAATTCCAGTCTTATCACTTTTTGACTCTGGTGCATCGCATTGCTTCATATCCAGTAGATTTATCGCCTTGCACTCTATACCCCTAGTATGTTTGAGTGACCAATTGGAAATTAGTACGGGGAATGGGGTAGTCACTACTAACAAGATTTGCAAGGCGTGCACTGTGGAGTTATGTGGTAGGAAGTTAGAAGCCGACATGTTCGTACAAGACACTGGAAGGTACGATGTGATCCTAGGTATGACTTGGCTCAGCAAGTATCATGCGGTGATCGACTGTCAGAACAAGAAGGTGATCTTCAGGATTTCACACCAACCGGAGTTCCAGTTCTTTGGAGAACGCAAGTCCCTCCGGAAGGAAGATCAACTGGATTGTGCCACTGCAGAAGATAAGAAGAAGACGATGTCAGTGTGGAATGAGTTCCTGATGTCTTTGAAGAGATATCAGGACTTCCACCTGACAGAGTTGTGGAGTTCTCTATTGACCTTATTCCAGGAGCGACTCCCATCTCTAAAGCACCGTACCGGATGGCACCAACTGAATTGGCTATATTGAAGGAGCAGCTGCTGGAGTATTCGAGCAAGGGTCTGATTAGACCGAGTACTTCACCTTGGGGAGCACCAGTGTTGTTGGCAAACAAGAAGGATGGTGGCAAGAGATTATGCATTGATTACAGAGAGTTGAACAAAGTCACCATCAAGAACAAATACCCTTTGCCGAGAATTGATGATCTATTTGATCAACTTCACGGAGCCCAAGTGTTCTCGAAGTTAGATATGTAGTCGGGGTACCATCAGTTGAAGGTGAAGAACGAAGACATCTAGAAGACGGCATTTAGGACTCGTTATGGTCATTATGAGTTCTTAGTTATGCCCTTTGGAGTTACAAATGCCCCAGCAGTCTTCATGGACTTGATGAATAGAATCTTCTCTCCCTATCTGGATAAATTTGTATTGGTGTTCATTGATGATATTTTGGTCTATTCCAAGAATGAAGAGGAGCATGCAGAGCATCTGAGGATTGTGCTACAGACTTTCCGACTGGAGCAGCTTCATGCCAAACTTAGCAAGTGTGAGTTTTGGCTGGAGAGTATAGCCTTCTTGGCCATATTGTTTCTAAGGAAGGAATCTCGGTGGATCCCAGCAAGATTCAGGCGGTGAAGGACTGGCCACTCCGAAGTCCGTGACAGAGATCAGGAGCTTCATCAGACTAGCTGGATATTATCGAAGGTTCGTGCAGGACTTCTCGAAGATTGCAGCTCCATTGACCAAGCTTACCAGGAAGGGAGAGAAGTACATATGGACTGAGGAGTGTGCGTCTGCTTTTGAGGAGTTGAAAAACAAGTTGATTTCGGCTCCAATCTTGAAGACACCCTCAGGGACAGGGGGTATGGTTGTGTATTGTGATGCCTCAGGGAAGGGCCTTGGATGCGTATTAATGCAGCATGGACATGTGGTGGCTTATGCATCCAGGCAATTAAAGCCTCATGAGAAGAACTACCCAACGCATGATTTAGAGCTGGCAGCTGTGATCTTTGCGTTGAAGATTTGGAGGCATTACCTGCTTGGTGACCGAGTGTTGATTTACACTGATCATAAGAGCCTGAAGTACATTTTCACTCAGAAGGAGTTGAACATGAGGCAGAGGTGATGGCTTGAGTTGATGGCAGATTATGATATAGATCTGCAGTATTATCCTAGCAAGGTTAATGTTATACCAGATGCCCTGAGTAGAAGACCTGAAGCCAACATGGTTATGTTGCTCACTCAGCAGGAGGAGTTACTCAAAGAGATGAGGCGGCTAGATTTGATGGTGACTCGGAGGACCAGTGGATCCGTGCAGTTGATGGCATTTCAGATCCAGCCGACACTGATGGAGGAGATTAGAGAAGCTCAGAGAGAAGATCCCAGATTGCTGAAGTTCAGAGAGCAAGTGGAAGCGGGGATGAGATCAGATGTTTGCATACATCCCGATGGTGCACTCTATTTCAGGGGCAGAATTTGTGTGCCTCAGGGGGAGATTAGACAGAAGATCTTAGCTGAGTCCCACAGCTCAGCTTACTCTATATACCCTGGAGGAACTAAGATGTATCAGGATCTGAAGCAACATTTCTGGTGGAATGCGATGAAGAGGGAGATCGCACAATTTGTGGCGAAGTGTCTATTGTGTCAGCAAGTGAAGGCTGAACACCGGAGATCAGCTGGATTACTACAGCCTTTGCCTATACCAGAATGGAAGTGGGAGCATGTTACTATGGATTTTGTCACCGCTCTACCCCGCAGTCCAAAGGGGAACAATGCAGTGTGGGTAGTTGTTGACCGTCTCACTAAGTCAGCACATTTCATACCCTTCAGAGTGGGGCAATCTACGGAGCTTCTGGCAGACAAGTACATGAGGGAGATTGTTCGACTGCATGGAGTTCCAGTTAGTATCATGTCGGATAGGGACACGAGGTTCAGATCTCGCTTCTAGGAGAGCCTTCAAGAGAGTCTGGGGGCCCGTCTGAAGTTCAGCACATCTTATCATCCAGAGACGGACGGGCAGTCTGAACGGACCATTCAGATCCTAGAAGACATGTTGAGGGCTTGTATGATAGACTTCAAGGGATCGTGGGAAGACCATCTACATTTGGCAGAGTTTTCCTACAATAATAGCTATCAGGCGAGCATCAAGATGACTCCATTCGAAGCCCTTTATGGCAGGAGATGCAGATCACCATTGTGTTGGGATGAAGTTGGTGAGAGAAGGCATTTGGGACCGGATGTGATAGTACAGGCGGTGGACAAGATCAGGAGCATCCAAGAGCACCTTCGTGCAGCACAGGACAGACAGAAGAGTTGGGCAGATTCCAATAGAAGACCGTTGGAGTTTCAGGCGGGAGAGCATGTGTTTCTGAAGATATCTCCGACCAAGGGAGTGATCAGATTTGGTGCACGTGGGAAGCTGAGTCCGAGGTATATAGGCCCGTTTGAGATATTGGAGCGAGTTGAAGAAGTGGCCTACAGGTTGGCACTGCCTCCATCACTGGAAGGAGTGCACAATGTGTTTCATGTGTCACAGCTGAGAAGATACATCAGGGATGAGAGCCATATATTGGATTATTCAGAGTTGGAGTTGCAGCCGGATTTGTCATATACTGAGCAACCAATGGCTATTGTGGACAGAAGTGTCAAGACCCTGAAGAACCGGACCATCCCATTGGTGCTTGTTTCGTGGAACAGGCATACTCCGAGAGAAGCAACTTGGGAGCGAGAAGACGTCATTCGTGACCGTTACCCGCATCTGTTCGAGCCTTGAGTGGTAATATACTCTTGTACTCCACCTCTTGACTCATTAATTCCTTATTTCCATGTTCATCTCTTTCCTTATAGAAATTTCGAGGACGAAATTTTGTTAGGTGGGTAGATTGTAGCATCCCATACCCGGGATACGTACCCAGATACGAGTCCCAAAATTTTTCGACCATATTGCTTAATTTTCTTCCTGTATGTGTTTTTGAATTGTTATCACTTATATTTTTGAGTATCGGATCTGGATTCTCAGACCGAGAGTAAGCCCTGACCCGGACCGGGAACCCGATACCAGCCAGTAGCCCGATTTGACTTTCTAGTAGTCCGATTTGACTGATTTTAGTTTCAGAGACTGTTTTCTAATATTTTAAATTTTTCATGATTTTTTGGAATTTTTCTGCAAAATCTCCAAAACCGGTGTCGGTTGGCATCGTTGACTGATTCCCAGATTTTTAGTTTTCAAATGAGTTTGAATTTTTAGAAACGGCTTTCACAGTACTTCTTAGAATTTTATTTTCTGTCTAAATACATTTTTTGGGATTTTTCTAAATTTGTCAAAATTTGACCGATTCTGGTGTCGGCCGGTATCGCTGGAAGATTTTAGGATTTTTAATTTGAAAATACATCAAATTTCTCAAATCCGATTTCACCATGTATCTTAGAATAATATTTACTATTTTTGAGAATTTTTTGGTACGTTTCTGAAACAGTCAAATTTTCGCCTTATTTAAATAATAATATTTTTACCGGCGATTTCTTTTCTGGCTTTTCCCTCCTCTACTCTCCTAATTTATGCTACCAAAAATTATAACAAATAAAATAGGTAATAATAAAAATTTAAAACATTTTATTTCATTTTCCTTATTTTTCAATTTTCTTTCTTTTCTTTTTTTCTTTTCTTTCACCTTGATATTCCCCCCTTAATCAACGGCTTAATCCTCGCTAGCCGCCACTGCCGCCCGACAGCCATGGGCTGCGCAGCCCTATCACCCTCCCCCTAAACCATCAAATCTTCCTCCCTCATCACCTATTAAACCACCAACATCACCATTCATTTCCAAAGAATCAAAATCCAAAAGAAAAAGAAAGAAATCAACTTCATCTTCCTTCTTCAAACAACCCACTCACGCACCCACTTGCCACCGCCGCCTCCACCTTCACCACTGCCACCACCGGCCGTCCCTAGGCCGGCCGTCCCTAGGCCGGCCATCCCCTCCCCCACACCTCCTCTCCACTTCTCCACTTCCATCACCCCAAAAACTCCACCACCACCTCCAATTTCAACCATACCCATCTCACCTTCACTTCAATCTTCTCCAAAATTCTCCATCACCACTGCCAAATTCCCACTCCAACCAACCCAACATCATCTCCTCCTCCAACTCCCCACCACCTCCAACCATCACCACAACCACCACAACCACCACCACCACCATCTTCCACCACCACCAAAACAACCACCACAAACCACCTTCTCCAAAAAAAAAAACCCCACCTCCCCTCCCCTTGGGAGAGCCACGCGCGCGCGCGCCCAGCTCACCGGCGGCGGCGGCGCCGCCACCAAGCCGCCGCCGGCGGTGGCCGCCGGCCGATTCCCCCTCCCCTCCTTCTTCTTTTTCTTTCTTTCTTTCTTTCTATTTTCTTTCTTTCTTTCTTTCATTCAAACTTTCAATCATTCCCTAAATAAACATCATATCCCCTCATTCTAAAAATACCCCTCCCCTCATTCCCTTATTACTTCCCTATAATTACAAACATACCCCCTTTCATTTTAACTCCTATTTCTCTTTTAAAAACACCTTATTTTCTCTCTCTTCTTCCTACAACTTTCTCTCTCCTCTCTCTCTCCTCTCTCATTCCCTCCCCAATATTTATATAAATATTTTAAATTATATATATTTTAATATACAAATTACCGGCTAGTGGATTCTCATGCGGGTCACCGATTTCCTGGACTTTTAACCGGTATTTCGCCCCGGTTTCAGGCGAGTGCTTATTATTAAATTAAAAATAATTACCCTTGTATTTATAAAATGATATTGACATGTGGATATTTTAATATGCCTAATACTTGCTATGATAATTTTTAGTACATGACTCCAATCTATATTTGACCCGGTATTTGCCATGCTATATTTGACACCGGTATTTGCCATGCTATATTTGACACCGATAATTGTCATGTTATATTTGATACCGATATTTGACATGCTACACTTGACCCGTGACGTCTGACACCGGCACTCAGTATTTACACCGGTACTCGGTATTTACACCGGTACTCAGTATTTACACCGATACTTGGCATATTACACTTGATATATTATTTATGACTCCGGCACTCGGTATTCACACCGACACTCGATATATAGACTCGGTACTTGATATATGTCATACCTGACACATAGCCCTAACACACGGTATATGATATGCTTCCATGTAGTACAAATACCTGGACCTGACATCATAACTCTTGACCGGACACTACCACCCCTGATACCTGTATTATATGACATATTCATGACCATCACTTTTACGGGGACTTGGCATGACTATTATATTATTACCAGATATTTGGTACTCCTGTACTCCTGTATCCTTGAACCGCTGAAATAGGGAGGCTCCTGACATTACTCCTGATATTATACTCCTGTTGACCCCCGTAATAGGATAACCATGGATATTGTACATTTGTGAATACCCCGTGAACATTATTATTTGAGACTCTGTATATTTAAACAACTTACACCGGGATGGGAGAAATTGATGGGTATCGATATAGCTTCTGTGTTTATGGTGGCCATACATATGTTGTACAACTTCCTGTAGGATTCGACTTGGAGGCCACCAGGCGTTTCCGAGGGGTGTACTGGCACCCCTACCCCCTTGCCTGCCTGTCCGGGTGTGCTATAATACCCTGGGTATATCCTGTGGGGAACAGTGACACTCTATTCCTGTTCGGGCGTATACTAAGACATTCGGACATACGGTAAGTCCCAGTGCTTAACGGTACGTTCCGGCTCAGTACCGGATACTCCTGGACCGTTGTCCCGGGCATGTACGAGACCCATTCTAAACATGGTTCGTCGTTCCCCATCAATTTCCAATAACCAGCCTCGCTTGATTTGTATGCGGAAGTATATGGCACCGGTCTTATACCGAAACATACAAATTGAACGAGTCTTAATAATAACTTGATAAATGACTTAAGGTTACATGAATTCTGTTACTTGCTATTTATGGTAGTTATTCCATGCTTGCCAATTTGATTACATGACCTGCTACACTTGCTTTATGTCATGATTCATTATTTATTGTGATTATTCCATGCTTATTGATCTTGGTACATTATACTTGGCATGATGCACTTACTTTTATTTATACTTGCCACTTGACTTCTTTATGCACTCGCTGGGTTGCCCATTAACAACCCTGAATTTGTATGTTCAGATTTGACAGGTTGGACCGAGGTAGACCCATCAGCTGAGGATCAGGCCTACTTCGAGGAGCAGGCGGATCAGCCGTAGCTTCGTCCAGTTTTTTTCGCTCGCGAGATTCTCTCTCTTCCAGCTCGTGAGTTTATCTTTTGTATCTTGTACAGTCTACTTTTGTACTACCTGATGATGTAATATTTATGTAATATTATGTTACAATTTGTGATAACTAAGTACTTGTACTGTTTGTATTGGAATGTATAATACCACGTATTTCCGCACTCTGATCCCTGTATTGTGATGTATTGATGCTTAGCGTACATACGGGATGGTTCCATCGCCCTGCGTATGTACGTCGTAGTGGCGTCTCCGTACCCGCCGGGATCGGGGCGTCACAATAAATACATGAGTTAATCATCATCAAAACTAGAGTGATAGGCCTTTGGCCTACAGTCTCCCCCTTTTTAATGATGACAAAACTCATGGATATATATGCAAGGATTAAAGTAAAGCTTCAAAGAAGCTCCCCTTAACTCATACATAACAATAAACAAATATATATTCAATTAAAGCTCGTAAAATAAACAAACATGTATGCAAACATAAGGAGATAAACATGCCAAAACTCATCAAATTCTTCTCTCCCTTTTTGCAAAACAAACAATATGCATAAACAAAAATTCTTCTCCCCCTTTATGTATAAAGTAAGGAAAAACATGCATATATACTAAAATACTTCTCCCCTTTTTTTCTAATCATCAACAAAGGGGTTTAAGTAAACAAAAAATGTTCTCCCCCTTTTTGTCCGAAACAAAAATCAACAAAGGGGTGAAATCAAATCAACCTTTAAAGAGATGTATGCGATATACATTCATGAAGAGAGAGACGTGAGTTAGCTCCCCTACATACATGCATTACATGAAGAAGGGATGACAAGCCCTAACTCACATAACACATAATATGCAATGCATAAGAGGAGATGCGAAGCTCCCCCTACACACGTGTATCGCATAAAGAAGAGTTGTCAAGCTCCTCAATATAAGATACACTCAACATGAATCTATATGTAGAAGAGATGTTAAGCTCCCTTACATATAGGCAATACATATCAAAACATTTTTAACTCAAATTTTTGATAATTACTTAAACAAATTTAAAATTTACTCAAGGTAATAAAACACATTTTGAGATACTTTTGTAAATAAACAAACTTTTAAGATACCAATTGTAACTAAACAATACAAATTTTGAATTTCTTAAATCAATAAATCAATTTGAGATATCACAAGATTTTTGATGTCATACGAAATAGGAAATTTGTGATACCAATTGAAATTGAAACACTTGTATATTTTATATCAATGAAAGAAAATATTTTGAATCACATACCAATTGAAATATATGGTAAATTTTGATACCAAATAGGTAAAACTTATTGATACCAAATGAAATTTAAACCCAATTGGAAATTGAAACATATTGATACCAATTGAAGTATATTGAAATATATTATAAATTTTAATATCAATAAAAACACCAAATGAAAATAATGCATAAGCTTGTTAAAATACCAATTGAGATACCAATTGAAAATCAAGATTTGAATTAAGTTTAGCACAAACATACTTTATACTTTAAACATGTAAATATCTTGTAAATCAAGCATAAACAAATCATATATATGTATGAAAATGAAAATACCAATAGAAATTGATATTATTTGAAATTTAAAGCATACATACATAGAAAATAAAATATGAGTATACAAAATATATCAATTGTGATACCAATTGAAACTATGATGTGAAATTAGTATATAACTCATAAAATCCACCCTTTTCATGCACATGATAACAGATATTTAAATTGAGCATACAAGGCATGGTCGCCCATCCGTCCGCCCTTAAAGGGGTTGATAGGGGTTTTCAAAAATAAGAGTTTGAAAATATTTTAGCATTAAAAACACTACCAAATGAAGAATACATAACTAGTTAAAAGCAATTTGAAAAACTAGTTAAACATCCTTCAAATATGAAATCAAATCATATGAGTCCATGAAGTATGCTAAAACACAAGAATTAACACTCAAAATCTATAAGGCTCAAAAAATCTCATGAAAATAATGTCATAAGTAAACAAATGAAATGTGAGTGTACCATAATCATGTGAGTAGCATTTTCGTGAAACTAAGCAATAAAGCTCAAAAACATCAATATGTGAAAAATATGAAAATTCATTTTCATCTAAAAACAAACTTCTAGGTACATGTATGATTTATCCAAAACTAACAATATGCATACATATCACAAACATAAAAAAGTCCATAATGTAAATTGCATGAAGGTAAGTGACTTAAGAGTATACATGTATATTTATTAGATTTAGACAAAGATTACATATACATGAAGTAAAAGAAAAATAAGCAAAAATAAGTATAAATGAGGGAATCATCCAAACTAGGCTATACATGTGCATGTAGTGAGTACAAATGAACAATGAAGTGCAAACGTATATGAATCAAATGTTGCTCATTACTTGTATACGTATATACACAAGTTTTAAAAAAAACTACATCTAAACAAGTATTTACCACATGAAGCATAAACACAAAACATGCTTATTTTAACAAACACTAAAACATGCTAAAAATTATCAATTATAAAAGTATGTAAATAAAATAGGAGTTTAGAGATAGTTACCAAACCATAAGAACTATACTCCAAATCTCCAAAACATGATGGTCGTTCCACCAAACCTCCTTGATAGCAGTGCATCAAATGTATGTCCATCAAGTCCATGCATCCACCATCAAGGCACCAAATCTCTCACGTCATGTGAGAGCCCGCACCTACATCAAATATAAAAGGTGGGGACTTTGGTACCCATTTTCTTTTGGGTCTTCGGGGTTAGCATTGTAAGGAACCAATCATTCTTATTAGCAAAATTTAAAGAGTTTATTCTATCATAACAAAAAATCTTGCTAAATGGCCTTTGCGGCCACAACGTGTACACTTGTACACTCTATCATGCATATGTGTATGGGTGTGATCATGACGTGCAAAGTGTGCATATGCATGTTGTGGGTGATGTGCATGAACATGTGGAGCTTGTTTCCTTTGAAATAAGGTTTCCAATCTCGAATGGTTAAAAACACATTTGCTCAAAGTAGAGCTCAAATAATCTGTTGTCCCAGAGGCCTTCCACTCTAGTTTTGATGATGATTAACTCATGTAGTTATAGTTTTGCTAATAATCTTGTGATATTTAGTTTCAGATACTTAATCAAGGTATTAGTATATGAAAGCTCCAACTAATGCTCTTTCATATGGTGATTCAAGAGCCCGAGCGTCAAAGTCATATCTAGCACTCGTTGGAGTCAAGCTCGGTGGATCACGTTTGGATCGAGTCAACTTGGAGACGGCGCTCTACAAGAAGACTTTGGTACAGTGTTCAGTTTTAGATCCATTGTTAAAGGTTAGATAGTGTGGTATGCTCAAGTTCAAAATACACACACGTTTCATGTTTTGGTTTTCGGTTTAACCGATCTTGGTTTTCATGAATAGATAGAATTAACAAGTTTACATGATTTAATGTATATTAGATTTGTTCTATATGCATGTATGCTTCAACTATTTAAACAAACTTAGTTTGATAGTCTATTTCTTGAGTTTGGAGTTTTGGTATTTTAAACAAAACTTATTTTTTGATTTATTGTCAAAAACATTGATGTATATCTTTATATGTATATTGGATTATATCCATATACTATACGCTTCAAAGTTGTTTCAATATCATGTTTTATATTTGGATGAGTTTTGGACAAAAAGGTTTTTCATTTCAAAAATCCAAGTTTTGGAAAATACGGGTTTTGATTTTTGGCAAAATTTTCATAACACAAAAAGAGTTCAAAATGTTTGTAACTTGGTTTGATTTTTCTCAAACAAGTTTGTATTTCAAAGATCATGCAAGAACTTATTTTTGTGAATTTTTAGAGATTTTATGAGATTTATTTAGTAATTAAAAATCAAGTTTTAAATCCCTTTATCAACCCTGCCAGGCTCTGGCGGTCGACCGGGCCGGTCGACCGGACCTAGAGTCGGTCGACCGGATCAGTCGACTGACGTGCACAAGAACGTGCACGTTGTCCAGCCACTTAGGGCGGTCGACCGAGCAGTCGACCGACTGAAAGTGCCCCACTCTCGGGTGGGGGCGGTCGACCGGACGGTCGACCGTGAGGCTTGGCACGGTCGACCGAGCGGTCGACCGTCCAGAGAGCAACTGCTCTCTGGAATTGGCACGGTCGACCGGGCGGTCGACCGGCAGGCTCAACGGTCACTTTTTTGACCGTCGACCGGGCGGTCGACCGGCAGGTCATTATTGACCTGTCTGCTGCCAATGGGCAGATTCTTTTGGGGATTATAAATACCCCATTTCAAGAGTGTTTTAGGAACAACTTTTAAGAGCAAAATTTTTCCTATTCAAAAGTGTTTTATTACAAAGTTTCAAAAGAGTTTTAGAGCTTTAAAGATTTCATCTTATTTTTTAAAAGGGATTGAAAAATCATTGAAAAGAAAATTCTTGGGGAATTGGTTTGATCTTCATTTTCTATTCTATCTAGAGTTTTTCCCTAGAGTTTTTCTTTGAGTTTTTAATTTCAAACTCTTTGTTTTTCACACTTGAGCTATCTTGCAATCCTATCTATAGGATCTTTATTTTGTGAGAAAATTAGTTTGTGGTTGTGAAAACCACCAAGTTGTAAACCCTCCTTGATTTGTGTTATCCTTCTAGTGAGAGGTGATTGTGGGTATCCCTCTAGTGAGAGGTTGATAGTAGAGGTTGTGTTAGTATCCCTTTTAGTGAGAGGTGGATTGTGTTGTTAGTGGCTTTGTGCCTATCCGTCATTTGTGAGGTTGATTTTGTTGGCTTTGTGTCTAGCCTCTAAGTGTAGAGGTTGTGTTTGTAATTGAGAGAGGAGTTGTGTACTCCCGGTTGTATTGCCCCAAATCCTCAGTGGAGGTTCCCTGTGTGGGAGTCCTGTGTGGACAAATTAGTAGAAATCCTTCTGTGTGAAGGCGAGGACGTAGAGCTGTGTGCTCGAACTTTGAAACATATCCGTGTGTTAGCGATTGATCCATTGACTCTTACTCTCTCTCTTTTACATTGTGCCTTGCATCATTTCATATTACTCATTCATATATTATATGCTTGGCTTGTTTGTGTGTGCCTCACTTGTGTTTAACCACGAGAGCTTCATATAGCACATCAACTCTTATTCAGAGGAATCAAGAGGAGTTAGTCCAGAGCCCTTCACCGAGAATTCGGCTACACCCGTTGGTTACATTAAGTGTGTTGCAATTTAGTTTTAATTTTCACATTTTGTTCATTAGATTAGGCGTACACCTATTCACCCCCCCTCTAGGTGTACTTACACAATCTATTTTAATTTTAAAAATTTAACTTCATTTTTAGTAGTAGCATGAAAAGCATGGTCAATAATCTTATTCCTTTTAGAAACATTTTCTTTTTCCTTTGAAATAATTTTTCTTTTCAAAGATGTGTTTTCTTGCGAAGCAATCTCCTTTTGTTTTTCCATCAAAACAATTTTATTTTTCAAAGATGTATTTCCTTCACAAAAATCATTTAGTTTGGAGGACAAGGAAATATTCTCATTTTTCAAAAATTCATTTTCTTTAGAAATGCATTCTAATTTATTTTGAAGTGAATCTTTTTCTTTTAACAAGCAATCAAATTTATTTTTCATTTTCTTATTATTCTTTTTAAGCATGTCATATTTTTCTAGAAGTTGTTGACAAAATGAAGTAAGTTCATTATAAGACATATCAACATCCTCTTCTAACTCGGATTCGCTGTTTACCTCAAGGGGGTTATCCCCTACATGTAGCATTCGTTGGAAGCTTCACTTCCAACATCCGAGTCGCTCCTCGCATAGTATTGTTCTTGTTCGCCAAGGGAGATAATATAGTTCTATATTACAAAAGCCGAATTAATATTAGAAACCCTAGATAAATATTGATCATTTAGGGTTGACTTTAAAGCATGAATGACTTTTGAGTTAGCCTCAATATACTTGCTATCTGAACAATATGAATCTTTAATGGTAGTAAGATAAACATGAATGCCTAGGCCTTTGAGGTACATAGACATCTTAACCTTTCAAGTTTGGATGTTAAGAATGTCAAAAGTAGGAGGTGACATGAATCCATGTGTGTGTACAAATATTGTGATTAGCTACAAATGAGGATCTTTAACTCAAAGTTGTTAGACCCAAATCAATGGCACGTGGCTCTAATACCAATTGAAATCATGTAGAGGGGGGGTGAATAGGTGACTAGCTAATCTAATGGTGAATTAATGCGAAATTAAAACTATTTATGCAAACTAAAAATTCTTATGCACAACACACCAAGTATAACTTAAGAGTGTAGACGGATTTCCCGTGAAGGGCTCTGAACTATCTCCTCAAGATTCCTTTAGATAAGAGTTGAGGTGCCGCTTTGGCTCTCTTGGTTGAATACAAGTTGTTGACACTCTAAAAAGACAAGATTCCTGACTGGCCTGAACAATGTCTAAACTTGTTGACATTTACAAAAGACAAGTGGCAGACAAGCTGACGACTAGTTCTGTACCTATCTCCGAGGGATAAATCAGCAACTTGGACTCTACTGATCCAGTAAAGCAGACAGTGAGCCCAGATTGTCTTTGAAGAGAGCTAAACAGGCCTAAGATGCTAAGTTAGCTCAACACTTAGCATCGCATGAGCCCAAGGGGATAGCCTCACCTGAGAGGTTAAGTTTGTCTGACTTCGCCTTGGAGCTATTCAAAGCTTTATCAGAGAGCTAACTTACAGCTTCGCCTGAAGTGCTCAGTTAACTCTGCAGAGAGTTAGCTTCGCTCGAAACCACACGCAATCGTACAGAAGGATGGTCGGTAGCTTCGCCACAGATGTTTATCCAGCTCCGCTGAAGAGCTTTCTTCTGACTTCGTCAGATGCTCCTTCCAGTTCCGCTGTAAGCTCGCTGCGGCAGCTCCGCTGCGGGTCTGTTATGGTCAACTTTGACCAATTAAATCTCCAGATGAGATCAAATCTATTCAGGATCAAATCTAATCAAGATGAAATTTGAGATTAAATTGGGTAGTTGTTTATCATAATCCCTTGACTCTCCTAAAACAAGTAAGAAGATCAGGGGAGATCTTTCAGTTATTTGAAAAGAATCAAAGCGGATCAGGAGATCAACATTACCTGCTATTCCTAGCTTCGCGAAGCTAATTCTAACGTCGCGACAAGGCTACTTTCCAGATTTAAACAGATTGACTCAATCTGTTTCCATATTTACAAAGGGGCAATTGTACTCCTGCTCTCCCTATAAATAGCCCACCAGGGGTATATGAACACACAGGCACAGAGAGAGGCTGAAAGAAGGAGACGAGACGGCTAAACAGAGATCTATTCTCTTGCTTCCAAGAATTCAGAGAACTAATTCTCTAAACAGGGTGCTGATACCCTGAGATCTTCCTCCCTCTCAGGGAATCTCCGGAACCAGGCAGAAGGAATTCCTAAGTGAGGCAGCTTGAGAAGTAATAAGAGGGTTCTACCAACCTTCTGTGTTCTCTGATTCCCCGAACCAGGTGAGAAGGGAATCCCGTCAGACAGCAGACCGACCGTCTGATCGATCGGATCGTCAAAGGGACAAAGTGGTCGCGCACTGACCAGACTCCTACCGGCACACTTCTCCAAAATCTTAGAGGAGATCTACTTATAATCTTTTTATTGCACAAGAATTACTTGTAATTTATCTCCTCGACCCTTTTTTGTAAGTTTTCCCTTTGCAAAATCAATGAAAAATAAGATGGCAACTCCGCTGGGGATGCAATTCTTCACTGTTGAGAATCAAGTGTCGCAATGCGACGAACAGACCTTCAGGTCTACTTCTGAATTCAAGGAAGTTGGTGTGGCCAGAACCCCTCTGGCTAAATCTGCGAAGCAAGCCTCTATGGAAACATATAAGGCTCCCTGCGAGCCTACCACGGTCCTCTGGTGCAACAAGAAAGCAGGTCCACAATGCAAGGGTCAGAATCTTGAGCCTGTTACCTTCGAAAACCTAGACGTTCACTTCGATCAAGAAAAATTCGAACAGCTCCTCTCTAGGGGTGGTTTAATGCTCCGTGCACGAAAGCACAGAAAGGTCTCGATGGCCAAGGTTTCGGAACAGAAACCTGAGGCAGAATCCTTCCAACTCCTCTCAGCCTCGCGTGTGGCTAGCCAGGTTCCCTGCGAACCTAAGCAGATGTGGAGGCCAAAGCAGAAGGCTCTGTATGAAGCCTCAGGCGTAGCTACACCACAAGTTCGTCTCTCTTGCGAAGAAAAGGGCAAGATGCCTGCCTACTTCGTCGAGACTGTCAACCGCGAAGTTTCGACGGCGACCATGCCTTCGCCTAATTCAGGAGCAGTAACTCCTCGCGCCAGCTTTGTTCTTATAAGCGAAGCAATTGATGGTGTGCCAAGCACAGTACCTCGAGGTACGCATGAAGTTCCCGGCAGTCAGGCAGCGATGCTAACCTCCTCCGCAACAAGGAAGCAAACGGAGCACCATAGCGTGCTTCGCCCCCGGTTCCTCGAACGTCAAGCTCGCTCTTCGTAGCGGAGCTAAGGGATCGCCTTTAAGTATTGACAGCGGTGCTTATGCAGCTTCAACACCCAAGGACATTCCCAAAGTTCTTAGCCGCGAAGCTAGAGCTAAAACACTATCTAGTGCTAATCGCTTTAGCAGCAAGGCAACGGATAAAGCACCACAGCGTGCTCTGCTCCCCAGTTCTTCAAGTACTAAGCTCGCTCTTCGCAGCGAAGCTAAGGGATCATCCCTAAGTGTTGATAGCGGTGCTCATGCAGCTTCAACGCCCAAGGGTATTCCTAAAACTTTTAGCCGTAAAGCTAGAGCTAAAGCACTATCTAGTGTTAATCACTTCTACAGTGATAAAAAGAACAGGATATCGTCCTATACGCAATCCAATGGAGCCTCTGCGCTAGATCGTTTAGGCTTGGCCGGGTCTGACTTGCGGAAATTCTTGACAAGCAAACGGAAGTTAGAATCTTTCCAAACTTCTCCCTCCTGTTGTCAACGAGTGGGATGTCAGTTGGTGATAGTCCACTTAGTCCATTGCCGGTTAGGACCAATCCCTGCCACTCCTCCACGTCGATGATCAGTTTTTGATCGACTGTTGGTGCAAGCTCCGGTAAAACATCGTAAAAGGAGCGTACCGCAAGATTTGCCCTCTGCATCCGTTAATATGATCGGAAGGGGACAAGAGCTGCGTAGGGGCAGACGAGCGTCGCATGCCACTCCCTCTAGTTCCCGAGATCCAGATTATAGCCCAGGCCTTGGCGAAGTCTTGGTACATGAAGAAGGTGTATTCCGAAACACCAGATCTAGGGTCGCAATACCCTACATTTATGAACAGCCATCTTCCTCAACTGCAGTAACCTCACCAGAACCAATGAAGGGATTATTCTAATGGTCTGATGAGGAGGACGAAGACAGTAGGTATGCCTCTTCGGCAACAGTCAGCTCCGTGCGAACGGATAAAGTATCAGTAAATATGGCTGATAACGGTAATGATGACCTCCGTTGATGATTGGAAGCTCAGGAACAGACCTCCAAGGCCCAGTAAGAATCCTTGGATAACATTCAACAGATGCTCGCTCAACTCCTCAGTAGCTGGAATAATAATGATACTGAGAGTAACCATGATGAGGAAGAACATCATAGTAATGAACAACCAAAGACTGAGAAGTCAAAGGAGAGTTCTTCTTTAGACGCTGAAGTTCTTAAAGGCATCCAAGCTCAAATTGTATCCCTACCTCAGAGGGATAAATTAAAGAAAGTAGGGGCTGTCCGTCCTTACCTGCTGGAATGGGATTCAGTACCATACCCACCAAAGTTCAAACCACCAATGTTACATACGTATGATGGTAAGAGCTCGCCAAACCAGCACATCTACTATTTCTGGTCTCAGACCGGTAATGTTATAGACAATGATGCTATCATGGCCAGACTGTTCATTGGCACCTTAAAGGGGTAGCGTTTGACTGGTTCTGAAGTCTCCCTCCGGGCTCTATCAATTTCTAGATCGACCTGAAAACCCGATTTCTTTCTCATTTCTATGAGGACGATACCGAGGTAACCATGGACAAACTCCTCTCCACCGTACAGAAGAAGGGCGAATCTGTCCGTGACTACATTGAGCGGTTCAGAAACTTATCTTTGATGTACCTAGCAGGGATGCCATTACCCATACTCTTACAGACGTGTAGGCACAACTTCTTAGACCAAGTAGAAATTCATATGGGAGCTGTCAAAGCCCATACCTGGAAAGAATTAGTCGAGCAAGCTGAGATAGCCGAAAAGTCAGCTAAAAAGTTTTAACCATCCACCCTTAAAAGCAAATGGGGTATGAATAATAAAAGACGTGGCGACATGGCACAGTCTTCCTAAGCCAAAGAGAAAGAGACTATGTCCGTCAAATTATTAGGGGATATTCAATCGAAGGCCAAGAAGAGCGACTCCAGTAATCAGGAGTCCAAGTTTCCTCCGAAACAGTACTCCTTCAAAGATGAACAGGTAGTCGCAATATTCCATTTACTCCACAAAGGGAATAAATTGAAGCTGTCGGATGCTCGGCGTCCTAACGAAATAGGACGCATGAATGATCCCAAATATTGTCTCTTTCATAGGATGATTCATCATCCTACTGACAAGTGCTTTCCCCTGAAGGACAAGATCCAAGCTTTAGTTGATGCCGGAGTCCTGACGCTGAAGTCAGAGTAAAAGAAAGTCACTGCAAACATGGTGACCCTCGAGTTTGGCAAAACCCCAAAGGTCATAGTTCCTGACGGGACTTATCTAATCCATACACCACGGCTGGAAGTAAAGCATCCTTTAGCTAAAACTCAAGAGAATAAGGGTCTTGTTTCTTGACACTGGAGACAGGGGAAATTATGTGGATACACCCAGACCTTGTCCAAGATGAACACTGGGATTCGAAGAAATCCAAGTCGAAGGGCAAATCTTGCAATGTCATCTCCATCCTATCGGACGATGGCAATCTCACATCAGCTTCTCTTAGCGATTTCGAAGGGAAAAAGCACGCTTGCACAACACAGGCTGATGTACCTCAGCCAACAGGTACTCGATTCAAAAAATCATACTTAAAGCAGTATGAGAAAGCTACTGAAGAGACACAACACCAGACGACGTCAGTACAAATACCAACACCCGCTTCGGTCCCAACCAAGGGAAAGGAGAAGCCAAAAGAGGTCCGGTTCGACCACGTCCTAATGAAGCCTTCAGGCCTAGGGCTTAACATGCCCTTTCATTTTGACATATTGACCCAGTTGGCTAATATCCTGGCTCGTATTACCATACACGAGCTCCTTCGTCTCTCAAAAGAGACAAGAGAAGCACTCAGAGATGCACTGGCTAATTCAGAATCATTCCTGACATATATGCCAGAAATCTCTAAAGATGACACTCAGTCCGCCTACCCTGAATGACATCATGTGCAATCAAAGGTACCTGCTATTATCTTTACAGCGGAGGATATGCTTCTCAAGGATAACAAGCACGATCGACCTTTGTACTACACCGGATACATTAGTTCGACATGCATTGAAAGGGTACAGGTTGACTCGGGGTCTGCACTCAGCATCATCCCTAAAAGACTCCTCTACTTTCTTGGCATACCACTGTATCGCTTGTCTGCAACCACTACTACAATATACGATTTTAATGCAGGGAGTAGTCATCCACTTGGAAAAATTCGACTCCGTTGCCGAGTAGGGAGTCTAAAGTCAGAGGTGACGTGCTACGTCATTGACGCTGACACGTCATACAACTTATTATTAGGGAGGCCTTGGATCCACGCTAATTGGATTGTCCCCTCCACTCTGCATCAGTGCTTCAAATATGTTGAAGATAATGTAACAGTACGAACTGTCTTCACTGAGAAGCAACTATTCAAAGGGGTGAAAAACTACTTTACTGACGCTCACCTATATCAAGATGTTGGTAAAACATCAAAAGAATTAATGCCTGACGACGATGATAGTGGTAATGAGGCAGATTCAGAGTCTGAAACAGACATGCTAGCCACTGTGGTCGACGAACCGGTTATAGCATGTTTTAATAATCTCCAATGCAACGCTCCTTCTGAAGATGAGGGCGAATGGGTAATTAATGATAATATTTCCTTTGATTATCCTGTGGGTGTCGAATTGTTTGAATCCGTTAAGGATAGCTCTCTGCACATGCCCTTACATAAGCTAAGTGCATCAAGTACACCCGTGGAATTTATAGAAGGGACCGTTTTAGTGATCCCTCCATCCAAAGAAGGTCAGTTGCCAATAGTATTTGGTAAAGCCCAACTGCAAAGGTCAGCAGACGCGGATTCAAGTTCAGATTCAGACACCCCATAAATTTTTCATTATGCGCGACCAGCACACTGAATGATGAGGAAAATGGGATACAACCTGAAGCATGAGAAGGGCCTGAATTTCAAAAAAAGGAAGACATGGTTTTCTGCGCAACTTTGTGCCAAGAGAAAAACCTGCAAATTACTATGATTACACCCTCAGGGGGTTGGGATACGTTACACCTACACCGTCAGCAACGGTTCAACCCGAAGATAACAAACCAATCCTATCACACTCTGCCTCTTCTTCCGAATGGGATTCGGACGTCAGTGTGGGAACAGTGTTTAAAGAGATCACTATTAATATGACTTCAAGCAACCAATTAGAGCCAATAGAAGCTACTAATGAGGAACCATGGGCTCAGCAGTTGGACCTCCAGTGAGAAAAGCGATTCGAACAACGCGAACCACCTACTGAAGACAAGGTGATCCACGTTAACTTGGGTAGTCAAGATCACTCTAGACCCATCTTTATAAGTGAAAGCTTACCAGTCGCAGAAAGAGAAGAACTGATGATACTTATAAAGGAATATGTAGATATCTTTGCATGAAACTACGGAGACATGCCCGGACTTGATCCACAAGTAGTCATGCATCGTCTGAACATCAGACCTGATGCCAAACCAGTAAAGCAGCAGCAACGCCGATTTCATCCGAACATTATGGAGGCTATTGAAGTTGAAGTTCATAAGCTCATTGCATGTGGCTTCATACTGGAGGAACAACATCCAGACTGGGTTGCTAATATCGTTCCTGTTCTCAAGAAGAATGCAAAATACGGATCTGCATCGACTATCATGATCTCAATACAGCCTGTCCTAAAGACGAATTCTCACTGCCCATCACCGATGTCATGATTGACAATACCTGTGGATTCGAAAGAATGTCTTTCATGGACGGCTTTTTAGGGTACAATCAGATTAAGATGTATCCTGAGAACGAAAAGCATACTTCGTTCCAGACGCCATTAGGGGTATACTACTACACCGTGATGCCCTTCGGGTTAAAGAACGTGGGAGCAACCAATCAGCGGGCAATGAACACAATTTTCTACGATCATCTCCGAAAAGCGGTAGAACGCTATGTCGACGACATTGCTATCAAAAGCCATATAAGAATGACCATCTTCGTGACTTGAGAACGATGTTCGACATAATGTGGGCTCATCAACTAAAAATGAATCCAACAAAATCCTTCTTGGGGGTTTTGAGTGGCAAGTTCCTTGGGTTTATTGTTACATCAAAAGGAATTCATCTTGACCCTGACAAAGTCAAAGCCATTCAGAGCATGCATCCACTTAGGAATCTCAAAGAACTTAGAGGCTTACAAGGTAGACTGGCTTATATCAGAAGATTTATCGCAAATCTCTCGGGCTGCTGTCAACCGTTCACCCGACTCATGAAAAAGGGTGTTTCTTTTGTATGGGATCAAGCTTGTCAGGAAGCTTATGAGGATATCAAGAGATATCTCACAAAATCTCCAGTCTTAGTAGCTCTCACATCAGGGAAACCGTTCTTACTTTATGTGAAAGCTATGGACCATTCTCTTGGTGCCGTGCTTGCTCAAAAAGATAACAATAGTCACGAACATGCTATTTATTATCTGAGCAGGACTTTATAGGGGCGGAATCTCACTATTATCCTATTGAGAAGGAGTGCTTAGCTCTTGTCTTTGCTGTTCAGAAGACACGACATTATTTGGTCGGCCAAACCATACATGTCATTTCTAGAGTGAATCCTTTGCGTCTTCTCATGACGAAACCAGGATCATTGAATTCAAGATTAGCTAAGTGGGCGCTTCTTTTGTCTCAATACGACATGCTCTTTATCCCTCAGAAGGCGGTTAAAAGCCAGGCACTTCCAGATTCCGGTTCTGAAAAGCTCAAAACTTCATGAAGACTTCCAGATGAAGCCTTTGAATCTAATACAACTTCAGAGGATGAAGCTTGACAGATGTTCTTTGATGGAGCATCACGATAGGTCCCAAAGGTAGGATCATTGCCGGCGTGGGGGTTGTATTTATCTCTCCACAAAATCATGTCCTTTCTAGAGCATTTTCTCTGACGGAATCATGCTCCAACAATGTGGCAGAATATAATGCTC
>JAVJIF010006457.1:0-207063 GCA_038442645.1 Agave tequilana
ATATATAAAACACAAACATATATGAGTATACAAAAGATGTCATATTGATACCAATTGAAAGGATTCAATGATACCGATTGAAACAACAAAAGATCAAGTGTATGACTCATATCAACTACCATCCATTTCATGATCAAATTTAAAATGATTTACACTATTAAGCATATATGAGCATGATCTCCCATCCAACCGCCCATAAAAGGTAGGGGTTTTCAAAAATAGGTTTGAAAATAAGCTTTGTTTGAAAATCTCTACCATAGTGAAGAATACGAACTAGTTATAGGAAAGACTTTTAAAACTAGTACGAAATCCTTCAAGCAAGGAATAAAACACAATAATTTTTCATGAAACACATGTAAATCACATCATCACTAAACACTCAAAGTCCATAAAGCTCATTCAAATTCTCATGAAAACAAATCATGAGTAAACTAATAAAGTGAGTGTACAAGTATAATGTGACACATATCAATCATGAAAATATTCATTTGGCTCACATGAAATTCCTTGAAAACATGAAAACTTGAAAAACTAGATTTTCATTACCGAAAGAAATTCATCTAAGATGTGAAATCACTTAGCAAACACGAAATTCATCCAAACGATTTAAACTTCAAGGCATATGTATGTCATGTACAAACTAAAGTATACATACATATCCTAAACATAATGAGTCCACAAAAGTATATGCATGAAGGCACGTGGCTCAAGGATGTATATGTATAAATGATAGTTTGGACAAGATGGACATATACATGAAGTTAAACGAATAAACACGAAATCAAGAAAAACTAAATTTTCACCAAAACTAATTTCATTTCAAGGTATATGTATGAATTGTCAACACAATAAGTATACATACATATCCCTAAACACATTTGAGTCTATATATATAGATTTGCATGAAAGGCAAATGACTCAAAGGGTATACATGTATAACTTAAGGTTTGGCAAAATAAACATATACATGAAATGAAAACTCATATACAAAGACAAATCCAAAAATAGGAATACAAGTTTAAAATGCATGAATCATCAAAACTAGGCTATACTAACACATTTAATGGGTACAAATTAGCATCCAAGCACAAACATATATAAAGATTTATTTGTGTCCCACTACATGTGCAAGTATAAATTCTAGTCTTAATTAAAACTAACATCTAAACAAGTAATCAAATCATTAAGCATAAAACGGGAATCATAACTAAACATGATAAACATAATAATCAAAACATGAATTATTGAAACAAAAAGTCATAGTCAACCATATGATTAGCATGACAAAGACATGTGCATTAGAATTATGATCAACATGATAGCTAAAACATAAAGAGAACACAAAATATGGGTCCATACTAAACATGGGTGTCTCAACAACTAATCATGTAAAGCATAAGTCTAATAAATATGGCAAATATCATACTAATCAAAAACATGAGTCATCAAAACAAACATCATAAACATTCATATGATCATTATGTATATGCATGTACATTAGATCTAGGGCATACATGTTAGTTTAAACAAGGTGAGAACACTAAATATAGATCCATATAAAACATGGGTGCTCAAGTAACTAAACAAGTATAACACTATTCTAATAAGCATGGCATAGGCATAATGAATAACAAAACATGACATGCTATAAATAGATGAACATTAAAAGCATGCAAATAAAAATGGGAGTTAGAGAATGATACCAAAACCGATGAAGGTGCATCTCTAGTTCTCCAAACCACGGTGGTCCTCCCACCAAATCCCCTTGAGAGTGAAGCATCAAATGGTTCTCTTTTAGGCTTAGAACGCATCCACTTCAAGGCACCAATACTCTCACGTGATGTGAGAGCTCCCACCTACATCAAAAGTCAAGGAGGTGGTTTTTGGTACCCATTTTCTTTGGGTCCACAGGGGTTAGTTTCTTTTCTAACCAAACAAGATTTGTTGCTAAATTTTCATGATAAATGTGATCATAACAAAATCTAGCAAGATGGCCTTTTCGGCCACAATGTGTACATGTGTACACATGAGCATACATGTCATGGTTGTGTCCGTGGAAAACATGTGTATGCCGTGTTGGGTGTGCATGCAAAGATGGACCTTGTTTCTTGCGAACCAAGGTTTCCAACGTGAATGATTCAATGTGCATTGGCTCAAAGTGGAGCCCAAACAATCAACAACTTTTTTTCAAAACATTTATGTCATTTTCAATAGTAGAAGATAAAGTGGAGCATGCAATAGGTGTGCAAGAAGAAGAGGAAGCTATACTAGCATGGCACACATGAGAATCAATTTCTATTTTCAAAAATTTATTTTTCTTTAAAACCAAATCCAACTCTTTTGAAATTGAATCAATTTTATTTTTCAACAAGATATTATCTTTAAAAGTAAAATCCAATTTTGAAGACAAAATCTCATTGTGCTTCACAACATCATCACTATCATTTTTGCCTTTCAAAAATTCATTTTCCTTTAAAGCAAGTTCGAGTTGAGATTTAAGTGAGTCACATTCACTTGCAATCTCTTCCTCTCTTGCAACATCAATTCAAAATTAGAGCATAAATCCTTTATTCATTTTTCAAAACAAGATTATCATCTTTCAACAAATCGTGTTTTTCTAACAAATTTTCAAGCTTTTGAACAAGTTCCATATTTAAGGTTTGAACTTCAAAACATCCATGACAATATGAACTAGAGCTATCATCTATTTGAGAATCCGATTGTACCTCAAGGGAGTTCTTCCCTTGGACCATGAGGCATTGCTCTTCGGACTTTTCTCTCTTAGATCTCCTCATCTTGTTGATAATCCTTGGAAGCTCGGGAGAAGTCAAGATGCTCCAAACTGCAAAAGTCGAATCATAATGATCAAAAACGGGTAAAAGAGATTCATTAAGAGATGCTCTAAGTGCTCTAACTGCTAATGCATTGGCCTTCTTATGCTTGCTACTATTTTGGAGAGATTCTATGGTAATGGCTTGATAAACAAGATGTCCTAGGTCTTTTAAATGTTTACTCATATTAACCTTCCATGTATCAAGTCTAAAATGGTCAAACATAGGAGGGCTAGCCATAAGTGCAACAATATGTGTGCAAATGAAATATGCAAATGAAGATTAGCAAACTAAGATCACTCCTAGGCGGTTAAACCTAAATATCAGGAGCACTAGCTCTGATACCAATTGAAATGTCACCTAGAGGGGGGTGAATAGGTGACGATGCTAATCTAGTGAACTTAATGCGGAATTTAAAAACTAATTGCAATTACAACAATGATGCACACACAAGAAAGTATAAGATATAGCAATTTGCATAATACACAAAGTAAAGAGAGAGATAGAGAGAGTCAATGGATCAATCGCAAACACAGAGATATGTTTCGAGGTTCGAGCACCCAGCTCTACATCCCCGCCTTCGACACACGAAGGATTTCTAATCCACTAGCTAGTTCACCAAGAACTCTCACAAGGAGTACCCAACTCCTCTCTTTACAATCACAACCTCCTCCTTGAGGCACAACTCCAAGCCAACAATCACAACCTCCTCCTTGAGGCAAACTCAAAACCAATATAATCTCAACATCCTCCACAACCACAGACCAATACAAGGATCACCTCACAACTTGAGGGATACAACCCAAAGCACAAAGCTAAGAAAAGATTGGGTTACAACTTGGTGGTCTAAAACAACAACCACAAACTATATCTTCTCCCACACAAATATCCTATAGATTCAGATAGTAGATTTTTGCTCAAGTGTGGAGAAAACCAAAGGAATGGAAATCAGAAATCACAAAGAAAAATCCTTGGGAAAAACTGAAACTAAGATAGAGAAGTTCAATCAAAATCTTTTCCCAAAACCCTTTCTTTGATTTTCCAAACCTAACACAAACACCAATAGATTGTTCAAATCAAGCTCAAAAACTTCTTTTGATTACAGTAAAAACACCAGAGAGTATGTAAAAATTCGCACAAAATATCTTAGAGAAAAACTCTTGCCAAAAGGGTATTTATAGGCTAATCAGAAAAATAGCCGTTGGCAGCAGAACTGCCAGAATTACCCTGCCGGTCGACCGCCCAACGGTCAATTTTTGACTGTTGTCAGCTACCGGTCGACCGCCCCGGTCAACCGAAACAAACAGAGAGCTCTGCTCTCAGTCCGGTCGACCGGTCCGGTGTCTCCAAACGTGCACAGATCTGTGCACGTCGGTCGACCGGCCCGGTCGACCGACTTCATCCTAGTCGACTTGGTCAGTTGACTTAGTCGACTGGTGAAGCCCGGAATAGAAAACTGGGTTAGAAACATATTTAAAAATTCTTTTATCATTTCTAAAAATCACCAAAAATAGTTTTATCATTTTGCACTGATATATAAACATGTGGTAAAAGTTTAGCTCAAATATCAATCAATATGAACTATTTTTGTGTCTAATCATTTTTACCAAAAATCAAAACTGTATTTTCTAAAACTTGGATTTTGAATAGAAAATACGTTTTGTCCAAAACTCTTCCAAATACAAAAAGTATGAAACACATGAATATCATGTTGGAATATTAAGTTTAAGTATCATGATTAAATATCATGTTTTTGTATTTGATTCCAAAATATGTTTTGTTAGAATTACCAAAACATAAAACTCATGAAGTAGACTATCAAACTAAGTTTGTTTAAGCAATAGAAGCATGTATGTATATAGAACAAATCATATATACACTAAACCATGTAAACTTGTTTTGATATAAAATCTATTCATGAAAACCAAGATCGGTTAAGCCTAAAACCGAAAACCAATGTCAAAACATAAAACGTGTGTGTTGTGAACTTGAGCATATCATACTAATCTAATCTTTACAATTAGGATCTAAACACAAACTAAACTAGGGATACCTAAGTCTTCTTGTAGAGCGCCGTCTCCAAGCTGACTCGGTCCAAACCGTGATTCACCAAGCTTGACTCCAATGAGTGCTAGATGTCATCTTTGATGCTTAGGCTCTTGAATCACCTTGTGAAAGCTTCCAAACCATCTTGTTGAAGCTATCACCAACTAATATCTTGGCTAATGATCTGAAACTAAAACATCACAAGATTATTAGTACACATAACTACATGAGTTAATCATCATCAAAACTAGAGTCGAAGGCCTTTGGGCCAACAGTTAGGGAATCCATTTCCCTGCATTTTCCTTATTTTCTCGAACGGGAATTCAAGAACTGAAGAGTTCTTCTCTAAGCTTCTAGGCGAAGCTATCCCTTAGACTGTCTTCATCCTGTTGAATGACAGGATGTGAAGTTGTCCTTTGAAATGTTACTGGAAAGGACCTTAATGCCCTTAAAATAGTCTTTAGACCATAATATCCTTCTGACGAAGTTAGCCCCTGGGGCTGTGCCGCCTTCTGCTTAAGCTTTTCGAGGCGAAGCTAACACTTGGACATCTTCTGCGAAATGCGAACTTGACTGTGAGGCTAAGCTTTGTTGAAGCTATCGCCTTGCTAGCTTCGCTCAAAGGGCGAGGTTATGCCTTGGTGAAACTTGTGTCTTTGTGTTCGCTTGGCTGATGAACTAATCATGATTCTTCTTTGCTTCTGCAGTGTACTACACTCCTGGTCCTCCGAACGGCTTATTCGGGATGACCAGGGGATTGGACGGCAATTTCAGCCTGCAATTTAAAGGGCAGGCTTCTCTATTTAGTGAGCGGAGTTCTCTCATCCGAGACACGCTTATTTATGGTGGTGATTAATACACCACGAGGAGTATTTTGACTACGGTTCCCCTTGAAGATATTGACCGTCGAACTTATAGGAAGTCTGACTTCATGTTCGGGGATGCCGCACCAGATCCTGATCACCAACTACTGGCAGGGGAAGGGTAGTGGATTTTTTAGTTGGATGGTGAGAAGTTCTACCTTCCGTCCAACAGGCGACATTTTTCTTTGTCTTCCTTCCAGTGCATGACGCAGGCTCGGAAGATGTCGTGGGAAGTGAGCCGGAGTACTGACTCTGTCCACATAGGCAAATTGATGCTTCAGTCTCCTGGTTATGCAAGAGCGGGGCCTCCTCGTTGCATAATGGGTCTACATTCTTGGAAAGTGTCACGAGAGATCCCAGTGGGAGAAAATCCTACAGTGGCGCTGACCTTTGGCAACCAATTCTGCAAGGTCAATGGGAACTACCCGGCCACTGACTTCAGGACTCCAGGCTGGATTCACCTTCCGAAGGCATGGTGGAGGGATTTAACTACATATATCCTCGCTCATTTCGAGGAGGATTTGGAGAGGCTGAACCTCCATGAGGCCGTTCGGGCGACCTGTCACGGTATTGAGATGAACGTGGCGTGCTTCTACGCCATCTATGAATTGTATTACCCAGCTTCAGGGACTTTCTTCACCCCTGTTGGCGAATTGGGTATGGCCTTGCATGAGATGTGGGAAGTCTCTGCTCTGCCTTTTGGGTCTCTTCCATATGAAGAATACTTCCCGTGCGAGGCAGAATTGGCGCTTCTGGAGAAGCAGGAGCCCGCTTTGTTTGAGACCTACAGGGAGTTAAAGTGCCACTTGTACATTTGCTCCAGTATGCATGGGGGCAGTAAGGGAACCTCCTGTAGCTTGAAGAGCTGGGGAGATTACTTGTTCCTGGATATGGGGAATACTCCTGAAGCGGCTCACTGTGGAGTTGCTGATGAAGACATCTTTGACCGGATGCAAAAGCACATCCAAGGGGATCTAGTTGTGAACGAAGACGATGGTCCTTATGAGAAGGGTGATGTCCTTCGGAGTTTCCATCATCAGGCTCGCCGGCCGGTGTCCCGGAAGGCACTACTGGCTGGTTTCTTAACAGTCTGGCTGAAGAGGTGTGTGGTGCCGTCTTCTTCGGGTGACGTCGTTCATCCGAATATTTTGCTGCCCGCTGTTCGTTTGGTTCATGGTCGTCCTCTAGGACTTCTTTTGGCCATGGTGTGCTGCATCCAGAGAGGCCTTCATGCCTTAACGGAGGCTTTTTGCAGGCCGCCAGCAACGAAGCGTGGAAAGGGGGCCACTTCGCCTCGCGACGGTCCTAATCCCAGGATAGGTCTGCCGTATACTTATTTGATGGCGTGGTTCGCCCTGCATTGTCCTTCTTTGATTGAAGCTGGAGAGGACCCCCCTGAAGGTGTTCGAATGGCGCTTCTCCGCCGATTCGAAGGACGCTCGTGGTAGAAAACTTACGTGACTGAGGCTCGTAAATTGGTACGTCGTTATGACGTCTATAGTCTCTTCCGTTGTTTTTCCCGTATTCGGGGTGCAGGCTATGAGGAAGAGTTCAAAGATGCGGGGGAGGGGCAGTCGTCCCTGAGCCGGGGAATTTTTGAGTGGCTATTCAGCATCCGGCCTTCACATCTATTATACCGGAGCGGGGACATCTGCTACTTGGAGCCCTATGTTCCAAGTCGGTTTGCTCGACAGTTTGGATATGACCAACTGTATGTGGGCAACCTAAATCTCCATCTGGCTTTCATGGGGAGTCTCATTGATGGAGCCCGTGCCTGGCGATTCTTCATTGCAGGCTGTACTGGGTTGCGGCTGTGTACGCCGTTGAGGACTCCCAATCTTCTAATGACCCTGTGCTTCTGCCAGTGGTATGCAACTTCCAACTCCACACCCCTTGGATTCAAGGCTAACAGCTCTGGTGTGAAGTTAATTTCTCAGCGGCTCAAGCGAAAGGTCTCTGAGAAAAGGGAAGGTAAGAGGGTTCGCGTCCCAGGCATGGTGGAATTCGTTGCTGTGGATGACAGTGAAGCCTCGGATGCAGAAAGTCCTCGCTTTGAAGCGGAGACATGTGCCGGGACTCCTGCAGCTGGTTCTGGCGTGATGGGGACAGTTCCCCCAAGACATGTAGAAGAAGTGGAGGAAGGTTCTGATGCCCCTCTCAAGCGCAAACGGACAGGTGGGTCTCGTAGGAAGCAGTTGGTGAAAAAGCCCCGTCATCAAGCTCCTACAATTGTCGTAGAGGGTGAACCTTCTGTGGCGCTTCCTCCTCTTGCCCCATTAGTAGTTGAACCGTCGGTTGCTGGACCGACTACTGGTGAAGTTGCTCCGGACTTGGGTAAGATTGGCTTCGTCTTTGTAATATATCTTCTATGTGTTCCGGACCGCTTATTATTCTGCTTCGTGATGTAGGAGCTGAGGCGGTGATGAGCCCGAGAGCTGAGGCCGTCAGAGAACAAGGGGAACATTATGATCCTCTATTCGCTTACAACGAGGGTGATGAGGCCGGCTATTTTGCCGTCCCGGAAGAATCCGGAGTGATGCAGCTGACGTTGGTCCTTTGGGCGTTGGGACTTTCAAAGGAAGTCTTGTAGCATCAAGCTCTTTTGGGTAGTCCACGGAAGATTCGGCAAGCGAAAGCGGGCCGGCCATTCGTGTTGACTCCGCAAAGGACTTTCCAATGGGGCCCGTAGAGACTGATGCGGCTGCCAAGATGTTTGAGGCGACATCATCCTTGGTATTGTTCCGACCTTTCGGCTTTTACTATTTATTGTGTCTTGCCTAAACACAATTTTGTTGCAGGTGTTCCGCCTCAGGGTGCGTCAACTTCAAGGGAACCAGACGATCTTCCCGAGGGGTCAAGGGGTGACATGAGCACTTCGACCGCGGCGGATGCTGCTGTGTTGGACGCGCTGTATGGTGATCTGCCCCCTTATCAGCCTGAGCTAGCCGAAGGAACAGAGGTTGAAGGGGTGGTAGTCCCGGAGGTGTCCTCACTCCCAACTATATCAACGAGTGAGGCGCCGTCAGTTGTGCCAAGTACGGAGCTGAGAGTGATTACAAGCCCTACTTCCCCAACCCTGGTGGTTGAGCCTGCTGTTCAGGAGATGGTCACTAGTCCTACCTCAGCGGTGGCTAGTGTACTGGTTTCAATGAAGACTCCGCCGAGATCACCGATGACCTGTCATGCTGCTGCAACCAATGATCCCGCCGTTCCTTCCATAGTAGTGTCAACCAGGCTGGTGGATTTTTCTGAGGCTGTCCGTCTACCAGAAGTGGTCGAGGTTGAAAATGATTTTATAGGTGACATAGTCGATAGCTTTTATAAAGGCTTAGGGCGATCCATCGATCTGGTCTTGAAAGGTTCGACTATGTCGTTCTCAACTTTAAAGGTGGTCCTCTCCCGCAGTATTGAAAGTATTCGGGACTTTGAAGGGTATAACCAGGCCACTGCCTTGGAACTCCTGGTAGATCAATTTGAGAGGGACGTAGAGGAATGGCGCCGTCTTAGCAGCTCAGACCTAGAGTCTTCAGTTAATGAGCAGCTTGCGCATCTTGTCGCTCAAATGCATGAAGCCCGTCTTGCTGCTCAGAAAGTTGCTAAGGCTATTTCTTCTGACTTGAAATCCTTGGAAACAAGGCAAGCAAACGTTGGGAATGCCATTGATGCCTCCACCAGTGCTCTTCTTGACGCTGAAGATAAAATTAGGAAGGCCAAGGAGATGATCAGGAAGGGGAATCATCTCCTTTCCAAGGCTGAACCAGTACGTCTTGAAGAGACCGTGCAGCTTGAACAGCTTAAGGCTCAGAGCGATGAACTCTCGCGGCAGGGGTTAGCGCAGAGGGAAACTTTGGCTGAGGTCGAAGCTCGTTTGGCCCAGGCGACGAACTTTAATGAGGCTGAGATGAGGTCGCAGGCGTTTGTCCGGGCTGCTGATGATAGGAGGACGAGGCAGGCTTCCCTTGAAGAGCGGATCAGATCTTATGATGTACGCCCGTAGGTCGTAATATATGTGCCTCCATGTATCCCATCCTTTTGGAATCAATGAAAATAAATTTTTTTTGTTTTGTTTTGACTCTCTGTCGAATCCCCAAATTGTTCTATCTGCTGAGTTGTCGTTTCCAAGTTGTATTGCAGCCATTTGAGAAAATAGTCCTTATTGGAATGAATACTGAGACTTGGTTGTCTGCCGGTTCAGAGGTCGCATTGACGTAACCGGTTGAGAAGCCACCAAGCTCAAGATTAGCCCTTACAGGACTAAAGGGTAATACTTGTCTTTTGTAAATGTCAACAAGTATGGGTGAAACCTGTCTTTTATAAATGTCAACAGGCTCAAGGTTGAGACTTGGCTGTCTGCTGGTTCAGCGGTCGCAATGACATAACCGGTTGAGACGCCACCAAGCTCAAGGTTGGTGATACTTGTTTTTTGTAAATGTCAACAAGTATCGAGACCTGTCTTTTGTAAATGTCAATAGGGCTCGGGGTTGAGACTTGTCTTTTGTAAATGTCAACAAGCTCAAAATTGAGACTTGGCTGTCTGCTGGTTCAGAGGTCGCAATGACATAACCGATTGAGACGTCACCAAGCTCAAGGTTGGTGATACTTGTCTTTTGTAAATGTCAACAAGTATCGAGACCTGTCTTTTGTAAATGTCAACAGGCTCGGGGTTGAGACTTGTCTTTTGTAAATGTCAACAAGCTCAAAATTGAGACTTGGCTGTCTGCTGGTTCAGAGGTCGCAATGACATAACCGATTGAGACGCCACCAAGCTCAAGGTTGGTGATACTTGTCTTTTGTAAATGTCAACAAGTATCGAGACCTGTCTTTTGTAAATGTCAACAGGGCTCGGGGTTGAGACTTGTCTTTTGTAAATGTCAACAAGCTCAAATTGAGACTTGGCTGTCTGCTGGTTCAGAGGTCGCAATGACATAACCGATTGAGACGCCACCAAGCTCAAGGTTGGTGATACTTGTCTTTTGTAAAAGTCAACAAGTATCGAGACCTGTCTTTTGTAAATGTCAACAAGGCTCGGGGTTGAGACTTGTCTTTTGTAAATGTCAACAAGCTCAAAATTGAGACTTGGCTGTCTGCTGGTTCAGAGGTCGCAATGACATAACCGATTGAGACGCCACCAAGCTCAAGGTTGGTGATACTTGTCTTTTGTAAATGTCAACAAGTATCGAGACCTGTCTTTTGTAAATGTCAACAGGGCTCAGGGTTGAGACTTGTCTTTTGTAAATGTCAACAAGCTCAAAATTGAGACTTGGCTGTCTGCTGGTTCAGAGGTCGCAATGACATAACCGATTGAGACGCCACCAAGCTCAAGGTTGGTGATACTTGTCTTTTGTAAATGTCAACAAGTATCGAGACCTGTCTTTTGTAAATGTCAACTGGGCTCGGGGTTGAGACTTGTCTTTTGTAAATGTCAACAAGCTCAAAATTGAGACTTGGCTGTCTGCTGGTTCAGAGGTCGCAATGACATAACCGATTGAGACGCCACCAAGCTCAAGGTTGTAATGGAGTTTGGGAAAAGGTCTCGTTTTTACGGGGAGGAACGAGGGAATCACTGTCATAGGTTTAATGTTAACGGTAACAGCGAAATGTATATGTGGTCTTACCATTCTATGGATGAGAATTGGTAAGTGATTTTAGAGAGGGAATCAAATGGGAACAGGTCCCTTAGGATTTTTAGCAAATCCTCAGCTGTCAACGGGTTTGATATGCCTTTACCAACTACCGTTTGAGTCAGGCTAGCCATGCTATTCCCCTCAGCATGATGAGTTGTTGAGGACTTATGTTGGACTTAAAAGCCAACATTTTCCTCTATCCTTAATCGTTAAGGATGTTGGATCGTCTAGTTAACGTATGTGTAACCTTGATTCTCCTTTAAGACAACTAGTACACGACCAGGTTCCTACTGGTTTATGGTTGTATGATCTCACTTGGAGGAAGAGAAAGGCTCTCTTTGCATATACTTTGGATATGAAGGTCTTGATCAGAGGTGTAATGTTAACTTGATCATAAGAAAGATCCTTAATCAGGGATAATACTTCTTTAAGAATTTGTCATTGATCGACATCATGAGTAAATCGCCATCTGAGGTCATAAGGCGGTATGCTCCGTTTGAATAGACTGTTTCAATTACAAACGGTCCTTCCCATTTAGGCTGAAATTTGCCTTTGGTTTTGTGTGTCATAATCATCGGTCGTCTGACGGCTAAAACCAAATCTCCTTTCTGGAAGACCCTCTGTTTGACCTTCTTATTGAAGGCTTTTCAAATTCGAGCTTGATACAACTCAATATGTTGCTGAGCTTGTAATCGCTTCTCATCTAGGGCTTCGAGCTCTTGAAGACGCAACCGATCATTGTCCTCTGATGTGATCTTAGTGGTCAGAGCGACTCGCAATGATGGCGTCTGGATTTCCAATGGGATGACTGCTTCGCACCCATATACCAAGGAAAAAGGCGTATTGCCTGTCGGTGTTCGAACCGTGGTTCGGTAGGCCCAAAGACATTCACCAAGCTTTTCGTCCCAATCTCGCTTATTCGAGGAGACGAACTTCTTGAGTAGCTTGATGATCATTTTGTTGAATGCTTCCGCCAAGCCATTAGCAGCAGGATTATAGGCAGTTGAAGTCACATTTTGAATTCGGTGTTTATCGCAGAACCGATAGAATACTTGGCTTATGAATTGGGGACCGTTGTCGTGGATGATCCGCCTAGGGACACCAAATCGATGGATGACATGGTGTTTGATGAAATTAACCATATTAGAGGTTTTGACTTCAGCCAATGGTATAGCTTCTGCCTACTTTGAAAAGTAATCGGTTATTGCCAGGATAAATCGGTGACCTTTTGTTGAAGAGGGCTAATTGGCCCTACGATATCTATTCCCCATGCTTCAAATGGCCATGAAGCAATAGTTGAGTGGAGCAACTCCGAAGGCTGGTGTATGAAGTCCGCATGGATTTGACACGCTTTACACCTTCGTGCATATTGGATGGCATCGGCTATCATAGTTAGCCAATAATATCCAAGCCTATGCAACCTATCTTTAAGTTTTGGACCTGGCTAATGAGCTCCGCAAATGCCATCGTGTGCTTCTTTAAGCACTTCCTGTGCCTCTGAATGAGAAAGGCAACGGAGGAGGACACCGTCATATGAACGACGGTAAAGGGTCTTCAGAGTTGGATCGTAGTAGAAACGGAGAGACCTTCGTCTGATAGATACTGCTTCTTTAGGATCGTCTGGAAGCAGACCGTGCAAAGCATAGTCAATGAGAAGAAAGCGCCAATCTCTCGGCTCAAAATCGGTGGAGACATTATAGACTTCTCGGGTTCTTAGTATATGCTTAGAGCATACAAGATGTCGAGTTGCGACTATGAGGTGATACTCGGTGTCGGCTGGCAAGGCTAATGTTGTTGCTAATGCCACAAGAGAGTCCGCCTTGGTATTCTGAGATCGAGACACGTGCCCGATGTAGTAACCTTCAAATAGGTTAGCCGATTCGATGGCCGTGTGATAATAAGGCACCAAGTCTTCGTGGCGCACTTCATATTCGCCTTTAACCTGATTGATGATCAGTTTTGAATCGCCATAGGCTTCGAGGTAGCGTACCCCCATTCCATGGGCGAGTTGAAGGCCAATGAGTAGAGCATTATATTCCGCTACATTGTTGGAGCACGATTCTGTCAGAGAAAATGCTCTGGGAAGGACATGATTCTATGGGGAGATAAGCACAACCCCCACTCCGGCAATAATCTTGCCTTTAGGGCCCATTCGCGATGCTCCATCGAAGAACATCTGCCCCCACTTCCTCCTCTGAGGTTACATTGGAGTCGAAGACTTCATCTGGAATATCCTCGTGAAGTTTTGAATGTTCCGAAACTGGATGAGCAGCCAAGAACTCTGCAAGGGCCTGACCTTTAACCGCCTTCTGAGGGGTAAAGATCATGTCGTATTGAGACAAAAGAATTGTCCATTTAGCCAATCTTGAATTCAGTGATCCTGGCTTTGTCATGAGGAGACGCAATGGGTTCACTCTGGAGATGACATGTATGGTTTGGCCGACCAAATAATGTCGCGTCTTCTGAACAGCAAAGACGAGAGCTAAACACTCTTTCTCGATAGGATTGTAGCGAGATTCTGCTCCTACGAGAGTGCTACTTAGATAATAAATGGCTTGCTCGTGACCACTGTCGTCCTTTTGAGCGAGGAGGGCACCGAGAGAATAATCCATAGCTTTTACATAAAGCAAGAATGGTTTCCCTGATGTAGGGGCCACTAAGACTGGAGGCTTTGTGAGATATCTCTTGATGTCTTCATAAGCTTCTTGATAAGCTTGATCCCATACGAAGGAAGCACCCTTTTTCATGAGTCGGGTGAACGGTTGACAGCGGCCTGAGAGATTTGCGATGAATCGTCTGATATAAGCCAGTCTACCCTGCAAGCCTCTGAGCTCTTTGAGGTTCCTCAGTGGATGCATGTTCTGAATGGCTTTGATTTTGTCTGGGTCAAGATGAATCCCTTTTGACGTAACAATAAACCCAAGGAACTTGCCACTTGACACTCCCAAGAAGGATTTCGTCGGATTCATTTTCAGTTGATGAGTCCACATTATGTCGAACATCGTTCTCAAATCGCGGAGATGTTCATCCTTGCTGCGGCTTTTGACAGCAATGTTGTTGACATAGCATTCTAACCGTTTTTTGGAGATGATCGCGGAAGATTGTACTCATTGCCCGCTGATAGGTTGCTCCGACGTTCTTCAGTCCGAAGGGCATCACGGTGTAGCAGTATACCCCCAAGGGTGTTCGGAACGAAGTATGCTTTTCGTCGTCGGGGTACATTTTAATCTGATTGTACCCTGAAAAGCCGTCCATGAAAGACATTCTTTCGAATCCACATGTGTTGTCAATCATGACATCGGTGATGGGCAGTTGGAATTCGTCTTTAGGACAAGCCGTATTGAGATCACGGTAGTCAATGCAGATCCGTATCTTCCCATTCTTCTTGAGGACGGGGACGATATTAGCAACCCAATCTGGATGCTGTTCCTCCCGAATGAAGCCACATGCAATGAGCTTATGGACTTCAGCTTCAATAGCTTCCATAATGTTTGGGCGAAAATGACGTTGCTGCTGCTGTTGAGGAGGACAGCTGTTCATAAGTGTAGGGTGTCGCAACCCTAGATCTGGTGTTTCGGAAAACACCTTCTTCATGCACTAAGACTTCGCCTAAGCCTGGGCTGTAATCTGGATCTGGGGAGCTATAGGGGGTGTCGTCAGATGTTTGTCTTCCCCTGCGTAACTCTCGTCCTCTTCCGGTCATGTTGACAGATGCAGAGGGTGGATCTCATGAGACGCTCCTTTTGCGATGCTTTATCGGGGCTTGTACCGACAGCCGATGAAAAACTGATCGCCGACCTGGGGAGGTGGCGAAGATTGGTCGTAACCGGCAACGAGCTGAGTGGACTGTCACCAACTGACATCCCACTTGTTGACAACAAGAGGAAGAGGTTTGTTTATTTGTCAATAATTCCTGTAGATCAGACCCACTTGGGCCTAAACAATCCAGCACAGAGGCTCTTTTGGATCGCACATAGGACGATGTCCTGCTCCTTTTATCCCTGCAGAAGGGATTAGCACTGAATAGTGCTTCGGTTCTAGCTTCGCCACCAGGCGCGAGCTTAGCACTTGACGAACCGGAGGGCGGAACACGCTGTGGTGCTTTACCCGCTATGCTGCTGCGAAGGCAATTAGCCTTAGATGGTACTTTGGCTCTAGCTTTGCGGCTATAAACCCTGCGCGTACGCTGTGGTACAGTAGCTTCGCTCATGAGACGAGGCCGGCGCGAGGCATTGCTGCTCTTGAATTGGGCGACGGTATGATTGCCGTTGTGACTTCGCGGCTGGCAGCATTGTTGGAGCAGACAGGCATCTTACCTTTTTCTTTGCGAGAAAGGCGCGGTTTTGGCGTAGCTACGCCTAAAGCTTCGGCCAGAGACTTCTATTTAGGCCTCCACATCCGCTTTGGCAGAGGATACTTAGGGCGTGTTTGTTTCGCCGCAAAACGCAAGTCGTAAAACTTCTTTTCCATTTTCCGTTGTTTGTTTCGCAGAAAAACAAGTTGCAAAATGCAACTCTTCTTTTCCCAGTTGCAGTTGCTACAATTAAATTTGTGGTCATGTAAATCTCACTTTTACACTCATATTTTCCCACTTGCAGTTGCTACAGTTAATTTTGTGGTCATGTAACTCTTACTTGTGGTACACTTACAGTTCAAAACAGTTACTTGATAATCAATATATAATTTAATATTATTAAATATTTAATGTTTTAAACAGTGTTCAATTTCTTATTTAATTATTTAATTATTTTATATTTTTAATCTTTAATTTTTTTATTGTTTTAAATATTGTTTTAATATTTAATATTTTACTATTTTAATTTAATATTTTTTTAATACTTTATTATTTTATTAATACTTATTCCATTTTTATTATTTTATTTAGAGTTAATATTTTATTAATATAACAATATTATACTTTAATATAAAATTATTATATATTTAATTATTTATTTTTTAATATAAAAAATTTCTTTATTAATATCATAATATATCTTATTATTATATTAATATTTTATTATGTTAATATTGTAATAATAATTCAGTATAATAATACTATAATGACAATTTATTATTAAATTATAATTATATTTTACTTTGTTAATTTTATATTTCTATAATATTACAATAATATTATAATAAAATTTATATTATAATAATTTTCAAGTATTTTTAATATTATAATATTATAACTATATTTTATTATTTTTGTAATATTTTTTAATATTTATATTTTATTAGTATTCTTAAAATTTTATTAATGTTCTTTAGATTTTCTTAAAATTTTATATTATTTATTTAGTTAATATTTTAGTAATATTTTACTATTTATACTAATATTTTATTAATATTATTTTTATAAATAAAATATTAAGATTACTAATTTATTATCTCAAATTTATTAATACAATTTAATTTGCAATAGTAGATTTAATTTAATAGTATTTATAATATTTAAATCACTGCTACAGTTAATTTTGTGGTCAACTTTTCCACTTACACTTTTACATTACTAACCAAACACCGTAAAACACAATATACTTTTCCATTTACACTTCACTTTATCAACCAAACACCGTAAAACACAATATACTTTTCCATTTACACTTCACTTTATCAACCAAACACCATAAAACATAATATATTTTCTCTGCTACAGTTCATTTTTTCTATTCTCATTTTACGACTTACGACTTGCGACGTTTTGCAACGAAACAAACAGGCCCTTAGGTTCGCAAGGAACCTGATTAGCCACACGCGAGGCTGAAGGGTGTTGGTAGAATTCTGCTTCTGGTTCCCGCTTCGAAACCTTGGTCATGGAGACCTTTCTATGCTTCCGTGCTCAAAGCATTAGACCACCCCCAGAGAGGACTTCTTCAAATCTTCCTTGGTCGAATTGAATGGCGAGGTTCTCGAAAGTGAAGGACTTGGACTGCGGGCGTGCTTCCTTGTTGCGCCAGAGAACTGCAGTAGATTCGCAGGGAGCCTTTTCTGTCTCCGTAGAGACTTTCCTTGAAGATTTAGCCAGAGGGGCTCTGGCTGCACTGGCTTTTCTGATTTCAGAGTTAGACCCGAAGGTCTATTCACCGCATTGTGACACTTGATTCTCGACAGTGGAGAATACAATCCCCAGCGGAGTCGCCATCTTGTTTTCCATTGATTTGCAAAGGGGAAAACTAACAATAAAAAGAGTTTGAGGAGCTAAATTACAAGTATTCTTAAAAAGATTACAAGTAGATCTCCTCAGAGATTCTGGAGAAGTGTGCCGATATGAGTCTGGTCAGCGCGCGACCACTTTGTCTCTTTGACGATGCGAGCGATGAGATTCCCTTCTCGCCTGGTTCCGAGAATCAGAGAATAGAAGGTTGGTATAACCCTCTTGCTACTTCTCAAAGCCGCCCTCAATTAGGAATTCCTTCTCGCCTGATTCCGGAGATTCCTTGAGAAGAAGGTATTAGGGTATCGGCGCCCTGATTAGAGAAGCAATTCTCTATAAGGTCTCTGAATTCAAGAACGCACGGTGCGTCGTGAAGAAGTCTCTGCTTGTGGAGTCCTCTTGTGCGTGTCGTCTGAAAAAAAACTCCTCTTTCTCCTTGTACCCCTGATGGGCTATTTATAGGGAGAACAAGGGTATAACTGTCTCTTGAAGATATGGAAACAGATTGAATCGGATCTGTTTAAATCTAGAAAGTAGCCTTGCTGCGAGGCTAGGATCAGCTTCTGAGAACCTAGAAATGACAGGTCGGTTGATCTTCTTGATCTATTTTGATCCTTTCCATATTGTTGGAGGATTTCCCCTGATCTCCTTACTCGTTTTAAGAGAGTCAAGAGATTGTGTCAATCAACTGCCGAATTTGATCTCCGATTTGATCTTAATTCTGATTAGATCTGATCAGATCTGATCTCGTCTGGAGATTTGATTGGTCAAAGGTTGACCATAGAAGACCAACAGCGGCGCTGTCCGCTTTGAACTTACAGCGGAGCTGGAGGCAGTGTCTGGCGAAGTCAGAAGAAAGCTCTTCAGCGGAGCTAGGTATCGTTTGTGGCGAAGCTACCGTATACCCTTCTGCGCGGTTGTGTATGGCTTCAAGCGAAGTTAACTCTATGCGGAGTTAGCTGAGCACTTCTGATGAAGTTAGGTGATCTTAGCCTCTCAAGCGAGGCTATCCCTTTGGGCTCATGTGATGCTAAGTGGTAGCATCTTAGACCTGCTGAGGTCTGTTCAGAAACAATCCGGGTTCACTGTCTGCTTGCTGGATCAGTGGAGTCCAAGTTGCTTCGCTGTCCCTCGGAGATGGGTAAAAACTGGTCTTCAGCTCGTCTGTCACTTGTCTTTTGTAAATGTCAACAAGTTTAGACATTGTTCGAACCAATAAGAATCTTGTCTTTTTTAATTGTCAACAATCAGATTTATGTTTTAACTTGAAAACCCATTTGTAACCAACTTGATTCATGGTAGGATGGTATGGCACAAGGGACCAAGTTTTATTTTTAAGTAAGGCATTCATCTCAGTGTCTATTGCCTGGCGCCACTTAGGTTCTTTAGAAGCTTGCGTGAAATATGCAGGTTCGACAGAAGTGGTGGTCAAGTCGGCCATGAGACAGATAGGCATGGGATACCAGGTGGTTAGCTAAACCTTTGGTGTTCTGGTATTATCTTGTGTTCTGGTGACCATATGGTGGGTCCTGGTAGAAAGGGGGACTGGAAGAGCCTGAGGATGAGGACGATGAGAAGGACTCATCGGCGGGTACTGGTGGAGGTGGTAGAGAGGAGTATGTGATGGAGGTGGTAGTGGAGGAAGAGAAGAGTCAATGGTGGGGCCCGCATGAGAAGAGGGGATTGGAACAATGGAAGGTAACAGGGGCGTGGAGATGGGGATCGGTGGTGAAGGCGTGGGAGTAGGGAGGGGAGAGAGAGTAGAGGAGAATGGAAAGGAAAGGAAGATTCATCGAACACAACATCCCGAGAGATGTAAATACGACCAGAGAGGACATACAAACATTGATAACCTTTATGCGAAGCCGAGTAACCTAAGAAGACACATTGACTGGATCGAAAACTAAACTTATGAGTTTGGTATGGACGCAGATGAGGGCAGCAAGCACAACCAAAAATTCATAAGGAAAGGTAGTCAGGAGCTTTATGAAATAATTTCTGGTAGGGAGATAGATTATGGAGGACGAGGCTGGGCATTCTATTAATGAGAAATGAGGCGGTTTGGAAAGCATAAGGCCAATAATGGAATGGAATATTTGACTGAGCCAGAAGAGTAAGGCCGGTCTCGACGAGGTGTCGGTGCTTTCTTTCTGCGGTATCATTTTGGGCACTAGTGTGTGGACAGGATAAGCGATGTGCAATACCCTGAGAAGACAAGTAAGGTTTAAATTTATGAACTCGCTACCACTGATTGAGCTTCTTCCTGCACACAAAATACGGAATTACAGAACTTAAAAATAAAGATGTGCAAGTGCTCGATTCTATCGCGATAGCAAGTGGCTATGCGGGTCGTGATCCACAAGGAGGGTTTGCGATAGAAGCGTTCAAGGTTTTTTAATTGAAATCTTTATGATGAAAAAATGAAAGTTCTTCTTTGTTTTAAGAAATAAAAATGAAAAAGAGTTAGGTTAAGTTAGAAAGAAAGCGATAAATGGAGAAGGTGGAGAAAATCAGAAAACGACTATGTACAAATAAATTGGAAAAGAAAGATTTGGAAGATGTGGTGTTGGTGATTTAATCTACAGAAATAAAAGAAAAGAAAGAAAAATAATTACTTACCTTCTTTTTACCAAAAGCTTACCTTGAATCTTTGGCGACGATGTTACCTTGAAGTGGAGGCAATCAACGCATAGCCCATAAGAGTTGAGTATTGTCTCTTCCACATTACATCATCAAGACAACTTCAAGCATGAAATGATACAGAGAGACTCACATCCATCGTCATGAGCTATTGGTGGCACTCGCAAAGGCAAGGCTCTTTCGATGCTTTTAGACTCACTTAGAAGACAATTGTACCAAAAGAAGAGTGAAGTAGAAAAGAAGAAGAAAAAGAAAACTAAAACGAAGTACATACAAAGAGAGAATACAGATTTGATTTCATAACGATAAAAGAAAAGAAAGAAACCTTATACCGGTGTCACTCTTAGCTCAAGCTTCATTCTTGTTCTTCTATGAAAGTCTGATCTCCTCTGAATTACATAAATGAAAGCTAAAAATTACATGAAAAGAAAAACAAAAACCTACACTAAAAAATGGAAAGCTAGACTAAATCCTATCTCTGCATGATCCTCCCCTTTTGCTCAGCTAAAACAAGTATTTATAGGGAAAAAACCTAAAGGAGAAGATCCCAGGAAGATTGGGGGATCTCCTGGTCTGATGTATTTCCCGTATCTTCTTCTGATTTTCTTGTTTTTGCTTCAAAAGTTGACAAAACAGCCTTTGATTGTGCTTGATTCAGGGAGGATTCTTCTCAACTTCCTTATATGCAAAGATTTTGCCCTGATTTCTTCATCTTGATTCAGGGAGGATTCTTCTCATCTTCCTTATATGCCAAGATTTTGCCCTGATTTCTTCATTTCAAATTTATTCTTAATTAATTAGAATTTGGTGGGCTTTTGGGCTTGTTTCTCTTCATCTTCTTAAGGAATGGGCCTGCAAATAAATTAAACATTTAATTAGGACAATGCAGATTTTATTCTATAATAAGTATGGAAATATGATAATAAATGTGCAACATTAGTGACCAATCATACCCCCATACCTATCTTTTACTCGTCCTCGAGTAAAACAGCTAAACTATACTAAGGATTATTAGACCACTTTCGCAGGTCACGCGATTGCACTGAGCATGTGCAACAAGCTGTTAAACCTCTAGGTTTCCCCTAGAGGACGAGTTTTATCTCGTGAGGGTTTTCAGTGGATTACACCCACAAAATCCATAAAGAAAGAGAAACAAAGAGTTAGTATTTTCGAAAAGCATTTTAAAAGAAAAATATTTGAAATATAATTGTAAGATTTAAGCAATCTATAAGTTATAGGAAAACTGAATTTTTCATTCCTAAACTTAGTCTCTATTCAAAAATTTGTTATCAATCAAAGTAAGGAGTCAAATTGTACTTCTCATCTAGTCTATTACTTTACCCTAAGTCCTATGCACCTTATGATCGTGAAAATTTTGACTAAGGGTTCATTAACTCTAACTCTTATGCCTTATTTATTTATATATATTTTTTGTGGTATTATTCCTTAGTTCTATTAGGCTTTCTAATCTGCCCATGTAACGAGCCTTTAATCGATGACTCCCAAACCAAACGGTCTTAGGGCACCAGGTGAGAAAACACCCTAAGGACTTAAGGACTCGAGCAAACAAGGCCACAAAACTAAGGATTTTATTATTTGAACACCTTTTAGGCATGAATACTTATGATTTATTAGGCACAAATACCCAGCTTAATCAGAGGATTTATATATATATTTTTTCTCAAACTTATCTAATCATCTTTCGCATAAATACTAAGGCTTGCTTAGGCCAAAGTACCTAGCTAACAATAATTAGATTCGTTCATCTTTCATAGATTTTTTTTTTATATAAGGCATAAGAATCTTTGTTTTTGAACCCTAAGTGTGTAAGTGTATGAAGTGTGCATATTTCATTAAGGTAAAGATCAAGACTAAATTACTTTAACAAATTATCTTCCTAACCCTAAAAATCAAACAAATAATCTTATTTTGACAAAATTTAAGAAATCCTAATTTTGATTTTCCTATTCCTTAAAATTGACTTAATTTCTTACAAAAAATATGTCAAAATATTGTTTCTATTTTCAAAAAGTTTTTAAAATAAAGAATTTTTTTTTAATAAAAAGAAAAAACCTAAGTTATGTTAGACCCTCCCCCACACCTATCTCATGCATTGTCCTTAATGTATGAATTAATGCATAGATACATGAAAAAGAAGAAAGGGAAGAAAAATGTTACCTTAAGGTGGTGGTTCCGGTGGTGGTCTGATTGGTCCACGAAATGCGGCCCAATCGACTTTTCGTGGAGTTCGGAGGAACCCACCAGAAATTTCTCATAACCCACTAAAATGATATATCCATAAAGGATTTTTATTAAATATTTAACCCCATCTAATTTCCAAATTTCATAATTAATTTCGGAGTCAAATTTGTCAACCGCCTTGTCCCAAAATGGAGTGTGAAAAGATAGAATGATTGACTTAGACTCAGGAAGTACAGAAACTAATACCGACTCAGGAAGGTGACTTAAGTCAAGTAAAGGCTCAGGAGTCGAGATTGGTTCAAGAAGTGGGTCCAAGTCAAAAAGTTGAAACTCAAGTCCACATTTATTTTCCAACAATGGAATGTGACTTAATATTGGTGATTCAAGTTCAAGAATGATAGGTGTGGGAATCAAAACTGACTCTAAAATATTACTCAAGTCGGGTAACAAAATAAGAGTCAATATTGATTCGAAAATTTGAACTGGATCACAAATTTGAGAATCTAGGTCACAATTCTCATTGAGTTCAATTTCGTAAAAATGAGAACTTGCCAATTTGTCAATAGGACTTTCAAAAGTGTAAAATTGGTCAAGTTCAATATGATCATCAAAGATGGGTGATTCAATTTCATGATGAATTGGCACAGGATCCAATGTTGACTCAGGAAGTAGAATTGAATCACTAAGTTGAGGTTCAGGATCATATTCATTCTCAAGTTCTATTTCAGGAAAGGAATAACTTGCCAAATTGTCAATATCATTTTCAAAATTTAGAGTTTGGGCAAGTTCAAATGATTGTTCTGAAATGGAACCTTTATTTTCAAAACAATTTGACTCTTCGGCTCTAACAGAATGGTTACTGACATCAGAACTGGCCATACGGTGAGAACGTAGAGATTGGACCATCATATCTATGTCATGATTACGAGCGTTTTGAGCCTGAGTCATGGCTTCAAGCATCTTTTCATAGTTGATGGTTTCATCATCTTGTTGAAAAGATGAAGTGTTGTCTTGGAATTGGTGGTGAAATTGTGAGTCCATCAGATTTCGTGATTTTTGTTTGGACTCACGCATACTCATTTCCAAAATTGATGGTTTTCTATTTTGGACTGGTGAAACTGAGTATGAATCTTAGAAATATTGTAGACAAGGTGGAGAAGGAGGACAAGTTGGTTGAAAATTGGACTCGGGGGAGGTGAATCCCCTTTGACTCTGTGAAGAGTTGAAATTATCATGGAAATTATGGTTATAAGATTGGGGACATGGGTCATATTGATTCGGATAAGACCAATCCGGCACACTAGGTTGGTTACAGTTATGATATGCCGGGTTGGTAATATCCAAAAAAGAGGTCGGTGTGTAATATGGATTACTATTAAAATTGAAAAATTTGTTATTATAAGCCATATCACACAATAGAATACAAACAAAGAAAAGAAAAACAAACATATAAGCAAACAAATAAAAAGAAAAAATTCTAAACTAAGTTAGGGTAGACCTATGACCTAGACGACTCCTAACTGATTAGACTGTCCACGGGAGGTATAATGCAGACTTTGACTACAAGCTAATCAGTCAGGTCAGGGCAAGATTGGTGGGAGGTTATCCGTCAAAGATGTTCCTTAATTAAATAACCACCAATCTTCGGGCTTTCGGCCCTTAATCCCCTTCCTAGACACTGATTTGACAGGAGTCAAATTCCAACACCTTTCCCCCTTAGGATAATCTCCTAATTGAGTCCGAGATGTCCCTAGGGCCAACGTCTACTCATTTTTAGTTAGGCTCAGGTTAGTGAGTGCTTGGAATCTGATTTTTGGGCCAAGGAATGGTGATTAAATCCCCACCTTATCTTGTTATGGGGTGGTGCCCTTAAGATCAGTTTGTGCGAGTGTACAAAATATGTAAATAAGATTCACTCAACGTGAAATAAATCAACCAAGAGATGAGTCCTATTCTAGATGCAATGTGAACGTACCTTGCTCCAGCACTCTTCAACAGTAAAATAAATGAATTGAAAAGACACGTGCCTAAAAATGCAAACGTCTAATCAATTTTTTTAACTTTTTCAACAAATGTTTTACTGTTGATTTATTAGCAGGCTTATGTGATGGCATATAAGAAATAAAGTTTGCATAAAACTATCATTTTGCAAAGCAAGCATTCCTGCAAAAAGCCAGTTAGTAGTGAACTCTTCCTTGCCGTGGAAACGCGGCCAAAGCTGAGCAAACGCGGCAATTCAGAAAGTACTTGGTCTCTGTTTTCTGGAACAGAGGCCCAAGACCACTTATATGTTACTGCAATCTTTTTTTTCTGCTTTTCTTGTCCTATAACCTACAACAGAGAAGAAAAATTCATTTTAGTTCAAAAAATTCAATTAAAACCAGATTTCAATAAAAACCGTTACCCTCCTCGGCAACGGCCCCAAAATTTGATTGAGCTTCTTCCTGCACACAAAATACGGAATTACAGAACTTAAAAATAAAGATGTGCAAGTGCTCAATTCTACCGCGATAACAAGTGGCTATGCGGGTCGTGATCCACAAGGAGGGTTTGCGATAGAAGCGTTCAAGATTTTTTAATTGAAATCTTTATGAGGAAAAAACGAAAGTTCTTCTTTGTTTTAAGAAATGAAAATGAAAAAGAGTTAGGTTAAGTTAGAAAGAAAGGGATAGATGGAGAAGGTGGAGAAAATCAGAAAACGACTATGTACAAATAAATTGGAAAAGAAACATTTGGAAGATGTGGTGTTGGTGATTTAATCTAAAGAAATAAAAGAAAAGAAAGAAAAATAATTACTTACCTTCTTTTTACCAAAAGCTTACCTTGAATCTTTGGCGACGATGTTACCTTGAAGTGGAGGCAATCAACACATAGCTCATAAGAGTTGAGTATTGTCTCTTCCACATTACATCATCAAGACAACTTCAAGCATGAAATGATACATAGAGGCTCACATCCATTGTCATGAGCTATCGGTGGCACTCGTAAAGGCAAGGCTCTTTCGATGCTTTTAGACTCACTTGGAAGACAATTGTACCAAAAGAAGAGTGAAGTAGAAAAGAAGAAGAAAAAGAAAACTAAAACAAAGTACATACAAAGAGAGAATACATATTTGATTTCATAACGATAAAAGAAAAGAAAGAAACCTTACACCGGTGTCACTCTTAGCTCAAGCTTCATTCTTGTTCTTCTATAAAAGTCTGATCTCCTCTGAATTACATAAATGAAAGCTAAAAATTACATGAAAAGAAAAACAAAAAGCTACACTAAAAATGGAAAGCTAGACTAAATCCTATCTCTGCATGGTCCTCCCCTTTTGCTCAGCTAAAACTAGTATTTATAGGGAAAAAACCTAAAGGAGAAGATCCCAGGAAGATTGGGGGATCTCCTGGTCTGATGTATTTCCCGTATCTTCTTCTGATTTTCTTGTTTTTACTTCAAAAGTTGACAAAACAGCCTTTAATTGTGCTTGATTCAGGGAGGATTCTTCTCAACTTCCTTATATGCCAAGATTTTGCCCTGATTTCTTCATCTTGATTCAGGGAGGATTCTTCTCAACTTCCTTATATGCCAAGATTTTGCCCTGATTTCTTCATTTCAAATTTATTCTGAATTAATCAGAATTTGGTGGGCTTTTGGGCTTGTTTCTCTTCATCTCCTTAAGGAATGGGCCTGCAAATAAATTAAACATTTAATTAGGACAATGCAGACTTTATTCTATAATAAGTATGGAAATATGATAATAAATGTGCAACATTAGTGACCAATCAACCACCATCAGTTTGGAGTGCTTTAATGGAACGCCCAAAAAAATTTTCCACATGAATTTAAACTCAAGAAAAATGGAGAGAGCATCACTTTTATTTATTAAAGGATAAAGCCAAACATACTTACTATAGTGATCTACAAAGCTAATATAATAGCGATGACCACTTATAGCGGACACAGGAGACGGACCCCATAGATCAGAGTAAATAAGCTCTAAAGAAGTAGTAGCAATCGTGAAAGATGATGAAAAAGGAAGACAATGACTTTTTCCTTGCTGACAGGGGATGCAGAGAGGGGTATCAGCACGGTCAGGGAGGAAAGGAAGGTGATGCTGAGATAAAACAGTGGAGACAACTCTGGTGGAGAGATGACCTGGCGTTCATGCCAGATAGAGGAAGATGCACGCTCACCGAGAAGAGCCTGGGGAGAGGCGGTGAAGTTATTATTCCCCAAGGAGAAGACATATAGGCCATCCTTAAGTTGTCCCTATAGTATAAAACAAGAGTCAGGGTGAAATTTAAGAAGGACTTTATTATCAGCAGTAAATTGACTGACAGACAGAAGATTTTTGGTGATACCAGGAACATGTAAAAGGTTTTTCAAGACAAAGGAAGAAAAAAAAGAACACAATAAAGAAGCACCAGTAGCTCGGATAGGCAAACCTGTCCCGTTACCCATGCGAACTCTGTCGGGTCACTGATAAACAAAGTGAACTGCTAGATTCGCAATGTCAGCTGTTAGGTGATTAGTGGCTTCGGAGTCAACATACTAGTTGGGATCGACTGGACTATTCCCATGAGAGTGGAGAAGAGCAGTTGGGCTAGCCGAATCATCATAACGATTGTAGCATTGGTTAGCATAATAGCCAAAACGATTGCAGATCTGGCATTGAGGTTAGCCACCGGCGGACTGATGTGGCGGTAAGAAGGAACGTCCACGACTACGACCACGACCGAGCTCCCTGCCTCGGCCACGTCCCCGACCACGGAAAGAAGATGAAGCTGAATGGTAGCTTGGATTGTGGGAAACAGTATGAACCGCAGGAGAAGGGGGGATGAGGGTTGTGGAGTATGGTGAAGTGATAGCACGCCCACGATAAACCCCTGGCTAAGCATGAGGCCGATGAGTTCTTCTGACAGTACAGGGTCGACTCGTGTGTTGACGGAGGTGACGAACGAGTCATATTCGGGAGACAGACCACTGAGCAAGGTAGAGATGAGGTCGGAGTCGGCAACTAGATTAGCCACTGTCGCCAAGTTGTCCACGATGGACATGACAGACTGATGTACTCTGACATAGAAGAGGTGCTCATCTTGACGGTGTGCAGCTGATATCTGAGTTGTTGCACTCTAGCTCTGGAGGGTGACGAAAAGATTCGCTCCAGAGAGCACCACACAACACGAGATGTGGTGAGGCTGACGACATGAGCAAGAACAACCTCAATGAGCGAGGAGATAAGCCAACATAAGAGCATCTGATTCAAGCTTGATCCAGCGAGTGTATTCTGGATTGATAGTGGGCTGAGTATCCTTCTAGGTAGAAGGAAGGAACCGGACCAGACACAGAGAGATTTCGTCGACGAGGCCTTCGAGATCGTGGAGCTTGAGAAGAGGAAGGAATTGAGAACGCCACAGTAGATAGTTTCCCTTGTCAAGTTTGACATTTAGAAAGTGAGTGATGTTGGGATTGGGAGTAATCATGGATGCAAGTGTTTGGATGAAGGCGAGAGAAGATGAAGAGAAAATACTCGACATGGTACAAGAGTTGTTCTGATAGAAGATGAAGAGAAAATACTCGACATGGTACAAGAGTTGTTCTGATACCAAGATAAAGAAGAAGAAGAAGACTTATTTGTGCAAAGACAAAATACCATTAGCTATGGTTCTTGGTTGTATATATATACACATGTTGGTCACATATTTACACTGATTTAGGAGATACAATAGGAAAACATTGACTGAGAGAAAGAATAGGAAAATATTGACTGAGAGAAAGAATGAGAAACACATGGTGCGTGAATCCCATGAGTCCCATGTGTTCCATAATCATGGAGAGCTTTTAGGATCTGGTTGATTTCATGAGGGGTGTCTTTCACATGAATCACATATTTCACATGAGTCACGTTTTGTTATTGATATCTCTAACACCCAAATTTTAAAAAATTGGCAATAGAATTTTACATAGTTATATATTTAACCTTCTTGGTCCGAAGCAAGCTTTTTATTGTTCCTTACTTCTTTACTGAAACTAAGATCAATGATCTATGTTCAATATGCGAATTGTGCAAGAAAAGAATGTTATTTAGAGAAATTAATCTCTTTTGGTTGGATGTGGAATTTGATGAAATACAAAAAATTTCAGTCAGAACCGCTGTTTTAAATCTTGGTATATCAGCTGAGATACCGGTACTCTATCCAAAACGATACGATAAATGCAAAATTTTAACAGATATCGTTTTGGACTGATATGGGCTGATATATATCCATGAGGCTGATATATCAGCCGATATCTGAGATAAATATATCTGATATATCTCCACGTGACGCATTTGAAGAGGTTCTACAAACGCATTTGAGGAGCTTCAGCAAAAGGTAAGTATCCCCTTTGAGTTTATAACCCTGACCTTACTTTAAGTAGTTTCATATGATTTATGTACGTAATCACAAGTATATTCTTCATACAGTATGACGTCTGAAATGACGTCCGGTATTTAGTATCATATCGTGATATATCACCTGATATCCGATATATAATTTTGTTGATCGATATATCGCCGAATCTGATATTCAAAACATTGATCAGGATGGAAGATGGGTTGGGTTTTTAGCTTATATTTTAGATTTTAATGGATATAGACATCTTCTAGTATAAAGCTTTCCTAAAATTTAGTAATATTGAACTGCCAATTTCCTTTGATACTATAGCTAAAAATTTGGTCTAATGATGCCCTAAACAAATAATAATTTATTATCAACCTGCCACCTGCCATAGTGAATTGCTGGACGGAATTGAGACAAGAGAAAGAAGGAAAAAGGAGGAGAAACCTGACAGTTAGTTTCTGCCAAATTGTTGGAATTTTCTTGTCAAAACATACCAAAAAAATAAATTTCATCTAGTTGTGATTTTGGATACCCTGAAGACCTACCTTTTAGGTGTCATTCTCGCTGGGGAAACTTGTGATTATTCCTTGTATTTGTTTGAAGTAGTGTGCTTTTAATGGTTGACAGAAAACAATTTTGCTTTATGTCATATTTTAAATATCGGCTGAGTCGATCGAGATATCATCTGATATCTCCTTTTTTACCTACTGCCAATACGATATGGGAAAATCGTTCGCCATATCGTTTGTAGCAAAAAAAGGCCGAAATTTGAAATATCAGCCAATAAATTGTCCAATATCGGCCGATAAATCGCCCGATATATTGCCCGATATGAATAACTTATTTATTGCACAACTGCGTGCAAATATACATTATTTTTACGTCTTTGCATGCATATTACATCATTCTTATTAGGTAGATGATATCTATGACACTAAACTAACTTTTAGTTATCAATATTTTATTATATATAGTGTTCGTTATGAACACCCGATATACGTGCGTATCCCCGATACCTCTCTCGATATCCGACATGAAAAACGCCCATCTGATACGATCCCAATATCTGATATTTAGAACCTTGACTTTATGCAATAACCTTTTGATGCCAAATATTGATAATTAGTGAGCAATTCATTATGCTTGTATAAGTTTTTTAATGAATAATGTATGTGACCTATACAATCTTCCTATTACATTGGAAACTATATGAACTCATGTTTCCTTGTTTTTTTGAATTTTCCCTTTTTATCTAACCAAATGGTACTGCATTGCGTAAGATTTCAAGCAAGATTTGAAATATCGTCCAATATTAATATTTATGCCCAGGACTATAATAAAGACAATATTGATTTTGTCGGTTCTGTCCCAATAATGATACTGAGATTTCATATCATAATTTCAAGGCTTAAGCTCAACATGCTTCATTACTTTAGCCCCTGCATCTTTTTTCTTTTCTTCTTATTTTTTTGTTGGATGTCTACTTGGAAAGCTGTTTTGGCTCTGAAACATTTGGAATGGATTCGTGTGAAGTTCCCGAGTCCCACAGTGCTACCTGTAAAATTTACCTGAAAAGGGGAAATCCCCGAGGGTAGCCATCAGAGTAGGACCCATAATATAGTTTGCTGACTCGCTCAGGCAGCATGAGCTTAGATCTGAGCAATCATTGTGGGAGAGCCTTCATCTTTCAGGAAACTCCCCAAGGGTAGCCATCAGGGTAGGACCCAATATAGGATGCTGACTCACTCGGGTGGCCGTCAGGGTGAAGACCAGCTATAGGTTAACTCCGAGCAGTCATTGTGGGCGAGTCTCCATCTTTCAGGGGACTCTCCGAGGGTATTTATCGGGTAGGACCCAATAGAATCTATTGACTCACTCGTGTGGCGGTCAGGGTAAAAATTTGATATAAACTGACTCTGAGCAGCCATTGTGGGCGAGTCTCCATTTTTCATGGGACTCCCCAAGGGGTAGCCTTCAGGGTAGGACCCAATATAAGCTGTTGACTCACCGGGTAGCCATGGGCTAAGTTCCGAGCGGTCATTGTGGGTGAGCCTCCATCTTTCTGGAGACTCCCCGAGGATAGCCATCAGAATAGGACCCAATATAGGCTATTGACAAAATTGGGTGGCCGTCCAGTAAAGACCCGATATAGGCTGACTCCAAGCAGTCATTGTGGGTGAGTCTCCATCTTTAAGGGGACTCCCCTAGGGTGTCCGTCTCGGTAGGACCCAATATAGGATGTTGACTCACTCGGGTGGCCGTCAGGGTGAAGACCCGTGATAGGCTGACTCTGAGCACTCATTGTGGGTGAGTCTCCATCTTTCAGGGGACTCTCCGAGGGGTAGCCGTCAGGATAGGACTCAATATTGGCCGTTGACTCACTAGGTGGCTGTTAGGGTGGAGACCCGATATAGGCTGACACCGAGCAGTCATTGTAGGCGAGCCTCCATCTTTTAGGAGTCTCCCGAGGGTAGCCATCAGGATAGGACCCAATATAGGCTGTTGACTCACTCGGGTGGCCGTTAGGGTAAAGACCCGATATAGGCTGACTCCGAGCAATCATTGTGGGCGAGTCTCCATCTTTCAGGGGACTCCCCTGGGTAGTCGTCAAGGTAGGACCCAATATAGGCTGTTAACTCACTCGGGTGGTCGTCAGGGTGAATACCTGTTATAGGCTGACTCCGAGCAGTCATTGCGGGGGAGTCTCCATCTTTTAGAAGACTCCCCAAGGGGTAACCGTCAGGGTAGGACTCAATATCAATTGTTGACTCACTGGGTGGCTATCAGGGTGAAGACCGTGTATAGGCTGACTTCGAGCAGTCATTGTGGGCGAGTCTCCATCTTTCAGGGGACTCCCTGAGGGATAGCCATCCGAGTAGGACCTAATATAGGTTGTTGACTCATTCGGGTGGCCTTCAGGGTGGAGACCAGATATAGGCTGACACCAAGTAATTATTATGGGCGAGTCTCCATTTTTCAAGGGGGTTCCCGTGGGGCATCCTGCAAGGTAAGACCCATATAGGTTGTTTACTCATTTGGGTGGCCGTCAGGGTGAGACCTGATATAGGCTGACACCGAGCAGTCATTGTGGGCGAGTCTCCATCTTTCAGGGAACTCCCCGAGGGGGAGACGTTCAGGTCTTGAGGAGTAATTATCATACTCGGAGAGGGTACAAAGCCTAAAAATAAGGAACTTGCATAATATTTTTTCTTGGATATTACATGGTTTTACACATAGTATCGCTTCAAGTGAAAAGAGTTCCATTGCTTCTTGAGAATCTTCTCATACTGATCAGCCAAGATGTATGATCCTTTGCCTCATTAAGCGAGATGATATAGGGACCCTCCCAGTTGGGCCCGAGCTTCCCTTGATCCTTTTACCGTGTAATCGGAATAACACGCTTCAGGACCAAATCTCCAGTTTGGAATTCACATATCTTCAGCTTCTTGTGGTGCGTCGATCAGATCTGCTGTTGGTATGCTGTGATGGGATCTGGGCTTGCTGTCGCTTTTCCTCTGACTGGTTCAGGATCAAGCAGAGTTGTGCATCATTTTGATCTCGATCAACCCCTTCCATGCAGAGTATCGGCATGCTGATGTCAACCAGGATGATCACTTCCGTTCCATATGCCAATGAGAATGGCATTTCGCATGTCGGGATGCCTGGTGGTTCTGTAGGCCCAGAGCACCCTGGAGAGTTTCGCGGCCCATTTGCCCTTTGCTCTATCTAGGCTTTTGCGTAGGCTGTCAAGGATACGCGATTGCTGATCTCGGCCTGCCATTGCCTTGAGGATAGTAGGGAGTGAAGAATTGGTGGGTGATCTTGTACTTAGAGCAGAAGTTGGCCACTTGCTTGCTGGCAAAGTTTGTCCCATTGTCGGAGATGATGGTGTGGGGGAGTCCAAATCAACCCACGATGTTCTACCAAAGAAACTTGATAATCTGTTGACCAATGACTTCAGAGAGTGGCGTCACTTTGACCCATTTAGTGAGGTAGTCAGTGGCTGCTGGCAGGAACTGCAACTGAGGCTACGCTCAGGAAAGTGGACCAACCACGTTCAATTCCCATTGCATGAAGAGCCAAGGACTTTGCAAAGTGTGGAGATCGGTACTCAGTCTGTTTGATTCTGGGGCAAATCTCTTACACTCCGAGCATTTCTTCACGGAATCCTTGGCGTCATCGAACATCTTGGGCCAGTAATACCCTTGATTGATGATCTTATGAGCAAGAGAGCGACCTCCCAAATGGTTTCCATAGTCGTCATCATGAATTTTCTGCATCACTCTTTGACCTTCGTCTAGTCTGAGGCAACATAGGTAGGGGTCTGCATGAAAACTTGAAGTAAGATTTATTGTATAAGATATCTTCGAGGAGTGTATCTGGTGGCCATGTGCCGGAGCTTTTGTGCCTCCGCTCTGTCTTCGGGGAGGGACCCATCCTTCAGAAAAGCAATAATAGGATCCCTCCATCCTGGCGAGGTATCAAGGCAAAGAACCTCTCTGATCGGTCTGTGAACGCTCGGGCTGGCGATGTGTTCGATGAAATTTTCATGATTGATTTGGGGCTCTATGGCTGCCCCCAGGTTGGCAAGTGAGTTAACGTGATTATTTTCCGATCCAGGGACCCATTTGAAATTGCATCGAGGGATTTTAGATTTCAATATGAGGACCAATTGTAGGTACTCTGCCATCTGAGCATCTGTTGTAATGTATTCTCGTGACTTGGTTGACTGCTAGTGAGGAATCACATTAAACTTTGAGCCCTATGACCCCGAGTTTGGTCACCGTCTGGAGTCCGGCTAGGACTGCCTCATACTCGGCTTCGTATTAGTGGGAAACCGAGGGTAAAGGACTGCTCGATGATAGATCCTTATGAGTGGTGAGGACAACTCTGATGCCTGCCCCCATACTGTTTGAACCTCCATCAACATTCAGAATCCATCCGCCAAGACATGCCTTTTAATTGCTCTCCTCGGCTCGAATCTGAGTCCATTTCAATATCTAACCCGTCGCTTCTGGGTTCTCTACAACGCTTCTTAGGGGGTGTTCCGTGAGTACCGTGATCGGGAAGGTATGGAAGTAGTGCTTGAGCTTCTTCGAGATGATGAAGAGAGCAAGTACCAACTTTTTCAGCCTTTGATATTAGATTTACGGTCCATTCAAGGAATGACTGATGTAGTATACTGGCTTCTGCATGCTTTCTCCCTGAATTAGGGCTCTGCTCACGGCTAACTCTGAGACAGCTAGATAAAGAAACATCTCCTTCGAGGTCGACTTGGACAAAAGGGTGGTGAAGCTAGATATTTCTTCAGAGTTTGGAAAGTTGACTCGCATTCCTCGTTCCAACGGAAATTACCCCCATTTTTCTTCAAGGCTTGGAAGAAGGGTTTGCATTTGTTTGTGGACTGGCTGATGAATTGGTTCAGGGCAGTGAGGCATCCGTTCAACATTTGAACCCCTTCACGCATGTGGGCGACCTCATGTTCAGGATGGTAGATATCTGTTTGGGGTCGGCCTCGATGCGCTGTTGAGAAACCAGGTATCCTAAGAATTTCCTAAAGGCAACCCCGATTGTGGACTTCTTGGGGTTAAGTTTTACTTTGTATTTTCTTAGGGGATCTAATGCCTCGCCTAGATGTTGGAGGTCATCTGTGCACAAGGTGCTTTTTACCAACATGTCATCGACGTACACCTCCATTATTCTCCTGATTAAATCCATGAAGATCTTTTCGACCATGCGCTGAAAGGTGGCCCCGACATTTTTTAGTTCGAAGGGCAACATCCTATAGTAATAGATTCCCCGACTAATGATGAAAGTAGTATTATCTTTGCCTGGTAGGTGCATCTTGACCTGGTTATACCTAGGGTAGGCGTCTATGAAGCTGAGTTCGTTGCCCGCCGTTGCTTCTACCCGCCGATCGATCCTCGGGAAGAGGAAGCTATCCTTTGGGCAGACTTCATTAAGGTTAGTGAAGTCGATACAAACCCTCCATTTGCCATTCTTCTTCTTCATGAGGATCTGATTGGAGAGCCAATCAGGGTAGTAGGTCTCTCGAATGAAGCCAACATGCAGTAGGCAGTCAACTTCATCGCTTATGGCACGACTTTGTTCCTCATTCATCCTCCTAGGCTTCGGCTTTATAGGTTGATAGCCACCTTGAGGGAGAGCTTGTGGCAAATGATGTCAGGATCAATTTCAGGTACATCGGTGTGGTCCACGTGAATACATCCAAACTGTCCGCCAGAAACTTCTTGAACAAGGCCTTCTCTTGGGGATGTGATCGGGGTAAAACTGTGCACAAAAAGTGTATGTTTTGAAGTAAAGATTTAAAGTGTGTGTGCTTTGGCTTCCTCGATACTTCCGTTATAGCATAGAGGCTAAAACGAGTCGAATCCACAAGGACGTGAGGCGATAGAAGCTTTACCGGTTGATTAACGTGTTTGTTAAAAGTTCTTCAATGTTTGAAAGAATGTAAAGAAAAGAAAAGAAAGAATGAAAAAGAGAAGTATACGGTGAAATACGAAGAAGTGGGAAACATAGAAAATAATGGTTTTTGTGGTTTTTGATATTTCTAAAACAAAGTGAAAGAGAAAGAAAACTCACGGCTACTAACTACTAATGGCCCCACCAACATGCTAACCTCTTAGTGATAGTTGCCTCACATGTATCATTGGCCATCACTAGTCCTTGGTTCAAGAGCGATTCAAAGCATGACCCATATGTAACTCATCACAACCTAACTCTACAAATCAAGTTCAAGATACACTTAAACCATCAAAACAAAAAGTAAGCATGGAGTAAATTAATGTTAGCTTGTTAGTGGTTAGGAAGTTAGAGTTAGATCCATCATCATGAGCCATCAATGGCTCTTGCAAGAGCAAGGCCAAATCGAGGCTATTAGATTCATGTGGATTATCATAAAAGAAGTTAGCAAGTTGGTGGTTAGTAGTTAGTTGCCATGAGAGAAAAGTTAGCTACACATGTAAAAGAGATTAGAGAGAAGAAAACATAGAGAGGTAAAGAGAGCACCTTTCATAGATTGTCACATTCTATTACAAGCACTCTTGCATTTCAAGCATGTATCACTCTCTCTCCCTATTACAAGATCTACAAAATGGAAAATACAATGGAGGAAGAAAAACTAACCTAAACTAAACTACCCTAAACTACAACATGAAGATGAAACTACTCCTAAAACTCTGCATATCTCAACTCTGGAACCCAAAGGGGGTATTTATAGCAACCAGGGGAACGGGGGCCAGGGGACAAACCCTGGCCCGAAGCGGCGCGCGCGGTGCGGCCGTATGGCGGCAAAAACGTGGCTATAGCCGCGTTTTCGCGACCATAGGGTGGCCAGGTGCGCGGCGCTTCGAGCCGCGCGCTGTCCTTTCTGTCCCCTGTCAGCTTCTGGTGCCGGTTTCTGGTTTTGCGCCCCTGATTTTGACAAATCAGCTTTTTTAGGTCAATGGCTATTCATGTAGGCTTTTAATCACCATTAAATGGTGATTTAGGGTCTTCTTCTTCATTTGCACACCATGGACCTAGAATCAAGCAAGCAAGATATTATTAGCAGAATTTATTATCAAATAGATGTGAAGATCCGGTATGAAATATGCAGTTTTAGAGACTAATCACACCCCCACACTTATCTTTTGCTCGTCCCGAACAAAGCAAAAAACTAAGAAAGTTATTACACCACTTTCGCAGGTGACGCGATTGCACTGAGCATGTGCAACAAGCCATTAAACCTCTAAGTTTCCCCTAGAGGAGGAGTTTTGTCTCCTGAGGGTTTTCAGAGGATTACACCCACAAAATCCATAAAGAAAGAAATCAAATGTTAGTATTTTTAAAACACATTTTGAAATAGAGAAAAGTGTTGAAATATTTTTGTGAAAATATAAGTGATCCAAGGTCAGAGGTTAACCAGAAATTGTTCTTTCTTAAACCAAGTCAAAGTGCAAAAAATCTTGTTATAAATTAAATGTAAGAATTTAAAATTGAATTGACTCTTTGATCTTTCATAAAACTCTTAGAAAAATATGCATTTTGTGAACAGTGAAGGTTTTTAGGATATCGACTCTAACTTTCATGCCATTTATTTATATTATTTTATATATATAGATTTTTTTTTTAGTTTTCTTAGGCTTTCTTATTTACCCGGGTAGTGAGCCTTTAGCCGGTGACTACCAAACCAGATGGTCTTAGGGCACCAGATGAGAAAACATCCCTCGGACTTAAGGACTCGAGTAAATAAGGCCACAAAACTAAAGGGGATTATTTATTTTTTTGTTCACCATTTTAGGTGTAAATAATCATGCTTCCTGAGGCATAATTACCCAACTTTAATAGGTGGTTTTTATTTATCATATATATATATAATATATATATATTGAATATATATTTTTTATGGCATTTTCAGTCTTTGTTTCAATCCCAAAAATTGTGTAAGTGTGGAGTGCATAAATCTAAGGTAAAAAATTCAAGATCAAATTATCTTTTCAATTTTACTTTCTTATTCTAAAATTTGAACAAGATTTATTATTTTGACCTGGTTTAAAATTTCATAATTTTAGGTCTTCCTAATTCTTAAGATAATCTTAATTTTCTTAAAAAAAACTATTTCTCTTGTTTCAAAAAATTTTGTAAAAAAGAAAAGAAAAGTTTTTATATAAAAGATTTTTTTAAAGTAAAAAGAAGTGTAAAAGAAAGAAAATATAAAACTAACTATGTTAGTAAACTCTCCCCCACACTTATCTCATGCATGGTCCTCAATGCATCGTGAATGTGTAAATACATGAAACAAATGGAGAGGGAAGGAAGATGACCTCAAGGGGGTGGCTCTGGTGGTGGTCGGATTGGGCCAAGCATTGCGACCCAATCAAAATAGCGTGGATCTTGCAAGAACCCACCAAGGACCTCTCTAATATGACCCAGTAAAAAGAATGATTGATTGAATGGTCTTATTGAAAATTTTATCCCCATCTAATTTTCAAATTTCAAAAATAATTACTGAGTCATTTTTGTCAACATTCTTGTCCAACAATGAAGTGTGATCTTTGAAAATGATGGATTTGGACTCAAAGGAATCAGGAATAAAAACTGATACTGACTCGGGAAGTTGACTCAGATCAAGTCGAGAGTCAACAATGAGAGTCGAAATTGGTTTAAAAATAGGGTCCAAACCAAAGAATTGATGTTCACATACTTTCCCCATGAATGAAGTGTGATCATAAGAGATTGGTGATTCCATTTCATGGTATTTTGGTACAGGATTCAATGTTGACACCGGAATAGAGAAAAAATCTGGTAAAGATACCGGAGTCATTATTGAATCAAAAAGTGAAATGGAATTACTAACATGGGGTTCAAGATCGCATTCAGGTTCGGTTTCAATTTCAGGAAAGGGATAACTTGCCAGAATGTCCAGGCGATTTTCATAACTTGGAGTGTGGTCAAGTTCAAATGTATGGTCTGAAATTGAATCTAGATTTTTAAAATCACATGATTCATGGGTCCAATCAGTAGAGTTAGGGATATAAGGATCGGTCAAAGGTTGACAAGAACGACTTTTCTCGCTCTCATTGATCAATTCGCTCATAAGTGCGTCTAATCTACTGATAGGCCTTGTAACAGAATTTGGATTCGGAATCATGTCTTCCATAATTTTTGTAATTGGTTCGTGAAAAATGAGTATGGAAGTTGATTTTGGAAATTATGGTGAATTGTGAGTCCATCGGATTTCGATCTGACTCACGCAAGGGTTCCATACTCAAGTCCAGTATTGATGGTTGCTCATTTTGAATCAGTAAGACTGAAAAAGATGAGTAGGACTCTTGAAAATTTGATTGAGATGATGAGTCTAACATGTTTTGCATTTTATCACAAAAGACTTCCAAGCGCTTTTCTAGCTCAGATTCTTCTTCAATTGGATACTCTAGAAAAGGAGAATGTGGAGTTTGATGTGGGAAGGATTGTGAATTAAGCAAATTTTACATTTGTTGTGGGGACTCTTCCATACTCCTTTCCAATGATGATTTTTCTTCATTTGGTGGTTCAGGAAAAGGAGTATATGAATCAAAATTGGGGAATGAATATTGTGAAAATTGTGGACAAGATAGTTGAAAATTTGACTCGGGGTAGGTGAATCCCCATGAACTCTGTGAAGGGTTAAAATTATTTTGAAAATTATAGTCATATGATTGATGATATGGGTCATATTGAGTCAGATAATCCCAACTCGGCATATATGGTTTGTTCATGTTGTACAAAGCCGGGTTGGAGTTATCCGAGTCAAATAAGGTCAGAGTGAAATATGGATTCATATTATGATTGAAAGAATTATTGTTGTTAAAATCCATATGACAATTAAAAAGAGAAACAAACAAACAAACAAACAATAAAAAAAAAAGAAGAAAACAAGCCTATGCTAGGGTTGACTTAGACCTAGACGACTTCTAATTGGTTAGACTGTCCACGGGGGGTCTATTGTCGGAAGCTGACCACGAGTTAATCGCCAGGTAGGGGCAAGATAAGTGGGAGGTATCCGTGCCGGAGCAACGGGCCTAATTATGCCAAACTACTGTTCTTCGAGGTTTCGCCTCTCAATCCCCAACCTTAGACACCGATTTAGCAAGAGTCAAATTCTAACAATTTCCCCCTTAGGTCAATCTCCTAAATGAGTCCGAGATGTCCCTAGGGGCCAACGTCTAACAATTTTTATTAGGCTTGGGTTGTGTGAGTGGGGAGGTGATTTTTTGGCTAAGGGAGGGTAATAACTTCCCCACCTTATGTTGTTTTGGGTTTTGCCCTTAAGTTGAATTCGTGCAAGTGTGCAATATAGATAAGAATAAACACAGAAAAATGAGTAAATCACTAAAGTGTTTGTCCTATACTATATGCTATGCAATATGTACACCTCCTATCACAACAACATAAGAACAAAATACAGTATATTGGAATGAAAATTGACACGTGCCAAGATGCAAATGTCTAAACCGTTTTAAAGCATCCAATTTTTGTATTTTACTTCTTAAAATTATTTACAGTGTACAAGTAATATAAACAAAAATTAGCAGCATAGTATATGAATGTACAAGAAGTTACCCAACCACACTTGAGCAAGTGTGGACTTCTGCAATGCTAAAATTTAACCTGCACACCAAAAAAACAAAGAAGAAAAGTTAACAAACTTGTGAAATCAAACCGTTCCCGTCCCTGGATACGGCGCCAAAATTTGATCGAGGTAAAATCGCGCACAAGAAGTGTATGTTTTGAAGTGAAGATTTAAAGTGTGTGTGCTTTGGCTTCCCGATACTTCCGTTATAACATAGAGGCTAAAACGAGTCGAATCCACAAGGACGGGAGGCGATAGAAGCTTTACCGATTGATTAACGTGTTTGTTAAAAGTTCTTCAATGTTTGAAAGAATGTAAAGAAAAGAAAAGAAAGAATGAAAAAGAGAAGTATACGGTGAAATACGAAGAAGTGGGAAACATAGAAAAGAATGATTTTTGTGGTTTTTGATATTTCTAAAACAAAGTGAAAGAGAAAGCAAACTCACGGCTACTAACTACTAATGGCTCCACCAACATGCTAACCACTTAGTGATAGTTGCCTCACATGTATCATTGGCCATCACTAGTCCTTGGTTCAAGAGCGATTCAAAGCATGACCCATATGTAACTCATCAAACCTAACTCTACAAAACAAGTTCAAGCACATTTAAACCATCAAAACAAAAAGTAAGCATGGAGTAAAGTAATGTTAACTTGTTAGTGGTTAGGAAGTTAGAGGTAGATCCATCATCATGAGCCATCAATGGCTCTTGCAGAGCAAGGCCAAATCGAGGCTATTAGATTCATGTGGATTATCATAAAGAAGTTAGCAAGTTGGTGGTTAGTAGTTAGTTGCCATGAGAGAAAAGTTAGCTAAACATGTAAAAGAGATTAGAGAGAAGAAAACATAGAGAGGTAAAGAGAGCACCTTTCATAAATTGTCACATTCTATTACAATCACTCTTGCATTCCAAGCATGTATCACTCTCTCTCCCTATTACAAGATCTACAAAATAGAAAATACAATGGAGGAAGAAGAACTAACCTAAACTAAACTACCCTAAACTACAACATGAAGATGAAACTACTCCTAAAACTCTGCATATCTCAACTCTGAAACCCAAAGGGGGGTATTTATAGTTACCAGGGGAACAGGGGGCCAGGGGACAAACCCTGGCCTGAAGCGGCGCGCGCGCCGCGGCCGTATGGCTGCGGAAACGCAGCTATTGCGGCCATAGGGTGGCCAGGCGCGTGGCGCTTCGAGCCGCGCGCTGTTCTTTCTGTCCCCTGTCAGCTTCTGGTGCCGGTTTCTGGTTTTGCGCTCCTGGTTTTGACGAATCAGCTCTTTTAGGTCAATGGCTATTCATGTAGGCTTTTAATCACCATTAAATGGTGATTTAGGGTCTTCTTCATTTGCACACCATGGACCTAGAATCAAGCAAGCAAGGTATTATTAGCAGAATTTATTATCAAATAGATGTGAAGATGCGGTATGAAATATACAGTTTTAGAGACTAATCACACCCCCACACTTATCTTTTGCTCATCCCGAGCAAAGCAAAAAACTTAGAAAGTTATTACACCACTTTCGCAGGTGACGCGATTGCACTGAACATGTGCAACAAGCCGTTAAACCTCTAAGTTTCCCCTAGAGGAGGAGTTTTGTCTCCTTAGGGTTTTCAGCGGATTACACCCACAAAATCCATAAAGAAAGAAATCAAATGTTAGTATTTTTAAAACACATTTTGAAATAGAGAAAAGTGTTGAAATATTTTTGTGAAAATTTAAGTGATCCAAGGTCAGAGGTTAACCAGAAATTGTTCTTTCTTAAACTAAGTCAAAGTGCAAAAAATCTTGTTATAAATTAAATGTAAGAATTTAAAATTGAATTGACTCTTTGATCTTTCATAAAACTCTTAGAAAAATATGCACTTTGTGAACAGTGAAGGTTTTTGCGATATCGACTCTAACTTTCATGCCATTTATTTATATTATTTTATATATATAGATATTTTTTTTAGTTTTCTTAGGCTTTCTTATTTACCCGGGTAGTGAGCTTTTAGTCGGTGACTCCCAAACCAGATGGTCTTAGGGCACCAGATGAGAAAACATCCCTCGGACTTAAGGACTCGAGTAAATAAGGGCACAAAACTAAAGGGGACTATTTATTTTTTGTTCACCATTTTAGGTGTGAATAATCATGCTTCCTGAGGCATAATTACCCAACTTTAATAGGTGGTTTTTATTTATCATATATATATATATATATATATATATATATATATATATATATATATTTTGAATATATATTTTTTATGGCATTTTCAGTCTTTGTTTCAATCCCAAAAATTGTGTAAGTGTGGAGTGCATAAATCTAAGGTAAAAAATTCAATATCAAATTATCTTTTCAATTTTATTTTCTTATTCTAAAATTTAAACAAGATCTATTATTTTGACTCGGTTTAAAATTTCATAATTTTAGGTCTTCCTAATTCCAAGATAATCTTAATTTTCTTTAAAAAAGAACTATTTCTCTTGTTTCAAAAAGTTTTATAAAAAGAAAAGAAAAGTTTTTATATAAAAGATTTTTGTTTTGAAAGTAAAAAGAAGTGTAAAAGAAAGAAAATATAAAACTAACTATGTTAGTAAACCCTCCGCCACACTTATCTCATGCATGGTCCTCAATGCATCGTGAATGTATAAATACATGAAACAAATAGAGAGAGAAGGAAGATGACCTCAAGGGGGTGGCTCTGGTGGTGGTCGGATTGGGCCAAGCGTTGCGACCCAATCAAAATAGCGTGGATCATGCAGGAACCCACCAAGGACCTCTCTAATATGACCCAGTAAAAGAATGATTGATTGAATGGTCTTATTGAAAATTTTATCCCCATCTAATTTTCAATTTTTAAAAATAATTACTGAGTCATTTTTGTCAACATTCTTGTCCAACAATGAAGTGTGATTTTTAAAAAAATGGATTTGGACTCAAAGGGAATAAAAACCGATACCGACTCGGGAAGGTGACTCAGATCAAGTCGAGAGTCAACAATGAGAGTCGAAATTAGTTTAAAAATAGGGTCCAAACCAAAGAATTGATGTTCACACACTTTCCCTATGAATGAAGTGTGATCATAAGAGATTGGTGATTCCATTTCACGGTGTATTGGTACAGGATTCAATGTTGACACCGGAATAGAGAAAAAATCTGGTAAAGATACCGGAGTCATTATTGAATCAAAAAGTGAAATGGAATTACTAACATGAGGTTCAGGATCACATTCAGGTTCAGTTTCAATTTTAGGAAAGGGATAACTTGCCAGAATGTCCAGGCGATTTTCATAACTTGGAGTGTGGTCAAGTTCAAATGTATGGTCTGAAATTGAATCTGGATTTTCAAAATGACATGATTCATGGGTCCAATCAGTAGAGTTAGGGATATAAGGATCGGTCAAAGGTTGACAAGAAAGACTTTCCTCGCTCTCATTGATCAATTCGCTCATAAGTGCGTCTAATCTATTGATAGGCCTTGTAACAGAATTTGGATTCAGAATCATGTATTTCATACTCTTTGTAATTGGTTCGTGAAAAAATGATTATGGAAGTTGATTTTGAAAATTATGGTGAATTTGTGAGTCTATCAGATTTTGATCTGACTCACGCAAGGGTTCCAGACTCAAGTCCAGTATTGATGGTTGCTCATTTTGAATCGGTAAGACTGGAAAAGATGAGTAGGACTCTTGAAATTTTGGTTGAGATGATGAGTCCAACATGTTTTGCATTTTATCACAAAAGACTTTCAAGCGCTTTTCTAGCTCAGATTCTTCTTCAATTGGATGCTCTAGAAAAGGAGAATGTGGAGTTTGATGTGGGAAGGATTGTGAATTGAGCAAATTTTGCATTTGTTATAGGGACTCTTCCATACTCATTTCCAATGATGATTTTTCTTCAACTGGTGGTTCAGGAAAACGAGTATATGAATCAAAATTGGGGAATGAATATTGTGAAAATTGTGGACAAGATGGTTGAAAATTTGACTCGGGGTAGGTGAATCCCCATGAACTCTGTGAAGGGTTGAAATTATTTTGAAAACTATAGTCATATGATTGATGATATAGGTCATATTGAGTCGGATAATCCCAACTCGGCATATATGGTTGGTTCATGTTGTACATAGCTGGGTTGGAGTTATCCGAGTCAAATAAGGTCAGAGTGAAATATGGATTCATATTATGATTGAAAGAATTATTGTTGTTAAAATCCATATCACAATTAAAAAGAGAAACAAACAAACAAACAATGAAAAAAAGAAGAAGAAAGCAAGCCTATGCTAGGGTTGACTTAGACCTAGACGACTCCTAACTGGTTAGACTGTCCACAGGGGGTCTATTGTCGGAAGCTGACCACGAGTTAATCGGCCAGGTTGGGGCAAGATCAGCGGGAGGTATCCGTGCCGAAGCAACGGGCCTAATTATGCCAAATCACTGTTCTTCGAGGTTTCGCCTCTCAATCCACAACCTTAGACACCGATTTAGCAAGAGTCAAATTCTAATAATTTCCCCCTTAGGTCAATCTCCTAAATGAGTCCAAGATGTCCCTAGGGGCCAACGTCTAGCAATTTTTATTAGGCTTGGGTTGTGTGAGTGGGGAGGCGATTTTTGGGCTAAGGGAGGGTAATAACTTCCCAACCTTATGTTATTTTGGGTTTTGCCCTTAAGTTGAATTCGTGCAAGTGTGCAATATAGATAAGAATGACACAAAAAAGCGAGTAAATCACTAAAGTGTTTGTCCTATACTATATGCTATGCAATATGTACACCTCCTGTCACAACAACATAAGAACAAAATACAGTATATTGGAATGAAAATTGACACATGCCTAGATGCAATTGTCTAAACCGTTTTAAAGCATCCAATTTTTGTATTTTACTTCTTAAAATTATTTACAGTGTACAAGTAATATAAACAAAAATTAGCAGCATAGTATATGAATGTACAAGAAGTTACCCAACCACGCTTGAGCAAGTGTGGACTTCTGCAATGCTAAAATTTAACCTGCATACCAAAAAAACAAAGAAGAAACGTTAACAAACTTGTGAAATCAAACCGTTCCCGTCCCGGATCCGACGCCAAAATTTGATCGAGATAAAACCGTGCACAAAAAGTGTATGTTTTGAAGTGAAGATTTAAAGTGTGTGTGCTTTGGCTTCCTCGATACTTCCGTTATAGCATAGAGGCTAAAACGAGTCGAATCCACAAGGACGGGAGGCGATAGAAGCTTTACCGGTTAATTAACGTGTTTGTTAAAAGTTCTTCAATGTTTGAAAGAATGTAAAGAAATGAAAAGAAAGAATGAAAAAGAGAAGTATACGGTGAAATACGAAGAAGTGGGAAATATAGAAAAGAATGGTTTTTGTGATTTTTGATATTTCTAAAATAAAGTGAAAGAGAAAGAAAACTCACGGCTACTAACTACTAATGGCCCACCAACATGCTAACCTCTTAGTGATAGTTGCCTCACATGTATCATTGGCCATCACTAGTCCTTGGTTCAAGAGCGATTCAAAGCATGACCCATATGTAACTCATCACAACCTAACTCTACAAAACAAGTTCAAGCTACACTTAAACCATCAAAATAAAAAGTAAGCATGGAGTAAAGTAATGTTAGCTTGTTAATGGTTAGAAAGTTAGAGTTAGATCCATCATCATGAGCCATCAATGGCTCTTGCAAGAGCAAGGCCAAATCGAGGCCATTAGATTCATGTGGATTATCATAAAAGAAGTTAGCAAGTTGGTGGTTAGTAGTTAGTTGCCATGAGAGAAAAGTTAGCTACACATGTAAAAGAGATTAGAGAGAAGAAAACATAGAGAGAGCACCTTTCATAGATTGTCACATTCTATTACAAGCACTCTTGCATTCCAAGCATGTATCACTCTCTTTCCCTATTACAAGATCTACAAAATGGAAAATACAATGGAAGAAGAAGAACTAATCTAAACTAAACTACCCTAAACTACAACATGAAGATGAAATTACTCCTAAAACTCTGCATTTCTCAACTCTGGAACCCAAAGGGGGGTATTTATAGCCACCAGGGGAACAGGGGTCCAGGGGACAAATCCTGGCCCGAAGCGGCACGCGCGCCGCGGCCGTATGGCCGCATTTTCGCGGCCATAGGGTGGCCAGGCACGCTGCGCTTCGAGCCGCGCACTGTCCTTTCTGTCCCCTGTCAGCTTCTGGTGCCGGTTTCTGGTTTTGCGCCCCTAGTTTTGATTAATCAGCTCTTTTAGGTCAATGGCTATTCATGTAGGCTTTTAATCACCATTAAATGGTGATTTAGGGTCTTCTTCTTCATTTGCACACCATGGACCTAGAATCAAGCAAGCAAGTTATTATTAGCAGAATTTATTATCAAATAGATGTGAAGATGCGGTTGAAATATGCAGTTTTAGAGACTAATCAGGATGTAGGTTTGAGATGATTCGGATAGTCCATTCTGAGTGATGTGGATCTACAGAGAGACTCGGGCTCCTCTTCGGTCTTGCTGTGTAGGTCCTCCGACTTGTTGGGTGAGTCAGGGTTCGGGTCCTCCGACTCGATGAGGGAATCAGAGTCTTAGCTTTCCCCACTCTGTGATTGCTATTGGTCAGCAACCGTCTTTTGTTTCTTGTCTGCGGGGGTCCTTCATCAATGACTGCTCGGGAGGTCTTTGTTACCCAGCCGAACTTCTTCTGGGCTACTACGGTTATGATTCGGGCCATCGCCTGGTCGCCCCTTATATCAGCCATTCCTATCAGTGTGGGGTACTTCAAAAGTTGATGATAGATGGACGAGACTACCCTCATCATATGAATCCATGGCCTACCAAGGATAGCGTTGTAGGAAGAATCGACATCAAGGACGCAAAATTCTGTAACAATGTTGTATGGATCCACTCGGACGGGGAACATAATTGCTCCTGACAAGCGTGCCTCGCTCCCATCAATTACATAGAGAAGTGACTGAATGTGAGGGAGAATCCTCTTTCGAGCTAACTCGAGAATGTCCTCCATCTGATCTTTGGCGTGCCTGTACAGAATGTTGACGCTGCTCCCTCCATCAACCAAGATCTTTGAAATTCAGCAACAACCGATATGCATTGTCATGACCAAAGTGTCATCGTGCGAAAAGTGCACGGTCTAGGCGTCAGTCCTTGAGAAGTAGATGGGCCTGCCTGGTGTCGAAGGTGGGCTTGTCAATATCGCTAGGTAGTTGTCCCTCCGAGCCTCATTGACGTAAATGGCCCTTTCCTTTGTGGTGGCACCCTTTATCGGGAGGTGCCGAAGATCGCATTCACCTCCCGATACTAGAGGAGGAAGCTGTCAGTCTGGACTCTCGTGGGGGCTCCCTTTGTATCTTAGTCTCCGAAGGCAGTGCCAGGTTGAGGATGAACTCTCAAAGATATCCCTGATTAACCAGTCTTGGAGGTATCGCTGGAGGGTTTGACACTCGACGGTGGGGTAGCCCAAACCGTCGTGTAAGGCACAGTACTCCGAGATCATGGTCCTTTCAGATTCTGCTAGAGAGGTCGTGCGGGACGCCTAACCCAGGGTTAGTCTTTGATGGCATTAACCACGTGGCTGATAGGAATCCAGAATGGGATTAGGTTGGACTCTACAGCGTCTTCCTTGCTCAACTCGTGCATGTGTCAGGGCGGTTTGTGGACCGCGATAGAACTGTTGCTCGGGTCTTCATCGGGGGAACTATTGATTAGGCTTCTTAACCTCAGACCCTTGTTTGGTGGCGCGAATGGTGGCATGCCGCGTTGCTTCCTCAATTTGCATGTATTTTTGCGCTTGGATGAGGATGTCCCTCATCTTGTTGATATCATTCTTGACCAAATGCTTGTAGAATGAGTTGGTGACTTGCAACCTACTGATGAACGTTGCGGCGGCTACGTTTTCATTACAATTGTATGCCAGTGTCTTCTGGCTTGAGAAGTAGCTGAAGTATTGCTTCAGGCTCTCCACTGGCTTCATTATCAGGAGATGGTTACTATTCCTCTGTAACTCTCTCTGAGAAGTAAACTAGTTGTAAAAGGCATCAATTATATCTTTAAATCTTCGGAGGGAGTTCTTTGAGAGTGAATAAAACCAATAGTAAGTGACATCCTTGAGACTAGAAGGGAGCGTCCGATATAGGAGGACATCGTGAGCATAGACTGCCATTTTGTCTTGGAACTGGCGGAGATGAAGGAGGGGGTTGGAGGTTTCCGAGTAGTGGTCGAAGGTGGGCATCACAAACTTTCTAGGGAAATAGAATGTGGTGATTTTCCCTGCCAGTGGTGAGTCAGAGGGCCTCAACCCACTTGTGCTCTATTCCTTTCCAAAATTGCTGGCCTATTTGGTTGAGCCCCTTCCAAACTAGATCTGCGATATCCTCAGTGCGAGGGAACTTCGGGTGGTCGGAGACACTCTGAGTCTTCAGAGCGCTCATCATCATCGCGAGTCTTCGACCGGTCGCACTTTGAGTTTCCTGTGGATTGCACGAATTCCCTTTCATGCTGGCATGACGGGGGAGTCCGAGCTCTTTCTTCGATGGTACGGGAAGACTGCGACTTTCGTAGTGTATCAACTTTTTGAGTAGTCGCGTCTAGACATGAGTCACTGCGTCTTTTTCAAGAGCAGCCATCTCGCGGAGTCGAACCATCTCTGCTTGCTGATCCTCCATTTGTTTCTGCAGGCTGGAAAGCATCTGAAGGAGTTGCTCGTTGGTGCGTTGGGGATCGGGTTTAGCAACCAGCACCCCTCGCAGCAAGGTAGAGGGGGAATCTTCATCGTCATAGACGTGGACGTCAGATAGGTTGGTCCGACGACTTGCAGGCTCAGCGATTTCAATTGCATTCCCCTTTCCTTTTGGAGCGGTGAGGAAGTGTCTGCAGCCTAGGAGACATTTTTTCTTGGTGTAGCCATCTCAGTAGTGCGAGGTTATTTTGAGAAAAGTTCAGGGTATTGGAGGGAGAGAACTTAAGAATGTGGACTCAAAGTCTCAACGAAAGCACCAAATATGGTGGGAAATTTCCGAAGGAGTTATCTACACACTAATTTGCAGAAACTAATGGGTGAATTGCAGAGATCAAACCAAAGAAAGACAGAGAGATTTACGTGAAAACCCAAAAGGAAAAAACTACGGAGGGAGAGAGAATTTCACTATAATTCAGGAAACTTACAATAGTGCCTGCTTAATCTCTATCGCTAGAATTTTTAGGATTAATTGATCGTCCCCTATCATAGATGGTTCTCTATTTATATAGATGGTTGTCTTTGGATCAAGTTTCATGATTCTCATCTAACTGAAGATCTTATCTTAACTTAACTTCTTATCATGGAGGCGGTTTGGAGCCGAACATCCTGATATAAATTGGTAGACCTCACGTTCGTCTTTATTTAAAGATCATCATCCAGCTGTTGATATGATCAATCCGCTTCATAGCTGTAGCTGTTAGGTTCAAATGTGGGTTTGGCCTGTATATAGAGGTGCTTGCAACCGACTCTATCTCTAATCTTCCAACTGTATGAACTGCATGGAGCTTGAATGGGATGGGAACTCTCCTTTAATGGTTTTGGAGAGGGCTACATGTCATGCATCCACCAAGGATTGATGACACGTGTCGTAATCTCACAGGGTCAGAACTGACTACTACAATTACCTTTCTGGGTCACAGAACTTCCTCCTAAACATCATAACTATGAGGCTAAAGCATATACACCTCCCCTAAGAACCCCATGCAAGAAGACATTTTTAATATCTAATTGATACAAATGCCAATGCTTCACACAGAAATTGATAAAAAAAATTCGGTCAAAATGCAAAAAAGTTACCGCAGGGAAAGTCTCAAAATAATCAACATGTCTGTGTATAGTTGTGGTAGAGATTTTCAGTTGTGATGGATCAAACGTCTGACCCTTATCATAAACGAGAGTATGTATTGAAGGTGTAGGTGCAAAATAATAAACACTACATTGTTGACACTTTAAAAAAGACAAGATTCTGACTGGCCTGAACAATGTCTAAACTTGTTGACATTTACGAAAGACAAGTGAAAGATATGCTGATTGGTCTGAACAATGTCTAAACTTATTGACATTTACAAAAGACAAGTGAAAGATATGCTGATTGGTCTGAACAATGTATAAACTTGTTGACATTTACAAAAGACAAGCGATAGACAAGCTGACGACCGATTCTGTACTTGTTAAGATTTACAAAAGACAAGTGACAGACAAGCTGACGACCAGTTTTCACCCATCTCCGAGGGACAAGGAAGCAACTTGGACTCTACTGATCCAGTGAAGCAGACAGTAAGCCCAGATTGTCTCTAAACAGACCTCAGCAGGTCTAAGATGCTAGCACTTAGCATCACATGAGCCCAAAATGATAGCCTCGCCTGAGAGGCTAAGATCACCTAACTTCGCCTTGAAGCCATTCACAGCTCTCCGTTACTCTGCAGAGAGTTAGCTTCGCTTGAATCCACGCGCAACCGTACAGAAGGATGTGCGGTAGCTTCGCCACAGATGTTATCTAGCTCTGCTGAAGAGCTTTCTTCTGACTTCTGAGCTAACCATGCTATGTTTAACAGTATAACTCTGGCATCCATTTCGCTGTTACGTTAACATTAAACCTATGACAGTGATCTCCTCGTTTTTCGCAATGAAAACGAGACCTTTTTTTCAAAATTCCATCAAAATTCTGACTGGTCTAAACAATGTCTAAAACTTGTTGACATTTACAAAAGACAAGTGACAGACAAGCTGACGACCAATTCTGTACTTGTTGACATTTACAAAAGACAAGTCTCACCTCTTAGTCCGTCAAGGATTACTTTGAGCTTGGTGGCTTCTCAATCGGTTATGTCATTGCGACCTCTGAACTGGCAGATAGCCAAGTCTCACCTTTCAGTCCGTCAAGAACTACTTTGAGCTTGGTGGCTTCTCAATCGGTTACGTCATTACGACCTCTAAACCGGCAGATAGCCAAGTCTCACCTTTTAGTCCGTCAAGGACTACTTTGAGCTTGGTGGCTTCTCAATCGGTTATGTCATTGCGACCTCTGAACCGGCAGATAGCCAAGTCTCACCTTTCAGTCCGGCAAGGACTACTTTGAGCTTGGTGGCTTCTCAATCGGTTATGTCATTGCGACCTTTGAACCGGCAGATAGCCAAGTCTCACCTTTCAGTCCGACAAGGACTACTTCGAACTTGGTGGCTTCTCAATCGGTTATGTCATTGTGACCTCTGAACCGGCAGATAACCAAGTCTCATTATTCAGTCCAGTAAGGACTATTTTCTCGAATGGCGGCAATACAACTTGAAAGCGGCAATTCAAGAGCTAAAACAAGTTGGAAATATAACAAGGGAGTCAAAATAAATCACTTTTCATTGATTCCAAAAAGAGGGATACATGAAGGCATATATTACAAGCTATGATGGTGCTTCATAAGATTTGATCTTTCCTTCAAGAATGGCCAGCCTTGTCTTCCTATCATCAGCAGCCCTGACAAGCGCCTGCGACCTCAGCTCAGCCTCATTAAAGCTTGCTGTCTGGGCCAAGCGAGCTTCAACTTCAACCAAGATTGCCCTCTGAGCTACCTCTTGCCGCAAGAGTTCGTCATTCTGAGCCTTAAGCTGCTCAAGCTGGGCAGTCTCTTCAAGACGCACTGGTTCAGCCTTGGATAAAAGAAGATTAGCCTTCCTGATCATCTCCTTGGCCTTTTCAATTTTGTCCTCAGCGTCAAGAAGAGCACTGCTAGAAGCGTCTATGGCATCCTCGAGCTCTACTTTCCTTGTCTCCAAAGATTTCAAATCAGAAGAAATGGCCTTAGCGGCTTCCTGAGCAGGGACAAAGTGCGCAAGCTGCTCGTAACTGAAGACTCCAGGTTCGAATGGCTAAGACAGCGCCATTCATCTACATCCCTCTCAAGTTGGTCCACCAGAAGTTCCAATGCAGTGGCCTGGTCATCCCCTCCAAAGTCTCGGATACTCTCAATGCTTCGGGAGAGGACCACCTTTAGAGCAGAAAATGAAGTAGTCGAGACTTTAAAATCAAAGCGATGGATCGCTTCAAGCCCTTATAAAAGCTATCGACTAGCTCAGCTACAAATTCATTCTCGGCCTCAATCACTCCTGGCAGACGGGCAGCCTCTGAAGATTCCACCGGCTTTATTGACACCACTGTGGAAGGAATAGTAGAAGCACTGGCTGCAGCAACATAAGAGGTAGTCGGTGATCTCAGAGGAGTTTTCATTGAAACTAGTACACTAGACACAACCGAGGCAGGACTAGTGACCATTTCTGGGAGAGCGGGCTCAACCACCAGTGTTGGGGAAGTAGGACTTGTAATCACCTCAGCTCCGCACCTGGCAAGATAGATGGCGCTGGCGAAACTGAAGGCACCTCACTCATTGATATAGTTGGAAGTGAGGTTACCTCCGTGACTACCGTCCCCTCAATCTCTGTTCCTCTGGCTGGTTCATGCTGATAAGAGGGCAGGTCACCATACAAAGCATCTAACTCAGCAGCATCCGCCGCGGTCGAAGTGCTTACTTCACCCTTGGATCCCTCAGGAAGACGGGTGGGCTCTCTTGAGGTCGATGCACCCAGAGGCGGAACACCTGCAATAAGACTTTGTTTAGGCAGGACATAACAAATGGCAAGAGTCAGAAGGATAAAACCGTACCAACAGATAATGTCGCCTCAATCGTCTTGGCAGCTACATCAGTCTCTACGGGCTCCATTGGAAAATCTTTGGCGGAGTCAATACGAATGGCCGGCCCGCCTTCGCTTGCCGAACCCTCCGTGGTCCACCCAAAGGAGCTAGAAGCTTCGGAACTTCCTTTTGAAGTCCCAGCACCCGAAGGACCAACATCAGCCGCATCATCTCTGGACTCTTCTAAGACGGCGAAATAGCCGGCCTCATCGCCCTCTTTATAAGTAAACAAGGGATCATAATGCTCCCCTTGTTCTCCGACAGCTTCAGCTTTCGGGCTTCTCACCGCTTCGGTACCTGAATCACAAAGCAAATAATGAGCTGTCCGGAACACATAAAAAGTATATTACAAAGACGAAGCTGATCTTACCCGGGTCCGGAGCGGCTTCGCCAGTAGTCGGTTTAGGAGCCGACAATTCAGTTGCTAAAGGGGCAGGAGGAGGAAGCCCTGCAGATGGTTCGCCCTCTGTAACAACTGTAGGAGCGTGGCGACGGGGCTTCTTCACTACCCGCTTCCTACGAGATCCACCCTCCCGTTTTCGTTTAAAGTGGACATCGGGATCTTCTTCCTCCACTTCTTCAACATCGGCATGTTCTACGGGGGCTGTCCCTTCCACGCCAGAAGTAGCTGCTGGAGTCTCAGCACCTGTGTCCGCTTCGAAGCAAGGACTTCCTGCATCCGAGGCTTCACTGTCATCAACGGCAATGAACTCCCTGAGGCCTGGGACGCGAACCCTTTTACCCTCGCCTTTCTCAGTGACCTTTCGCTTCAACCGCTGAGAAATTAACTTCACACCAGAAGAATTAATAGAGAATCCGATGGGTGTGGAGTTTGAGGTTGTATACCACTGGCAGAAGCCCAGGGTCATCAGAAGGTTCAGAGTCCTTAGCGGCATGCACAGCCGCGCCTCGGTACAACCTGCAATGAAGAACCGCTAGGACGGGCTCCATCGATGAGGCTCCCATGAAAGCCAGATTGCTGTTTTGATTGCCTACGTACAGTTGGTCATACCCAAACTGACGGGCAAACTGACTTGGAACATAAGGCTCTAGGTAGCAGGTGTCCCCGCTTCTGTACAATAAATGTGAGGGCCGAATGCTGACCAGCCACTCAAAAATTTCCCGGCTCAATGACGTCTGCCCTTCCCCCACGTCCTTGAACTCTTCACCGTAGCCCGCATCCCGAATATAGGGGAAGCAGCGGAAAAGGCTATAGACGTCATAGCGGCACAACAACTTACGGACCGCAGCCATGTAAGTCTTCAGCCATGAACATCCCTCGAATTGACGGAGAAGCGCCATTCGAACACCTTCTGGGGGTCCTCTCCGGCTTCGATCATGGAAGGACAGTGAAGGGCAAACCACGCCATCAAATAAGTATACGGCAGACCTACTCTGGGGTTTGGTCCGTCGCAGGGCAAAATAGTCCCCTTTCCCCGCTTCGTTGTTGGTGGCCTCCTGAAAGCCTCCGTCAATGCGCGAAGGCCTCTCTGAATACAGCAAACCATGGCCGGAAGAAGTCTAAGAGAGCGACCATGGATTAGACGAACGGCAGGCAGCAAGACAGTCAGATGAATGACATCGCCCGATGATGATGGCACCACGCATCTCTTCAACCATACCATCAAGAAACCAGCCAGAAGTACCTTCCGGGATATCGACCGACGAGCCTGATGGTGGAAACTCCGAAGAATATCGCCTTTTTCATAGGGGCCGTCATCTTCTTCCAAAACTAGATCCCCTTGAGAATGCTTTTGCATTCGGCTAAAGATGTCTTCATCAGCAACTTCACAATGAGCCGCCTCAGGAGTATTTTTCATATCGGGGAACAAATAATCTCCCTAGCTCTTTAAGCTGCATGAAGCTCCCTTACTGCTTCCATGTATACTGAAGCAAAAATACAAGTGGCACATCAACTCCCGGTAGGTCTCAAACAAGGCGGGCTCCTGCTTCTCCAGAGGTGCCAATCTGCCTCGCACGGGAAATATTCTTCGTAGGGGAGAGATCCTAAAGGCAGAGCAGAGACTTCCCACATCTCGTTCAGAGCCATACCCAATTCGCCAACAGGGGTGAAGAAGGTCCCTGTAGCCAGGCAGTATAACTCAAAGATGGCGTAGAAGTTCGCTACGCTCATCTGAATGCCATAGCAGGTCGCCCTGACGGCCTCATAAAGATTCAGCCTCTCCAGATCCTCCTCGAAATGAGAAAGGACATATAGAGTCAAATCCCTCCACCATGCCTTCGGAGGGTGAATCTACCCTGGAGTCCTAAAATCAGTGGCTGGATAGTTGCCACGAACCTTGAAGAATTGATTCCCAAAGGTCTGCGCCACCGCAGGATTTTCTCCCACTGGGATGTCTTGGAGTACATTCCCAGGGTGGAGGCCCATTATGCAATGAGAAGGCCCCGCTCTTGTGTAATCGGGTGAGGGAATTATTAACTTCCCTACGTGAATGGATTCAGTAGTCCAACTCACTTGCCACTGCATCTTCCGAGCCTTCATCACGTATTGAAAGAAGGACAAGGAAAATGCCGCTTGTTAGATGGAAGATAGAACTCTCACCATCTAATTGGAAAATCCACTGCCCCTCTCCGGCTAGCAGCTGACGACATGGTCTGGCGCCGCATCTCCGAACATGAAGCCGTGCTTCCGATAGATTCGTCGGTCAGAATCTTCAAGGGGAGCAGTAGTTAAGATGCTCCTCATGATGCGTTGATCCCCACCATAAATAAGTGTATCTCGAGCAGGAGAGCTCCGCTCGCTGAACAGCGAAGCCTGCCCTTGGAATTGCAAGCTGACATTTCCATCTAGTCCCTGGCTGTGCCGAAGAGACTGTTCAAAGGACCAGGAGTGTAGTGCACTGCAAGAACAAAGAAAAACTATGATTAGTTCATCAGCCAAACAAAGGCTAAAACAAGAAAGCAAAATCTGTTAAGGCATAGCCTCGCTCTCCGAGCGAAGCTGGCCTAATGATAGCTTCGCCCCGAAGCTTAGCTTCGCAGCTGCAGCCTAACTCTGCATTCCATACGAAAGAAGGATGCAGGAAAATATCCAAGTGTTAGCTTCGCTCTAGAAGCTTAGCCTCGAACAACAGAATGCGACAAAGCCCCAAGGGCTAACTTCGTCAGAAGGATATTATGGTTAAAAGACTATTTTAAGGGCATTAAGGTCCTTTTCAGTCACATTCTAAAGGACAGCTTCGTATCCTATCATTCAACAGGATGTGAACCGCCTAAGGGATAACTTCGCTTGGAAGCTTAAAGAATGACTCTTCAGTTCTTGGATTCCCGATCAAGAAATCTAGAAAATTTCAGGGAGTCGAATTCCCTAAGATTAACAGATCATAATTGATCATTTTGGGCTCATCTAAAGATAGCCAGAAATCGACTTTAAAGGAGAGACGACAATCTCTAATCAAAAGGGAAAGATCCCTACCGGCGATCGGTCGTTCAATGACCGGAGGAGAAGGACCCTCCGATGCAGAGGTTGCACCTCTTTTCCTGCTCGTCTCTTGGGAGCCATTGAAGAACAGTGGAGGTTCTTGGATTCTCAAGTAAAGAAGAAAAAAGAAGAAGAAGAGTCAAGTACTCAGGAAAATTCAAAGAGAAGTAATGCCTTCTCTCTCAGCCCGATGGGGCTTTTATAGGCTGATGATCGCCTGAAACGATGCCTCGAAAAGAGCACAGGCTATCATTTCAAATTAATTTAAAACGGCGCCTAAAGCACCTTCCCGAGAAGCGCTGATTCAGCCCTGCTAAGGGCTAACTCCGCCACAAGTCAAGTGCTGACTTAGCGCGACGTATTGATAACTTTGCCGAAAAGCATGCCTTAGCTCCGCTAAAAGCACAGTTCGAGCTTCGCAGATAATTCATGCTAGCTTCGCTGGAAGCTCGTTCCTAGTTCAGAAAGGATTGTCTTTAACTTTGCGTAAAGTCTAGCTCCGCCAGCCTAATTCAAAGTGAAGGAGAAGCAAATCAGATAAGTAGAAACTGAACTTTTATTGATTTAAAAGGGAAGGTACATTGATACTACTACATCAAGGTTGTGTTTCATACAACAGAATCATTTGCTCAAAAGGCATACAAGTGGTCATATCTACTTCAAAGCCAACCAACTGGACACGAAAGGCCTTCCTCCTGCACAAGGCTGTAATCCTTCGCATAATGGCAGATTTTGCTACCAGAAAGTTGGATGTTCTTTGATAAAAATTAGCAAAGGACCGGTTGCCACCAGAAGGCTGGATCGGCTTTGATGAAAATTGGCAATGGAGGATCCGAGACCTTATAGGTGACGTCCGCTTTCCCGAAGTGGATCATCTCGGATAAGTGACTATCAGCCTCGCCTCGAAGTGGATCATCTCGGATAAGCGACTGCCAACCTCTTCTGGGAACACACATCAGCTGCCCCAGTTTATTCCTCCTGCTTAGGATTAAAGTTTCAACCAGAAAAGCAAGAGGCAACTTCTTGGTCTCTTTCATCAAGTCGAATGATTGGCAAACATAGCTCACTGCAATGCAAACTGAAACAAGTTAGCAGTAAGTCAAAGGAAAAGCTGCCAAGAAATGCTAAGGCAAATTCTTTGGGGCGAAGCAATTTATATTCGATTCAGTTAAGGATTGATTTCAGTTAAAGCAGAGGATAGCCTCGCTTGCACAGTGATGATGGGCTAGTTCAACATAAGCCAAGTCTTAGCCTCGCCTATATGGCTAAGCCAGACTGATCCTGAGGGACGCACTTTTAGCCCCACCTATATGGCAAGACTGGCTCGACCTTGAAGAGACTAAGTCCCAAATTTTTGCCTAAATGGCGAACTTAACACACATGCAATGATCTTTCTTTGATCAGTGAAAATGATAGCTTCGCTGGAAGCTGGGCTGAAACCCTTCTCTGCAGATCAGTCAATTGCAAAATGAAGAACAAGGGAAATCAATCCCTGAGGCAGCTGTTAAAGCTAAATTAAGGAAGATAAACTCCCTAAAGTCATTTGTCCATTGGTAAAGTCTCTGGATGACCGAGACTTACTGGTCCTTGGCCGGGTAATGACCAGAGTGGGCAATCCTCACTAGTTCAGAGATCTGAGTATCTCTCTCTAATAACCAAGAGAAGAGAAGAGCAAACCACTTCTCTTCAGAGGACCTCAGGTGTCCTATTTATAGGCCTCATGGCCTGAGCGCTGCCGCTTCAAGTATGGAAGCGCGAGCGGATTTAAGGCATTTATTAAGCCTTGAGAAAGGGAATATTCTCCCTTGGAAGCGCACAAAGGAGGAATGATCTCCCTCGATTAATGCAAGAAGTTATTCTAACCTCAAAAAAAGAGCAATCCTTTTCGTAATTAGGCAAAAGGCTGTTGGCCTCGGGAAAGGAACAGCATTCCAAAGCGAACTTACTCCGGAAGGCTCAGACGCGGAGCTACCCAGACACGAAGCTAATCAGAGTCGCGAATCTACATCTATCCCAAAGCAGGATTGAAAGCGAAGCTAAACTCAACCACCATGGCGACGTTCGTACTTCACATACCACTGATCAAAGCGATTCAAAGTATTTCGAAGTCTTAGCCATTGCAGACCTTCAAAAACTTTGAAGGGGGTCTTGTTGACACTTTAAAAAAGACAAGATTCTGACTGGCCTGAACAATGTCTAAACTTGTTGACATTTACAAAAGACAAGTGAAAGATATGTGCTGATTGGTCTGAACAATGTCTAAACTTGTTGACATTTATGAAAGACAAGTGAAAGATATGCTGATTGGTCTGAACAATGTCTAAACTTGTTGACATTTACAAAAGACAAGCGATAGATAAGCTGACGACCTGTTCTGTACTTGTTGACATTTACAAAAGACAAGTGACAGATAAGCTGACGACCAGTTTTCACCCATCTCCGAGGGACAAGGAAGCAACTTGGACTCTACTGATCCAGTGAAGCAGACAGTAAGCCCAGATTGTCTCTAAATAGACCTCAGCAGGTCTAAGATGCTAGCACTTAGCATCACATGAGCCCAAAGGGATAGCCTCGCCTGAGAGGCTAAGATCACCTAACTTCGCCTTAAAGCCATTCACAGCTCCGTCAGGAAGCTAACTTATAGCTTCACCTGAAGTGCTCAGTTAACTCTGCAGAGAGAGTTAGCTTCGCTTGAATCCACGCGCAACCGTGCAGAAGGATGTGCGGAAGCTTCGCCACAGATGTTATCTAGCTCCGCTGAAGAGCTTTCTTCTGACTTCGCCAGATGCGCCTTCCAGCTCCGCTGTGATCTCGACGCGGGTGCGCCGCTGCGGGTCTGCTATGGTCAACCTTTGACCAATTAAATCTCTAGATGAGATCCAAACTAATCAGGATTGAGATCAAATCCAATCAAGATCAAATCTGAGATCAAATTTGGCAGTTGATTGCCATAATCTCTTGACTCTCTTAAAACGAGTAAGGGGATCAAGGGAGATCTTCCAACTATATGGAAAGGATCAAAACAGATCAAGAGGATCAACCGACCTGCTATTTCTAACTTCACAAAAGCTGATTCTAGCCTCGCAGCAAGGCTACTTTCCAGATTTAAACAGATTTGATTCAATCTGTTTCTATATTTTTAAGGGACAATTATACCCTTACTCTTCCTATAAATAGCCCACCAGGGGCACAAGGAAAAAGGACTACTTCACGGGAAGAGACCACGCAAGGACCTCCAGAAGAAGAGACGCACGAGGCGCGCAGAGAGAGAGAGAGAGAGGCTAAACAGAGAGCTATTCTCTTGCTTCCAAGAATTCAGAGACTTTAGAGAACTGCTTCTCTAATTAGGGTGCTGATACCCTAATACCATCCTTCCTCTCGAGGAATCTCCGGAACCAGGCGAGAAGGAATTCCTAAGCGAAGGTGGTTTTGAGAAGTAACAAGAGGGTTCTACCAACCTTTCGTTCTCCGATTCCCCGAACCAGGCGAGAAGGGAATCTCATCGCTCGCATCGTCAAAGGGACAAAGTGGTCGCGCGCTGACCAGACTCCTACCGGCACACTTCTCCAGAATCTCAGAGGAATCTACTTGTAATCTTTTGTGTTACTTGTAATTTAGCTCCTCGACCCCTTTTTTGTAAGTTTTCCTTTTGCAAAATCAATGGAAAACATATACAAACAATAGATAGAGACACAATATTTTTAAGTGAAAACCCAAATCTGGAAAAACCACGAGGAAGAGGAAAATTCACTATCAATTGTCATTTTATAGAAAGTATAGATATATGTTTGTATATCTCTTAGGATCAGATGGAAGACTCCCAAAAGTCCTTTTTCTCACTAGAGAAGAAGATTTATTTGTACTGAACTCCTCCCCTCCTGGGCAGGTGTGGTGCTGGCGAGATATCTGCGGCTGCACGATCTGTTTGTAACGGTCGCGATTGCTGATGTGATGGTTAGGATTACATGCAAGAATTTTCATCATTATCCATAACTGTTCGCCTTAAACGCATGGGTGTTACAAATTTTCAATGTGGGAGAGGGGAGGTGACATGATTGCATGCAGTTGTTATTGGGGGCTTCCAGATGAAGTCGGAGATGTTAGACTGTAAGCGACTCTAGAGGGTGATGCCTCCGGGATGGGGGGGCTTTGTAATACCCATATTTCTTAATGAATGATTTCATAATAATAGTTTTTGATATGTATATATAAAATCTGTATTAAGAAATTAATGATTATTGAGTGTGAGTTATTATTTTAATTATTACTAATTAATAGTATCATTATTAATTATTTTAATCATTATTAATATGTAATTGTTACTAAATATTATTATTATGTAATATTTAAATTAATATCATTTTTCCCATTCTCATTCTCTTTTTCTGTCATTTTTCTATTACTCAAACCCAAGCCCAACCAAATGAGCCCAGTCCACTTCCTATTTCCCCTTTCATTTTTTTTTTCGTTTTCTTTTCATTTTTTCTTGGCCCAAGAACGAAGCCCAGTAGAACCCAAAACCCAAAACCCCTTTCATATAAATCTCTCCCTTCTCCCTCATCTCCCTACACCCTGCAAATCGAAACCCTAACCCTGCATGTATCGTCCCTCTCTCCCTCTCTTATATCCATCTCCAACATCTCTGCCATGTAGTCCATGCGGTCGAGCCTGTCCTCCTTGCATAGCCAGCCACGGACCACCACCACGCTTCCACCATTGCACCGCCCTCATCTCCACGCCAACCATAACCATCATCTGTAGTCGTGCTCCCCCTCTGTCGTGTGCCGCTTCTTGCCGTGCTCGATGACTACGCACTGGAGCCCCCATGGCATCCACTCGACCACCATCGAGTCGCCGCAGGCAAGTCGCCTCGCGCACCTTCTCCTTCTCCATATGAGCGAGTTTTCCCTCTCTCTCTTCTCCCTATCTTTTTTTCTTTCTCTCAGTATCTCTCTCGCTCTCTCTTTCTCTCTATGGGTGTAATGTGTGTACTTTGTGTGTGTATGTATGTGTGTGTTGTGTTTATATATATTTGTGTTTATGTGTATATACGTGTGTGTATTTGTGTTTATGTGTGTGTATCTGTGTATCTATTTTTGTGTGTTACAGTTGTAACACCCTGACTGATTATGCGATCTGAACTCGATAATTGCAGACCGGAGTCATGTTGCAGTGGTACGTTAGGCGATTCGAAGACCTCCGACATGCGAGACAATTCGAAGATTTGGGCCAGTTCGTGCATTACAGACCTGATGGTGATTGAGACTTGCGTCCGCGTCATTTCATATAGTGTTCACTTTATTTATTTTATTTATTTGATCGATTATCAGTATCATTTCATGTGACTGTTGTTTTATTGGTTTATTATATTTGTACGTTTTATCGTATCATTTTATGTGAGTGTTTGTTACTTTTACAAATTATATTTATATTTAATTACCATCCATGTTCAAATATTGTTCACATATGTTAATTACGGTCCATGACCATATTTACTTTTATATAAATTAAATAATTCTGTGAATAAATATGTTGTGTCAAGTAATTATTTATGAATAGCTATTTTAAATTGTTTAATTAATTTCACAATATCTAGGATGTAAACTGTTATAGATTAATTGCTAGTATGACATCACGACAGTCACGTAGTTATAATATTATACTTTGTAGAATTGATGTGTTACACTTGAAATTCTACATATATCATTTTACTGATTATGTACATGCACACTTTGATGATATCAATACCAGAGGTTATATTTTGAGATGGGAATGTACTCGATGAACTTCGACCTAGATCTTCAGTAGTTTGATACTGGGATCCGATAGAGGACTTTATTAGAGTAGAATTTGACTTGAGATTTGGGAGTAGATCAGATTAGTTTAAGGAGAGGATTTCATAGGTATGTAGCAGACCATTAATCATATATTATTATAATATAGGAGAGTTGGACATTGTGGTGATGATAGATCAGACTGATACTTGATGTTAAATGTATACAAACTCTAAATCTTGTTACTGAGATATGAGTATTTTGGATCGGATTTAGAAGGAAGGAACTTAGACTGTAATCTGATTTGGCATTGGTGTTGGTTAGTTCGTGATAGAAGTTAATGTGTGGATTTCTTATGTAATCAGATCTTTCTTATTTGATGATAGTTTAGATGGCACTGATGGTTGGATTTTAATTATACGAGTGAATACTTTACCATAAATGTCGATGTGTATTATGATACTGATTTTGGATTATTAGAATCAAGGATTTCTAGATTCACCCACTAATTAGTTGTTTGAGCAGCGGTAGGTTTCTTGATGTTGAATTTTAGATGTAGGGATAGGTTTAGATTCCATATTGTTCTATTTGATTTACTCATAGAATAATGTTATCAAGTGTTAGTAATTTATATGTCATATTATACTGATTTTATTGCTTCTATAGTTGGTTGATATAGCTTGTCCATGTCACTTTAGGCTTACCGTGTATGCGTGGGGTATTTTCTCGCTATATACATCACTGACATTGACGCTTCTATGCTCCAGCGTATTCTGGGAAGCGGGCGTGACAGGATTTTCTTGATATGAGCCAATTTTGACATGAAAAGACCTAGTTCTTACCGGTGACCTGAGAAGAGTTATATTAATACTGCAATATACATATACTATTCACACAATTATTTTGAGTCTATATGAGAATCGATCAACCTTCCTTTGAATACTCATCCTATGAATCTCTTGATGTATCTGATTCCAACCCCCTTTCAGAGCATTTTGAATTTTCATCTTGATTCTTATATTCATCTCGATTCCTTTTACCCATGTTATCTCTTAGAGCTGGTCATCGACGCGAATCGATGACAGAAATCAGAGTGCACAGCGGAATCATGGTGCTACGAGAAGCGATGTGAGAATGAGAAGACGTCGTTATTCTATCAGGCATGTTCCTGATCCATGGGTATTTATTTATCAATTTAAATTCTTTTTATTTTCTCTACCTTATTGAAATTTCGAGGATGAAATTTTTGTTAAAGTGGGTAGAATGTAATATTCATATTTTCTAATGCATGAATTCATAATAATAATAGTATTTTGATATGTATATATATAATTTGTATTAAGAAATTAATTATTATTGAGTATGAGTTATTATTTAATTGTTACTAATTAATACTATCATTATTAGTTATTTTAATCATTATTAATATGTAATTGTTACTAAATATTATTATTATGTAATATTTAAATTAGTATCATTTTCCCATTCCCATTCTCTTTCTCTTTCATTTTCCTATTACTCAAATCCAAGCACAACCCATATGAGCCTAGCCTACTTCCTATTTCCCCTCTCATTTTTCTTTTCTTTTATTTCCATTTTTTCTTGACCCAGAACATGCCCAATAGAACCCAAAACCCAAAACCCTTTTCATATAAATCTCTTTCTTCTCCCTCATTTCCCATAGCCTGCAAACTGAAACCCTAACCCTGCATGTGGCGTCCCTCTCTCCCTCTCTCCTATCCATCTCCATCATCTCCATCATGCAGTCCATGCCGCCGAACCTGTCCTCCTTGCGAAGCCAGCCATGCACCACCACCACGCTTCCACCATCGCACCGCCCTCATCTCCACGCCAACTGTAGCCATCACCTGCATGCGTGCTTCCCCCTCCGTTGTGCGCCACTCTCCGCCATGCTCGACAACCACGCACCGGAGCCCCCATGGCATCCACTCGACCACCATCGAGTCACCGGAGGCCGAGTTCCCGCTGCGCACCTTCTTCTCAATATATAAGTGAGTTTTCCCTCTCCCTTCTCCCTATCTTTATCTCTCTCTCAATATCTCTCTCGCTCTCTCTGTGGGTGTAGTGTGTGCGCGCGCGCGCACGCATGTGCACCATGCGTGTGTATTTTGTATGTGTATATTTGTGTTTGTGTATGTACGTGTGTATATTTGTGTATACATGTGTGTATGTATTTTTGTGTGTTACAGTTGTAACACACAGACTGATTATGCGATCTGAACCCGGTAATTAAAGACCTGGAGCCGTGTTGTGGTGGTACGTTCAGCGATTTGAAGACCTGACACGCGAGACAATTCATAAATTCGGGCCAGTTCGTGCAGTGCAAACCTGATGGTGATTCAGACCCGGATCCACGTCATTTCATATGAGTGTTCACTTTATTCGTTTTATTTATTTGATCGGTTATCAGTATCATTTCATGTGACTGTTGTTTTATTGGTCTATTGTATTTATGGGTTTTATTATATCATTTCATAAGAGAGTTTGCTACTTTTACAAATTATATTTTATGTTTAATTACCGTCCATATTCAAATACTGTTCACACTGTTAATTACAGTCCATGACCCTACATACTTTAATATAAATTATAGTTCTATGAATAAATCTATTATGTCGAGTAATTATTTATGAATAGCTATTTTAAATTGTTTAATTAATTTTACAGTATCTAGAAATATAAACTATTATGATTAATTGCTGGTATGACATCACGATAATCACGTAGTTATAATGTTATACTTTGTAGAATTGATATATTACACTTGAAATTCTACATGTATCATTTTACTAATTATGTACATGCATACTTTGATGATATCAATAACATAGTGGTTATATTTTGAGATGGGAATGTACTCGATGAATTGTTGACTTGATACTTTGACCTACATCTTCAGTAGTTTGATACTAAGATCCGATAGAGGACTTTATTAGAGTAGAATTTTACTTGAGATTTGGGAGCAGATCAGATTAGTTTGAGGAAAGGATTTCATAGATATGCAGCCGACCATTAATCACAAATTATTATAATATAGGAGAGTTGAACATTTTGGTGATGATAGATTAGACAGATACTTTTCGATTAAATGTATATGAACTCTAGATCTTATTACTGAGAAATGAGTACTTTTCATCGGTTAATATTTAATTGTTTATCGTTTTGGTTCGGATTTAGATGGAAGGAACTTAAACTGTAATATGATTTGGCTTTGGGGTTGGTTAGTTCGTGATAGTAGTTAATGTGTGGTTTTCTTATGTAAACAGATCTTTCTTATTTGATGATAGTTTAGATGGGACTTATGATGGTTGGATTTTAATTATACGACTGAATGTTTTATCATAAATATCGATGTGTATTATGATACTGATTTTGAACTACTAGAATTAAGAATTTCTAGATTCACCCACTGATTAATTGTTTGAGCAACGATGAGCTTCTTGATGTTGAGTTTTAGATGTAGAGACAGATCTAGATTCTATATTATTTTATTTTATTTACCCATAGAATAATGTTATCATGTGTTAGTAATTTATATGCCATATTGCAATGATTTTATTGCTTCTATAGTTGATTGATATAATTTAACATGGCACTTTAGGCTTAGCGTGTATATGTGGGGTATTTTTCTCACGTATATACATCGCCGACTTTCATCGCGTCTCCGCTCTAGCGTATTTTGGGAAGCGGGGTGTGACTGGCTTGCTTCTGGATGGCTCTAGGTGGCGGAGATTTGGAGGTTGACTTAGGTTCGGCCTGGAGTGATTGAACTGTGGATGCTCTCGGGAGGATCCGATGTGACGGAGACAGTTGATTATTGCAGAAACTTCTAAAGAGAAACTTGGTTGCTTGAACATGTGTCAACATCTTGCTAAGGGTCAATTTTTGACTACTACAGATGCCCCTTTCTGCTCTTTCACTTGTTGAAGCATGTAAGAGGGAAGTCGGAAGAGCAGAGTTGGTTGAGATCTTTGAATGCCCTGGATTTTTCTAGATGTTGTAGGAGGATCTAGTTTATTAATGTGAATCTTTGGGTTTTCGCCTGGAGATTGCGTTGCTAGATGACAGCTGACGTGTCGATTGATAAGATTGGCATGAAATCTGTGACTGACATTTTTTTAAATCCTGGTGTGATAATGATTGAGTTCGTTTGGCAGAGGCAGTTGATATCCTGCAGATTTGGTTGATCGAGGATCTTAGGATGTGGACTGACTTTTTTGGGGATTTGAATTGGGGATGTTTTGACTCTTCCTATATTTATTAATAGGGTGGAGCCCTAGTGTGGAAATTTCTTTTCTTCTTTGAGAAGAAATCCTTATTTCCAAACTCTTTGCATTGGTGGGTTGCCATGTCGTTTTCTTCTTTGTTCGGTGGAGGAAAGAGAGGAAGAGGACGAAGATGGTGGGATTGGTATTTGAGGGGAGTATGGTTAGCGCAAAACACCAGTCTTCGCGATGAGTTTGTCACAAAACATCAATTTTCGCGACAAGGCTCAACTATCGGAAGGATGGGTAGGGCTTCCACTTTGACCCAGTTTGTTCGTCAGATCTCTGATCGGATCAATCCAACCTCAGCTCGAGGTTTGGTGTTCTTCTTTCTTGGTGCCATGCATGAGGTAGGAGTGGGGGCTGTCCCAAATAGTCACGGGGTGGATCTGATTCCATCGCCGTCATTCATGTCTTGCATTCTTCACTCCTATCGAGAGCTACTATTTCACGCTTGGAGACTTTCTTCTCGTGGTGAGCAATAGGAGGGGAGTATAAGGGGTATTCCTCGGGTTGTTGCCTAAGAGGCGTGTTTCTGACGGAGAGGAGAAGATTCTTCATCCAATGGATCTTACTTTTGTGAAGGAACCTCTCGGAGCTTCCTCCAGGACCCTTGGATGGTGGCGTGAACAATAAGATCGTGCCTCCGTGAAGTGTTCTCCGATAGGCAGATCTTTGTTTGCTTTAGCATTGGGGACCTGTTTGGTAGGGTTGGATGGATAGGAGCCAGGTCATCTGTATTTTTTTAAAAATGTATATACAAAAATGTGACATAATCTCGTATTACTTATGTCAGATATAATCAAGTAAATTTAAAGTAATGTAATTGGAATGGAAGATTTGGAATAAATATTTGTGTTTGGAATTGATTCTCTTTGGAGTGCATGTCTTTAACTTTGGGATCTTTGACTTGGCCTGTAGATGGTTTGGTACGTTTGTGGTGTTCCCTACTAGGAGTAGTCCCATCAGCGGTTCCTGCAAACGTTTATCCTCCGAATGGGAGAAATCCCATCTGCGGAGTTGGATTTATGTATGCTTCCGGGTGGGGTATAACCCATTAACAAAGCGTGATCTTGGGATGCTGAGAGGGGAAAATCCCTACAGCATAGTTGGGCCTCCGAGTGAGGAAAATGTGGAATTTGGTAGGATTCTGAGTGGGAGAAATCCCAGATGCGGAGTGATGATGCGCATACAAACATGCAATGATGCTACTCGAATTAAATGTTAGATGCAATATTATACGAAAAAGAAAGGCATAAATTAGATAGTTTGGGGCGATAAGGCTGTGTATGCTCAGTTTTTAATCACACAAAATTAATATGTTGAGGAGATAATCCAAACAAAAACCCTTATGCACATAAACATGCGTCTCGCGTGATTATAGGCTAGACATACACGATCATATCATCCCAGGATGAGTAACACGTGCACATATTCACAAAGGTGATGTTCAAATAATACCTAGGCGATTGTACCTTCCAGTACCCTTTTATTCTTTCAGTCTGTAATCACACAAAACTATTACGTTGAGACGGTAATTCAAAAAAGAAAACAATCATGTATGTACCATGTGTCTCGTGCGATCATAGGCTCTCCAGTTACCTACAAATTGAAGAAAGGCCTGAAGTTGAGAGTATCACCTATCGACAGATTGGATGCGTCAACTCCGAGTGGGAAAATTCTAGCAAGGAAGCGCCGGTCCGGATCTCTGAGTGGCAAAATTTGATCGGGGGTAAACCGCGCACAAAAAGTGTATGTTCTGAAATCAAGATTTAAAGTGTGTGCACTTTGGCTTCTCGATACTTCCGTTATAGTATAAAGGCTAAAACGAGTCGAATCCATAAGGACGGGAGGCGATAGAAGCTTACTCGGTATGTTCACCTGTATGTTAACGGTTCTTCAATGTTTGAAAGAATGAAAAGGAAGGAAAACAAAGAATGGAAAAGAGAAGTACGGTGAAACACGAAGAAGTGGGAAACATAGAAAATAAAATGTTTGTATTTTTGGAATATTTCTAAAACAAAGTAAAAAAGAAAGAAAACCCATGGATACTAACTACTAATGACTCCACCAACATGCTAACCTCTTAATGATAGTTGTCTCAAATGTATCATTGGCCATCACTAGTCCTTGGTTCAAGAGCTTTTCAAAGCATGACCCATATGTCAACTTTCACATCCAAATTCAACCAACAAGTGCAAGCTACCCTTAAACTATCAAAATCCAGCAAGAGCAAGTATGGAATAAAGTAATGTTAGCTTGTTAAAGAGTTAGATGTTAGAGTGTTAGAATCCATCATCATGAGCCATCAATGGCTCTTGCAAGAGCAAAGCCAAGTAGAGGCTATTAGATTCATGTAGATTATCAAATAAGAAGTTAGACTACTTAGTGGTTAGTAGTTAGTTGCCAAGAGAGAAAAGATTAGCTAAACATGTAAAAGGAGTTAGAGAAGAAAACAAAGATAACTTAAGAGAGCACCTTTCATAAATTGTCACCTTCTATTACAAGCACTCTTGCTTCCCAACAATGTACCACTCACTCTCCTATTACAAGATCTACAAGAAATGAAAAATACAAAAGAGAAAAAGAAGAATACTAACCTAAACTACCCTAAACTATAACAAGGAGAAGAAACTACCCTAAAACATTACATATCCCTCAATATAGAACCCCAGGGGGGTATATATAGGCACCAGGGAAAGGGGGCCAGGGGGCAAACCCTGGCCCAAAGTACGGGCGCGGCCCCGCCCGTACGGCCGCGGAATCGCGGCCATAGCTGCATTTTCGCGGCTCTTCGGGCCGCGCGCTGTCCCGTCTGTCCCCCGTCAGATGCAATTCCCGATTTCTGGTTTTGGGCCCCTAGTTTTGACGAATCAGCTCTCCAAAGTCAATGGCAAGATTATAGGCCTTTAATCACCTATTAAATTGCGATTTAGGGTCTTCTTCTTCGTTGCGCACCATGGACCTAGAAACATGCAAGAGAGGTGTTTATTAGCTGAATTTAATATGAAATAAATGTGAAGATGTGATTAGAAATATGCCATTTTAGAGACTACTCACACCCCCACACTTATCTTTTGCTCGTCCCGAGCAAAACAAAAAATGAAAGGAATTATTACACCACTTTCGCAGGTGACGCGATTGCACTGAGCATGTGCAATAAGCCATTAAACCTCTAGGGTTCCCCTAGAGGAGGAGTTTGGTCTCCTGAGAGTTTTCAGCGGATTACACCCATAAAATCCATAAAGAAAAAAACCAAATGTTAGTATTTTGAAAACACATTTTGAAATGGAGAAAAGTGTTAAAGTATTTTGTGAAAATATAAGTGATCCAAGGTGAGAGGTTAACCAGAAATTATTCTTCCTTAAACTAAGTCGAAATGCAAAATCTTGTTATAAATTAAATGTAAGAATTTAAAATTAAATTGATTCTTTGATCTTTCATAAAACTCTTAGAAAAATATGCACTTTGTGAACTGTGTAGATTTTTGGGATATCGTCTCTAACTTTCATTCTATTGATTTGTGTATATATATATATATTTTATTTTTATTTTAATTTTTTCTTCTCTTAGTTTTCTTAGGCTTTCTTATTTACGCAGATAGCGAGCCTTTAGCCGGTGACTCCCAAACCAGATGATCTTAGGGCACCAGATGAGAAAATATCTCTCGGACTTAAGGACTCGAGTAAATAAGGCCACAAAATTAAAGGGGATTATTTTTATTTTTGTCCACCATTTTAGGCGTGAATAATGATGCTTAATATATTTTCTTATATATATATATTTTTATGACATTTTTAGTTTTTGTTTCAATCCCAACATTGTGTTAGTGTGAAGTGCATAAATCTAAGGCAAAAAATTCAAGATCAAATTATCTTTCCAATCTTACTTCCTTATCCTAAAATTTAAATAAGATCTATTATTTTGACTTCGTTTAAAAATTCATAATTTTAGGTCTTCCTAATTTCTAAGATAATCTTAATTTTCTTAAAAATAAATCTAAACTATTTATCTTGTTTCAAAAAGTTTTGTAAAAAGAAAAGAAAAGAGTTTTTATATAAAATAAAATTTTAAAAAGTTCCTTAAAAAAAGAAGTGAAAAAGAAAGAAAATTTAAAACTACCTATGTTAGTAAACCCTCCCCCACACTTATCTCATGCATTGTCCTCAATGCATCGTGAATGTTTATATACATGAAACAACTAGAGAGGGAAAGAAAATTACCTCATGGTGGTGGCTGCGGTGGTGGTCTGACTGGACCAAGCGTTGCTGGCCCAATCGAGATATCGTAGATCGTGCAAAAACCAACCAGTAACCTCTCTAATATGACCAAGTAAAAGAATAATTGACTGAATGGTCTTATTTAAAAACTTATCCCCATCTAATTTTCAATTCTCAAAAATAATTACTGATCAGTTTCTTCAACATTCTTGTCCAACAATGAAGTATGAATTTTGGAAATGATGGATTTGGACTCAAATGGATCAGGAACTAAAACCGATACCGACTCGGGAATTTGACTCAGGTCAAGTCGAGAGTCAACAATGAGAGTTAAAATTGGTTCAAATATAGGGTCCAAACCAAAGAATTGATGTTCACACACTTTCACCATTAATGAAGTGTGATCATAAGATATTGTGATTCAATTTCACGGTAGACGGGTACAGGATTCAATGTTAACTCCGAAATAAAGAAAAAATCTGGTAAAGATACCGGGGGTCTTTATTTAATCAAAAAGTGAAATGGAATTACTCACATGAGGTTCAGGATCACATTTAGGTTCAAGTTCAATTTCGAGAAAAAGGATAACTTGCTAAAATGTCAAGGTGGTTCTCAAAATTTAGGGCAAATAAGGAAATTGAATCTTGATTTTCATCCACAGAAGGAATGTGAATGGGTGAAATGGTTGATTCAAGTTCAGGAATGATGGGAATTAAAACTGGCGCAAGAACGTTACTTAGTTTAGGTAACACTACAGGAGTCGATATTGATTCAAGGATTGGACTTGAATTGCTAAATTGAAATGCCGGTTCACATTCCTCTTCTAGCTCAATTTCAAGAAATGGATAACTGGCCAAACTATCAAGAGGTCGATGTTGGTCAAGTTCAGGTTGATAAGATAAAATTGAAGCTGAATTTCTAAAATGACATGATTCGTGAGTCGTATGAACATTTGGTGGACATGATAATTCAATCGTATTTTGTAGTATGCGCTCGGTCTCTTACACGAATTCCATAGTTTTTTCCCACAATGATTTTCCTTTGAGTCGTTCTGAAAAAGAACTATATGAATTTTGAAAATTTGGTGGACATGATGTGGCTACCAATTTTTCAAATTATTTTTGGGCCTCTATCACTTCTTCCAAACTCCTTTCCAATGATGATTTTTCTTCAATTGGTGGTTCAAGAAAAGGAGTATATGAATCAAAATCAGGGAGTAAATGTTGTGAAAATTGTGGACAAGATGGTTGAAAATTAGCCTCGGGGTAGGTGAATCCCCATTGACTATGTGAAGAGTGGAAGTCATTTTGAAAATTATAGTCATATGATTGGGGGTATGGGTCATATTGAGTTGGATAATTCCAACTCGGCATATATGATTGGTTCATATTATACATAGCGGGTTGGAGTTATCCGAGTCAAAAGAGGTCGGGGTGAATATGGATTCATATTATGATTGAAAGAATTATTGTTGTTAAAATTCATTTCGCAATTTACAAAAAAAAAAACAAACAAACAAAGAAAGAAAGAAAAAGAAAACTAGCCTATGCTAGGGTTGACTTAGGCCTAGACGACTCCTAACTGGTTAGACTGTCCACGGGAGGTTATATTGTCAGAATCTGACCACGAGTTAATCGGTCAGGTAGGGGTAAGATCAGTGGGAGGTATCTGATTGCTAAAAAAAGAACAATCAAAGAGTTTAAGAGTTTACCGTATAGCTTGTGGCTAACGGGTCGTGTCCACGAGGAGGAATGCGATGAAGCTTTTCGGTGAATCGTTTAAAAACAAAGAATTGTGTTTGTTTTTTTTTTATGGAAAAGAGAATGGAAAGAAAGAGATGATTAAAAGAGAAATTGCAACTTTTAGAAAAGGTTTTGGAGAAGGTGATTTAGAAAGCTTGAAAATTATTTTGTTGTTTATAATAATGAAGAAAATCTGGGCTCACTATCTCACTACTCAATTGTTCATTCTCTATTAAAATATTAAGTGCCTCAAGGTGATCATAGGCAAAACTTAAAGTTGATTTTTAGAAAGTTTGAAGTAAAGCACATAAGATGGTTGGAAGAGTTTAGTCTTTTCTTCGAGAAATCATTAGAATTTGAATATTAAATCATCAAGCGCGAAGAAGAAAGAATGAAGTAAAAATAATTCAAGAGATATTCATGAAAGAAATGAGAGTTTAACAATCCAAACCCATTCTCATGTGCCTTCAAGAACACTTTCAAAAAGAAAGGCTTTTAAGGAAGGCATGCATATGAGTCATTAGGTCTTTTTCTTTTAAAAATAGGAGAGAAGAAGAGCAAGAGAGAGTTACAATAGCGAGCCCAGAAAACCGTTTAGTTATCCATAGAAAATAACGAAGAAAGCATAGAAATAATGCAAACCATACCGTACTGCAAGTGGAAGAAAATGCGGCTCGACTCTTTTATTGATGTCACTTCAATCTTCAAGTACAAGCACTCAATTCCTCTCTCTCACAAGTTTTGATACTGGACTACAAAGTAAAAAATAAGATTACAACTTTTGTGCTAGCTAACAAAGAGTCTAAATCCTAAGAAAATAAATACAAATTCTAATCCTAGTCTTCGCTGCATTTTTCTTTGCTGAAACCAGTATTTATAGGCAAAAACCTAAAGGCGAAGATCCCGTGAAGATTGGGGGAGCAAACGCTCCCCCAACAACCTTTACTTGACCACAGAAACGCGGCTTGGGCCGCGTTTCCGCGGCCCAGGTGTGGCCAGGTGGCCACACCCAAAGGGGGGAATCTCCTGGTTTGGTGTTTTGCCCGTATCTTCTACTGGTTTCCTTATTTCTGCTCCAAACGTTGACGAAACAGCCTTTGATTTCATGGCTTCAACCGCTTGATTCAGGGAGGATTCTTCTCAACCTCTTGATATGCCAAGATTTTTCCCTAATTTCTTCATTTCGAATTTATTCTGAATTAAATCAGAATTTGGTGGGCTTTTGGGCTTGTTTCTCTTTTCTTTATTTTAGCACTTGGGCCTACATTTAACAAAGAAAAAGAAGAGTTATTAATAAGATTATTAGCTAAAAAGTATGGTAAGATGACAATGTATATGCAAAATATGTGACAAATCACACCCCCACACTTATCTTTTGCTCGCCCTCGAGCAAAACATCAGACTAATTCAAATCAATTATTAGACCACTTTCGCAGGTCACTCGATTGCACTGAGCATGTGCAACAAGCTGTTAAACCTCTAGGTTACCCTAGAGGACGAGTTTTGTCTCGTGAGAATTTTCAGTAGATTGCACCCACAAAATCCAAAAAGAAAGAGAAAAAAGTTAGCATTTTCGAAAAGCATTTTGAAAAGAGAAAATATTTGAAGTATATTTGTAAGGCTTTAAGTAATCTATAAGTTATAGGAATATCAAATTTTTCATTCCTAAACTTAGTCTCTATTCAACAACATGTCGTTAATCAAAGTAAGGAGTCAAATTATTTTTTCTCATCTAGTCTATTAATTTACCCTGAGTCGTATGCATCATCGAGACTGTGAAGTTGACTAAGGGTTCTTTAACATTAACTCCTATGCCTTATATTTATTTATTTTTGGTGAAATTTATTCCTCAATTTCATTAGGCTTTCTAATCTGCCCATGTAACGAGCATTCAGTCGGTGACACCCAAACCGGACAGTTTTAAGGCACCAAGGTGAGAAAACACCCCTAAGGACTTAAACACTCGAGCAGATAAGGCCACGAAACCAAGGTTTTATTTATACGATGTACCCCTTTAGGCGTGAATACTTATGCTTCATGAGCCATAAATACCCAGCTTAATCAGAGGATTTATATACACATTTTTTTTTCAAACTTATCTAATTATCTTTTGCATAAATACTAAGGCTTGCTTAGGCCAAAGCATCTAGCTAATCAATAATTAAACTTGTTTTTTTTTCTTTTTCATAATATATTTTTTTATAAGGCATAAGAGTCTCTGTTTTTAAACCCTAAGTGTGTAAGTGTATTTAGTGCGCATATGTCATCAAGGTAAATATCAAGACTAAATTACTTTCACAAATTTTCTTCCTGACCCTAAAAATCAAACAAGTTATCTTATTTTGACCAAGTGTAAGAAATCCTAATTATGATTCTCCTATTCCTTAAAATTGACTTAATTTCTTACAAAAAATATATCAAAATATTGTTCTACCCCTTCAAAAAGTTTTTTTTTGTTTTTTGTTTTTATATATATATTTTTTTTCTTTTTTTTATTTTGTATATCAGTCATGTTAGAACCCTCCCCCACACTTATCTCATGCATTGTCCCCAATGTATGAAAAAATGTATAAGTGCATGAAATAAAATGGAAAGGAGGAAAGTTACCGATACACTGGGTCAAAAAGACCCATTGCCGTTTCATTTACCGGCACCGATTCCAAGAAAGGTTTAAGGCGTCGACCATTTACCTTAAAGTTATTTCCATTCGTGGTGTCACTGATCTCAACTGCACCGTGTGGAAACACGATTTTTACAACGAATGGCCCAGTCCATCTCGATTTCAATTTTCCTGGAAAAAGATGAAGCCTAGAATTATAGAGTAAGACTTTTTGTCCAGGGATAAAGGTTTTTCTTATGATGTGCTTGTCATGAAAAATCTTGACTCTATCTTTAGTGATCCTAGCATTTTCATAGGCCTCATTTCTCAATTCCTCCAATTCGAAAATTTGTAATTTCCGAAGGTCACCGGCCTTAGTCAAGTCGAAATTCAACTGCTTGATTGCCCATAAGGCTCGGTGCTTTAACTCAACGGGCAAGTGATAAGGTTTGCCATAGACTAACCTATAGGGAGACATTCCTAGAATCGTCTTGAAAGCAGTCTTGTAGGCCCATAGAGCATCTACAAGTTTGATGGACCAATCTTTCTGGTTTTGGTTCACAGTTTTCTCCAATATAAGCTTGACTTGTCTATTTGAAACCTCAACTTGCCCACTGGTTTGAGGATGATAAGGTGTGGACAACTTGTGAGTTATGGCATACTTTCGCATAAAAGCTTCAAAAGATCTATTGCAAAAGTGAGTGCCATTATCACTGATGATAGCACGAGGGTTCCGAAGCGTGAAAAAATGTTCTCTTTCAAAAACTTTATAACAACTTTGTTATCATTAGTTTTACAAGGAATGGCTTCTACCCACTTGGACACATAATCCACAGCAACCAATATGTATTGGTTCCCAAATGAATTAGGAAATGGACCCATAAAGTCGATGCCCCAAACATCAATGAGTTTTATTTCTAGAATTGGGTTGAGGGGCATCATATTTCGGTTTGAAATCCTTCCTACCATTTGGCATCTAGGGCACGTCTTACAAAATTCATAAGCATCCTTGAACAGAGTGGGCCAATAAAACCCACTTTGTAGCACCTTTTCAGCAGTCTTACGGGGACCAAAGTGTCCACCGCATGCAAGTTCGTGACAAAAGGATAGAACACTCTTAACCTCCTCATCGGGAATGCATCTCCTAATAATTTGGTCAGAATAGTACTTGAAAAGATACGGTTCCTCCCAAAAGAAATACCGGACTTGGGATAAGAACCAGTAAACATCATTTTTGGACCAATGAGACGGAGTTTGGTTTGTGACTAAGTAATTCACTATATTAGCAAACCAAGGTTCCCTAGAGATAGCTAAGAGATGTTCATCAGGAAAATCCTCATTTATGGGTAATTCGTTGCATGGAGAATTAGGGATCCGTGAGAGGTGGTCAGCAACGACATTTTCTACGCCTTTCTTATCTCGAATCTCAAGATCGAATTCTTGAAGAAGGAGGATCCAACGAATGAGTCGGGCCTTGGCATCCTTCTTCATCATGAGGTACCTAAGCGCAGAATGATCGGTGAAAATGGTGGTTTTGGACCCTAGTAGGTAAGGACGAAATTTCTCTAAGGCAAACACTACTGCCAAGAATTCCTTCTCAGTTATAGTGTAGTTCAGTTGCGCATCGTTGAGAGTCCTACTAGAGTAGTAAATCACATGCTGCTTGTTATCAATGCGTTATCCTAGGACAGCGCCTATGACAAAATCGGAAGCATCGCACATGATCTCGAACGGCTTAGACCAATCTGGTGCAGATATGATTGGTGCAGAAATAAGCTCTCTCTTAAGCTTCTCCCAAGAATTTATGCATTCAGCATCGAAAGTGAAGGACACATCTTTAGCTAACAGATTAGTCAAGGGTCTAGCAATTTTGTTAAAATCCTTGATAAATCTTCGATAGAAACCAGCGTGTCCTAAGAAGGATCTAATGTCCTTAACGCATTTGGGCATGGGAAGCTTAGCAATAACGTCGATTTTGGCTCTATCCACTTCAATTTCTTTCTTGGAGATTTCATGACCCAAGACAATTCCATGTTTTACCATGAAGTGGCATTTCTCCCAGTTCAGTGTCAGATTTTTCTCAGCACAACGTTGGAGGACGAGTTCTAAATGGTGAAGACATTGAGTGAATGAATCTCCGTAGATGGAGAAATCATCTATAAAGATCTCTAAGAATCATTCTACCATATCAGAGAAAAGACTCAACATGCAACGTTGAAACGTTGCTGGGGCATTGCATAAGCCGAAGGGCATTTGATGATAAGAAAATGTCCCAAATGGACATGTAAACGTAGTCTTTTCTTGGTCCTCAGGAGCGATAGGGATCTGGTTATAGCCTAAGTAACCGTCCAAGAAACAGTAATACTCGTGACCCGCCAAACGTTCAAGCATTTGATCAATGAAGGGAAGTGGAAAATGGTCCTTACGAGTTGTAGCATTCAGTTTCCTATAGTCGATGCAAACTCGGATCTTCGTGAGAAGTCGAGTTTGAACCAACTCATTGTTCTCGTTTTCCACTACGGTGAAACCGGATTTCTTCGGAACCGCGTGGACAGGACTGACCCATTGGCTATCAGAAATGGGATAAATTATCCCATTATCTAAGAGTTTTATGATTTCAGCATGAACAACCTCTTGCATTATAGGGTTTAACCTACGCTGCGAGTCTCTTTTAGGTGTGGCGTCTTCATTGAGATGAATGCGATTTTGAACGATGGTTGGACTTAATCCCTTGATATCAGTCATAGTCCACCCAATGGCTTCCCTATGTTTTCTTAGAATAGCTTTTAGATCTTCTTCTTCCTTGTCATTTAAATGGGAGGCAATGATGACAGGAAAGGTCTCTTGTTCGCCTAGATAGGCGTACTTGAGATGCACAGGTAAGGCTTTCAATTCTAAGGAGGAGGAAGGCTCACTGGAAGGACTAGTCAAATCTGTTGGCTCCATTGTTGGTGAAATAGGGTTTGAGGCCCAATTCACAGTAGAATCTACAACCTGATCAAGATTAAAGTCATCGGACTCTAACCCGAAGTCAAACTCTGTTTCTAATTCCAATTCTTCCCCATGTTCACTTGTCTAGTTCTCAATTAGGTTGACTTCAAATGTTTGGTCCTCGATATCGCGGGGTTGTTTTCCTATATTGAAGACATTGACTTCTCTAGTCATGTCCCCAAATGTTAACCTCATAGACCCATTCTACAATTGATGATGGCATTAGCAGTAGCAAGGAATGGTCGACCTAGGATAACAGGAGTTTGAGCCCTACGATTGGAGTTGGACACAGGTTGTGTCTCCAGAACTATGAAATCGACAGGGTAAATGAACTCTCCTACCCGGATCAGGACATCATTAATCTCCCCTTTTGAAACTTTTACAGAACAGTCAGCCAGTTGGATGGTGACTCGAGTTGGACTAAGATCGCCCAACCCGAGTTGTTGATAAACAGAGAATGGAAGCAAGTTGATACTTGCCCCCAAGTCAAGAAGTGCACGACTAATCTCGGCTTGTCCTATTGTGCAGGCAAAGGTGGGACTACCTGGATCCTTGTACTTGACAGGGATCGGACCCGATAATAGCTCACTAATGTAAGTGGCTAAGAAGACTTTTTTTGGAACATTAGACTTTCTCTTCTTGGTGCACATGTCCTTAAGAAACTTAGCATAGGAAGGGACTTGTTGGATGGCATCAAGAAGTGGCACATTTATCTTCACTTAGTTAAATATCTCAATTATCTTGTCCATGTGAGGATTTTGCTTGTTGTTTTTTAGCCTATTAGGAAATGGTACTATAGGCTGGTGCACCTTGTAAGATCACCTGGGGGGGTGAATAGGTGATGGCTAATCTAATGGTCACTTATGAACAAATAATGCGGAATTAAAAATAAGTTGACCAAATTAAACTTCTTTTAATTGAACACTTATGTATAACACAAGAGTGTTGTCGAATTCCCCTTGCGAGGCTCTGGACAAACTCCTCTAGATTCCCTTGAATGGGTTGAGGTGCCGCGTTGGCTCTCTTGGTTGAATACTAGTGTTAATAACAATCCCAAGCAAGTATAGCAATTATGAGCACAAAGGTATATCATGCATATAAAAGATAAAGACTATAAAGTAATGCAAGATATAAGTGAGACAAAAAAGAGTAAGAGAGCAAGAGTGAGCAATCGCAAACACAAAGGGTTTGTTTCGAGGTTCGAGCACACTTGCTCTACATCCCCGCCTTCGACACACGAAGGATTTCCACTATGCACGATCCAACCGGATCTCTCCTTGGTGCCGCAACACCTACAAGCCCTCGGACTCCCAAAGTCCCTTACACACCACAAGCCCACCAGCTCGTCGAGGCCGCACCTCGTACAACAAGTCCGCACCCGAACACAAAACACCGCGAGCACACTTGCCCGCTTCCTCAAATACAAAGAAAGATCTTGGTGATCTAAACACTTGATCACCTAACAAAACTCTCACTACAACACTCCTATAGGATAGATATAACTATGGATGCTCAAGTGTAGTGTGAGAAATCAAGGAAAGAACTTTGATGGAAAACTCAAGAAATCACAATAAACACTCTCTTGATAAAATCCCTTTTGATAGGAAATATTGGCACTCTATTTTGTGGAGAAAACTCTGCTAAAAGAATGGAAATAACTGGACAAAAGCTCTCCTCAAATCTTAGCTCAAAACAATGACAAAACCCCCTTTTATAGAGGCCAGAAAAATCTGACCGTTGGGCTCTGTCAGAGCTTCCGGTCGACCGGTCCGGTCGACCGCCAACGGTCAAGAATCCGACCGTTGGAGCCTCCGGTCGACCGGCCCGGTCGACCGCGCACCTGGAGCAGAGAATTACTTCTCTGTCGGTCGACCGGTGCGGTCGACCGAAATTTCCAGAGAGCAGACTCTCTGAAGCGGTCGACCGTAACGGTCGACCGTTCTCCAGTGCACACAGGCGTGCACGTCTGTGCACGTCCGGTCGACCGACCGGTCGACCGGCCACTGTCAGTTCTGAAAAATCAGAACTGCCAGAACCAGAAAATTTGGGATTTAAAGATTGGTCTTTTTGGCTTAATAAAAAAAATCCATAAATACTTAGAAATTCTACAAAAAATAGTTTTATAATATAGAAACATGCTTGCACAAAATCAAGGTATGTTATTAAAGATTTGACTATTTTGTAACTTGAAAATATTGGCTCATAATAAAAACTGTTTTTCTAAATCAACATGTTTTTCCAAATTTTCATCAAATACAAAAACAAGATATACTTTAAGGCATAGTGTGTATGGATATGATCCACTACACAATCAAGATGAAATATCTAGTTTTTGACATAAAGCACTAAACTTGTTTTGGTTAAAGGATATGTATATAAGAGATTACCAAAACCCAAAGTAGATATTTTGTCATAAGGAAAATCTTATCAAATACAAAAACAAGATATACTTTAAAGCATAGTGTGTATGGATATGATCCACTACACAATCAAGATGAAATATCTAGTTTTTGACATAAAGCACTAAACTTGGTTTTGAAAGATATGTATATAGGTAACATCAAAAACCAAGACATGTTTTTTGTCCAATGAAAAATCTTTTCTCAAATAAAAATTCTTTTCTAAACATGAAAATCTTTTTATGAAAGCAATTCTATCACGAGTGTGTGCGTAAGATATACTTGAGCAATCTACCAATCTATTCTATCCTTTACATTTTTATCTAAAACAAATAAAAATCTTATACCTAGACACAAGTCTTCAACTTCTTAAAGTCTTCCCTTGAAGGCTTCTCATCTTCTTGACTTGGTCCAAGCTTGATCCAAAGCTCCTTGGATCACCCCGTGCTAGCTCCAAATCTTGACATTTAATCCTTTGTTGAGCTTTGCACCTACTAAGATCTTGATAAAGAATCTGTCACTAATTAAACAAGATCATTAGCAAATATAACTACATGAGTTGATCATCATCAAAACTAGAGTGATAGGCCTTTGGGCCAACAATCTCCCCTTTTTGATGATGACAAAACTCATGAAGTTATATATGCATGGATTAAAGTAAAGCTTCAAAGAAGCTCCCCCTTAACTCATGCATCACTAGAAATAAATAGATATGACATTAAAGCACATAAATATGTATGCAAATGAATGCACAAATCTTTTTCTCAAACTTTTATCTTATTATATTATTGCTATGCATGAGTAAAAGCACAAGTATAAAAACTCAAAATCATCTCAAAATCTTTCTCTCCCTTAAGTAAGGAACAAATACTTCTCCCCCTTAAGGAAATCATGCATATAACTCAAATACTTCTCCCCTTTTTTGTCAATCATCAACAAAGGGTTCAAAGTTCAAATCATCAAACAAATTTTCTCCCCCTTTTTGTCAAAAATAAGGAAATCAAGGAGGGTAAAATCAAATCAATCAATAAGATTTATATGCGATATACATTCATGAAGAGGAAGACGCTAAGTTAACTTCCCTACACATATGCATTACATGAAGAAGGGATGACAAGCCCTAACTCACATAACACATATTATGTAATGCATAAGAGGAGATGTGAAGCTCCCCCTACACACGTATATCATATAAAGAAGAGTTGTCAAGCTCCTCAATTTATAATATACTCAACATGATTCCATATGTAAGAGAGATATTAAGCTCTCCTTGCATATAGGAAATACAAATCAAAAATTTGATTATTATTATTATTCTTTTATCAAAACTAAATTTTGAACTTTTCTCAATAAAACAAATTTTGAACCAATCATAATTTGTAATTTTGATACCAATAGAAAATAGCACTTGAAGATGTGTGATATCAAGTTATCATTGCAAAATCTTTTAATGTTTCAAACATATTGATATCAATTGTAATCATATAACAAATTTGAAGTTGAGGCCTATTGATATATTGAAAGATCTAAAATAAAATCTTTTTATTTTCCATAAGCTTATGCATAGTTAATATAAGGTGTTAACTTGACTTCGCATAAACTTTTGTGCTTTAAGAATGTAAATCAATTGTAAAGCAGGCACAAGAAAATCATATATATGTATGTGAATAGATAAGACCAATTGAAAATTAGGGCATACATATATAGGAACCAAAATGTGAGTATTATACCAATTGTAAAATTAACACTGTAAATCATGTATATACTCATAACCAAAAATTGGTAGGTTTAAAAGATAGTTATGTCTAAGCACTACCAAATTTGAAGAATAAATAACTAGTTATAAATAATTTTTGAAAAACTAGTTAAAGATCCTTCAAAAAAAAAAAACATGAAATCATATGTTATTCATGAATTATACTAAATACATACAAGTTTAAGCACTCATAGTCCATAAAGCTCAAAAATTATCTTTTATCATAAAAGATGAGTGTTCAAAGGTTATGTAAATGGTATTTTCATGAAAATAGAAAGTGAAGCATGAATCTCATGAAAATCTTATTTTTCATCTTAAAACAAATCATATATTTTTCATAAAGCATTGCTAAATACATAAAGATTTAATCACTCATGGTCTATAAAGCTCAAAATATTTTGTATCATAAAGATGAGTGTTCAAAAGATCATGTAAATAGCATTTTTATGAAAATAGTCATTCAAGCTCAAAAAGATCATAAATCACATTTTGTTGTACAAATCAAAAACATGAAAAATCATTTTTTTATTATTATTATTTATTTAAAATACTAATCTTCATGGTATATGTATGATTTATCCAATTCTAACAATATGCATACATATCCCAAATATGAAAAGAGTCCAATATATATTGCATGAAGGCAAATGACTCAAGGGGTATACATGTATATTTATTAGATTTGAATTAAACACACATATACATGAAGTAAGATCAAAGATAGGCATAACAAGTATAAATGACCGAATCATCAAAACTAGCCTATACACATGCATATAGTGGATACAAATGAGCATGAAGTTCAAATATATATGAGTCAATTGTAGTTCACTATTCATATATGTATAAATGCAAGTTTTGACACATTCTACATTTAAGCATGTAAATGTCACATGAAGCACCCAAAAAAAAAATATGAACATGCTACATGAAATTAAAAACATGTGCATAAATGAAATAGGAGTTTAGAAATCGTTACCAACTCCAAAACTCCTAGCATGGTGGTTGACCCACCAAAGTTCCTTGATAGCGGTGCTCCAAGTATGTGTCATTTTAGTTCAAATGCACCCACCATCAAGGCACCAAATCTCTCACGTTTTGAGAGATTCCTCACCTACATCAAATACACAAGGTGGGGATTTTGGTACCCATATTTTCTTGGGTCCTATGGGGTTAGTCTTGTAAGGAACCCAAGCATTTTTATTTTTATCAAAAATAAGAACATTTAACCTTTCATAACAAAATTTTGCTAAATGGCCATTGCGGCCACAATGTGTACATGTGTACACCTTAGCATACTTATGAGTGGGAATGTGAGCATGATGTGCATCATAAGCATATGTATGATGTGAATGTGCATGAGTATGAGGAACTTGTTTCTTTTGAAACAAGGATTCCAATCTAGTATGATTGAATGCACATGAGCTCAAATTAGAGCTCAAATTATCAATTTTATTTTTCAAATTTTTAATCTCATTTGATCAATGTGTGCATGAGAAGCATGATGAGATATATGAACAATTTTCTTTTTCTTTTTACAAACATTTTCCTTTTTATTTTCACAAATTTTCTTTTTAAAGATTTATTTTCTTGAAAAACAACTTCCTTTTGTTTTTCCACCAAATCAATCTTATTTTCAAAATAGTGTTCCCTTCACATAAATCATTCAATTTTGTAAGCAAGGAAACATTCTCATTTTTTAAAACTTTGTTATCTTTTTCTAAGCATGCCATTTTATTTTCTAATGAATCTTTTTCATTAATCATGACATCAAAATTCTTTTTCAAATTGTTGTTGTCCTTTTCTAAACATGCAATGTTAGATTTAAAAGAATCTTGTTCTATATGCATGCAAGCAATTTTCTTTTTCAAATTTTTATTATCCCTTTTAATCATGTCATATTTCTCAAGAATTGTTTGGCAAAATGAAGTGAGCTCATCATATGACATGTCCTCATCATCGGATTCGGAGTTTACCTCAAGGGGGTTATCCCCTTGGACCATATAGCATACGTTGGAGATGTCGCTTCCAACGTCCGAATCGCTCCCCGCATAGTATAGGTCCTTTTCGCCAAGGGAGGTGATGATGTTCCAAGCTACAAAAGCCGATTCAACATTAGAAACCCTAGATAAATAATCATCATTTAGGGTTGACTTAATAGCATGAAGGGCTTTTGCATTAGCCTCAATGTTCTTACCATTTAAGCAATATTCTTTATTAGTTGTGGCAAGATATACACTAAGGCCAAGTCCTTTGAGGAACAACGACATCTTAACCTTCCAAATTTGGATGTTAAGAATGTCAAAGGTGGGTGGTGACATGAAGTCCATTGTTTGTGTACAAATCTTGTGATTAGCCTAAAAGAGGATCTTTAACTCTTAGGTTGTTAGACCCAATATCAAGAGCACTAGCTCTGATATCAATTGTAAGATCACCTAGAGGGGGGTGAATAGGTGATGGCTAATCTAATTGTCACTTATGAACAAATAATGCGGAATTAAAACTAAGTTGACCAAATTAAACTTCTTTTAATTGAACACTTATGTATAACACAAGAGTGTTGCCGAATTCCCCTTGCGAGGCTCTGGACAAACTCCTCTAGATTCCCCTTGAATGGGTTGAGGTGCCGCGTTGGCTCTCTTGGTTGAATACTAGTGTTAATAACAATCCCAAGCAAGTATAGCAATTATGAGCACAAAGGTATATCATGCATATAAAAGATAAAGACTATAAAGTAATGCAAGATATAAGTGAGACAAAAAAGAGTAAGAGAGTAAGAGTGAGCAATCGCAAACACAAAGGGTTTGTTTCGAGGTTCGAGCACACTTGCTCTACATCCCCGCCTTCGACACACGAAGGATTTTCACTATGCACGATCCAACCGGATCTCTCCTTGGTGCCGCAACACCTACAAGCCCTCGGACTCCCAAAGTCCCTTACACACCACAAGCCCACCAGCTCGTCGAGGCCACACCTCGTACAACAAGACCGCACCCGAACACAAAACACCGCGAGCACACTTGCCCGCTTCCTCAAATACAAAGAAAGATCTTGGTGATCTAAACACTTGATCACCTAACAAAACTCTCACTACAACACTCCTATAGGATAGATATAACTATGGATGCTCAAGTGTAGTGTGAGAAATCAAGGAAAGAACTTTGATGGAAAACTCAAGAAATCACAATAAACACTCTCTTGATAAAATCCCTTTTGATAGGAAATATTGGCACTCTATTTTGTGGAGAAAACTCTGCTAAAAGAATGGAAATAACTGGAAAAAAGCTCTCCTCAAATCTTAGCTCAAAACAATGACAAAACCCCCTTTTATAGAGGCCAGAAAAATCTGACCGTTGGGCTCTGTCAGAGCTTCCGGTCGACCGGTCCGGTCGACCGCCAACGGTCAAGAATCCGACCGTTGGAGCCTCCGGTCGACCGGCCCGGTCGACCGCGCACCTGGAGCAGAGAATTACTTCTCTGTCGGTCGACCGGTGCGGTCGACCAGAATTTCCAGAGAGCAGACTCTCTGAAGCGGTCGACCGTAACGGTCGACCGTTCTCCAGTGCACACAGGCGTGCACGTCTGTGCACGTCCGGTCGACCGACCCGGTCGAACGGCCACTGTCAGTTCTGAAAAATCAGAACTGCCAGAACCAGAAAATTTGGCATTTAAAGATTGGTCTTTTTGGCTTAATAAAAAAATCCCATAAATACTTAAAAATTCTACAAAAAATAGTTTTATAATATAGAAACATGCTTGCACAAAATCAAGGCATGTTATTAAAGATTTGACTATTTTTGTAACTTGAAAATATTGGCTCATAATAAAAACTGTTTTTCTAAATCAACATGTTTTCCAAATTTTCATCAAATACAAAAACAAGATATACTTTAAGGCATAGTGTGTATGGATATGATCCACTACACAATCAAGATGAAATATCTAGTTTTTGACATAAAGCACTAAACTTGTTTTTGTTAAAGGATATGTATATAAGAGATTACCAAAACCCAAAGTAGATATTTTGTCATAAGGAAAATCTTATCAAATACAAAAACAAGATATACTTTAAAGCATAGTGTGTATGGATATGATCCACTACACAATCAAGATGAAATATCTAGTTTTTGACATAAAGCACTAAACTTGGTTTTGAAATATATGTATATAGGTAACATCAAAAACCAAGACATGTATTTTTTCCAATGAAAAATCTTTTTCTCAAATAAAATTCTTTTCTAAACATGAAAATCTTTTTATGAAAGCAATTCTATCAAGAGTGTGTGCGTAAGATATACTTGAGCAATCTACCAATCTATTCTATCCTTTACATTTTTATCTAAAACAAATAAAAATCTTATACCTAGACACAAGTCTTCAACTTCTTGAAGTCTTCCCTTGAAGGCTTCTCATCTTCTTGACTTGGTCCAAGCTTGATCCAAGCTCCTTGGATCACCCCGTGCTAGCTCCAAATCTTGACATTTAATCCTTTGTTGAGCTTTGCACCTACTAAGATCTTGATAAAGAATCTGTCACAAATTAAACAAGATCATTAGCAAATATAACTACATGAGTTGATCATCATCAAAACTAGAGTGATAGGCCTTTGGGCCAACACACCTGACTGGCTGACTTGTCTTTTTCAGATTCGTCAGAATTGGAAGAATTTGGATTAGATGAGGTGGAAGCTTGATTGTGGTTGTGCTGAATGGGATTGGTTGGCGTTGACACTTACTTATCAACTCTCTTTCCTGACCTCAATGTATGAACAACATTACATTGATTAAATGAATGATCCTCAGCCAAATGAGCTTGTTGAGAATTCCTCGGATTGGTGACAGGCTGACTAGGCAGGGTACCCTTTTGTCTCTCATTCTGTGGAGTGACTAGTTGACTCATTTAAACCTCTAACCTCTAGATAGTTTGTATGAGAGAGTCTTGATTTTTCATATATCTTTTCATGTTTCTTTCAAAGTCAGTCATTCTCCTTTCTAGTTGAGGATTCTGGAAGGAGGATTGTGGAGCTTGGTTAGGAAAGTTCTGTTGATAGTTTTGAAAGTTAGGTGGATGGTTGGGAGAATTATTATGAAAATTGGAGAAGTTGGGTTGATGATTGGAAGAATTATTATCATGATAGAAGTGGCTAGCAAGATTTGATCGTGAATGGTCAGAGTTATTTTGGCTCCATGAGAAATTAGGGTTATTTCTCCAGCCAGGATTGTACGTTGGTGCGTAAGGGTTATTGTTCGGCCTTGAAAAGGCCGCATTCATTGGTTCATGGTAGGGTTGCTGAGCCTGAAACACAGGGCACTCCTCGAACACATGATTCATGGCTTGACAGTAAGTGCAGCCCGGGGTTGGAAATTGGTTCGGGCTGACTTGATTGACTGGACTTGGTTCTTTCGTTTCTAGAGCTTCCAGTCTTCTAGCCAAGTTAGCTAACTTAGCCTCATTAGCGATGGACGATTCGATAGAATGGAGACCTCCTTTTGAAGAGATGGAGTTAGGATTCCTAGAGGTCTCACTAGCAGATTCCCATTGGATGGTCTTTTCAGCTAGATTCTCATACAAATCCCATCCTTCATTTTCATCTTTCTGCAAGAAACCCCCTTGGCACATACTTTCTAAGAGGGTTTTGGTGGAATAGTCTAAACCGTCATAAAGAATTTTGCACTGTCGCCATTTCTCTATTCCATGATGTGGACATTGGACAAGGAGATCTTTAAAGCGTTCAAAGTACCTCCAGAATGGTTCACTAGGTTCTTGCTTGAATTGCATGATCGTCTTCCTAATGAGAGCGATTTTATGAATTGGATAGAATTTCTTCAAGAAAACCTTGATGAAACCATCCCAGGATGTGATAGAACTGGCTGCTAAGCTGTAGAGCCACTTCTTTGTTAGGTCCTTAAGTGCGAAAGGGACAAATCTCAACCTAATAGCATCGTCTACAAGGTGTGGGATTTTCATCATTAGACAGACTTCCTCAAATTCTCTTATGAAGAAGTAGGCATATTCGGACTCTAAGCCATGAAACTTGTTGATGAATTGAGGCTTGAGCTCAAAATTGTATTCACCAACCGATGGAGGTAGAATGCAAGATGGAAGTGAGGTTCTAATTGGGTAGAACCTATCCTGCAGTGATGTTGATTGAGCCATTACCGGATCTAGTCTTGGTTCAAACTTGGGTGGTGATGTGTTTCTAGTCAACCTAGATGAATTAGGGTCTCTCGACCACACTTGCATACACAAACACAATCACAATCACAAACAAGTTCAAACAACAGTCAACAAGAGTAATCAACCAAGCCTAGTCTAAGGTAACCTTGACCTAGACAACTCCTAACTGGTTGATTGTCCACAGGAGGTAGAATGTAGACTTTGACCACAAGCTAATCAGCCAGGTCAGGGCAAGATTGGTGGGAGGTTATCCGTCAAAGACGTTCCTTAATTAAGTAACCACCAATCTTCAGGCTTTCGGCCCTCAATCCCCTTCCTAGACACTGATTTGGCAGGAGTCAATTTCCAACACCTTCTCTCTTTAGGATAATCTCCTAGTGAGTTCGAGATGTCCCTAAGGCCAACGTCTATCAGATTTTACTTAGGCTTAGGTTTGTGAGTGCTTGGAATCTGATTTTTGGGCCAAGGAAGGGTGATTAAATCCTCACCTTATCTTGTTATTGGTGTTGCCCTTAAAATCAATTTGTGCAAGTGTACAAGATAAACAAGATTCACTCAAAGTGCTATAAATCAACCAAGAAATGAGTCCTATTCTTAATGCAATGCGTACGTACCTTGCTCCAGCACTCTTCAACAGTAAAGTAAATGAATTGAAAAGACTCGTGCCTAAAATGCAAACGTCTAATCAATTTTTAAACTTTTCAACAAGTGTTTTACTGTTAACTTAAAACAAGGATGGTGGATAGCAGAAATAGCACAAATATAACATACAAAAACTTAAATTTTTGCGAGCAATATGTCCTGCAAAAAAAAAGTTTTTAGTAGTCCAATGAATTTTTCAGTTTTGCGACGCAATTTCTTGAAATTCTGTTTCCTACTTTCGAGTGTAGGGGCACAGAATTTGCAAGTCTTCTCTTGTAAAGCTTGAATGCTAGATCTTGATCTTCAAGTCCCTGAAACAACACACAAAACTTGTTAGAAAATAAATACACCGTTCCCTCCCCAGCAACGGCGCCAAAAATTGATTGCTAAAAGAAAGAACAATCAAAGAGTTTAAGAGTTTACCGTGTATCTTGTGGCTAATGGGTCGTGTCCATGAGGAGGAATGCGATGGAAGCTTTTCGGTGAATCGTTTAAAAACAAAGAATTGTGTTTGTTTTTTTTATGGAAAAGAGAATGGAAAGAAAGAGATGATTAAAAGAGAAATTGCAACTTTTAGAAAAGGTTTTGGAGAAGGTGATTTAGAAAGCTTAAAAATTGTTTTGTTGTTTATAATAATGAAGAAAATCTGGTCTCACTATCTCACTACTCAATTGTTCATTCTCTATAAAAATATTAAGTGCCTCAAGGTGATCATAGGCAAAACTTAAAGTTGATTTTTAGAAAGTTTGAAGTAAAGCACATAAGATGGTTGGAAGAGTTTAGTCTTTTCTTCGAGAAATCATTAGAATTTGAATATTAAACCATCAAGCACGAAGAAGTAAGAATGAAGTAAAAATAATTCAAGAGATATTCATGAAAGAAATGAGAGTTTAACAATCCAAACCCATCCTCATGTGCCTTCAAGAACACTTTCAAAAAGAAAGGCTTTTAAGGAAGGCATGCATATGAGTCATTGGGTCTTTTTCTTTTAAAAACAGGAGAGAAGAAGAGCAAGAGAGAGTTATAATAGCGAGCCCAGAAAACCGTTTAGTTATCCATAGAAAACAACGAAGAAAGCATAGAAATAATGCAAACCATACCGTACTGCAAGTGAAAGAAAACGCAGCTCGACTCTTGTATTGATGTCACTTCAATCTTCAAGTACAAGCACTCAATTCCTCTCTCTCACAAGTTTTGATACTAGACTACAAAGTAAAAAATAAGATTACAACTTTTGTGCTAGCTAACAAAGAGCCTAAATCCTAAGAAAATAAACACAAATTCTAATCCTAGTCTTCGCTGCATTTTTCTTTACTGAAACCAGTATTTATAGGCAAAAACCTAAAGGAGAAGATCCCGGGAAGATTGGGGGAGCAAACGCTCCCCCAACAACCTTTACTTGACCGTGAAAACGCAGCTTGGGCCGCGTTTCTGCGGCCCTGGTGTGGCCAGGTGGCCACACCCAAAGGGGGGAATCTCCTGGTTTGGTGTTTTGCCCGTATCTTCTACTGGTTTTCTTGTTTCTGCTCCAAACGTTGACAAAACAACCTTTGATTTCATGGCTTCAACAACTTGATTCAGGGAGGATTCTTCTCAACCTCTTGATATGCCAAGATTTTGCCCCGATTTCTTCATTTCAAATTTATTCTGAATTAAATCAGAATTTGGTGGGCTTTTGGGCTTGTTTCTCTTTTCTTTCTTTTAGCACTTGGGCCTACATTTAACAAAGAAAAAGAAGAGTTATTAATAGGATTTATTAGCTAAAAAGTATGGTAAGGTGACAATTTATATGCAACATATGTGACAAATCAGTATCCATGTCGGAGCAACGGGCCTAATTATGTCAAACCACTATTCTTCGAGGTTTCGCCTATCAATCTCCAACCTTAGACACCGATTTGATAAGAGTCAAATTCTAACAACTTTCTCCTTAGGTCAATCTCTTAAATGAGTCCGAAATGTCCCTAAGGGCCAACGTATAGCAATTTTTATTTAGGCTTGGGTTGTGTGAGTGGGGAGGTGATTTTTGGGCTAAGGGAGGGTAATGACTTCCCCACCTTTTGTTGAATTGAGTTTTGCCCTTAAGTTCAATTCGTTCAAATGTGCAATATAGATAAAAATGAACACACAAAGAGAGTAAATCACTCACGTGTTTGTCCTAACTATATGCTATGCAATATGTACGCCTCCGTCAATATCACAATAACAAAATACAGTATATTGGAATGAAAATTGACACGTGCCTAAATACAAATGTCTAAACCATTTTAAAGCATCTAATTTCTGTATTTTAGTTCTTCAAATTATTTATAGTATACAAGTAATATAAATAAAAATTAGCAGAAGAGTATAAGAATATACAAGAATTTACCCAACCACATAAGAGCCAGTGTGGACTTCTGCAACGCTAAAAATTTAACCTGCACACCAAAAAACCAAGGAAGATAAGTTAACAAAAACGTGAAATCAAACCGTTCCCATCCCCGACAATGGCGCAAAAATTTGATCGGAGGTAAACCGTGCACAACAAGTGTATGTTTTGAAATCAAGATTTAAAGTGTGTGTGCTTTGGCTTCCTTGATACTTCCGTTATAGTATAAAGGCTAAAACGAGTCAAATCCACAAGGACGGGAGGCGATAGAATCTTACACGATATGTTCACGTGTATGTTAATGGCTCTTCAATGTTTGAAAGAATGAAAAGAAAGGAAAACAAAGAATGGAAAAGAGAAGTACGGTGAAACACGAAGAAGTGGGAAACATAGTAGATAAAATGTTTGTGTTTTTGGAATATTTCTAAAACAAAGTGAAAAAGAAAGAAAACCCATGATTACTAACTACTAATGACTCCACCAATATGCTAACCTCTTAGTGATAGTTGCCTCAAATGTATCATTGGCCATCACTAGTCCTTGGTTCGAGAGTTTTTCAAAGCATGACCCATATGTCAACTTTCACATCCAAATTCAACAAAGAAGTGCAAGCTACCCTTAAACCATTAAAACCCAGCAAGAGCAAGCATAGAATAAAGTAATGTTGCTTGTTAGAGAGTTAGATGTTAGAGTGTTAGAATCCATCATCATGAGCCATCAATGGCTCTTGCAAGAGCAAGGCCAAGTAGAGGCTATTAGATTCATGTGGATTATCAAATAAGAAGTTAAACTAGTTAGTGGTTAGTAGTTAGTTACCATGAGAGAAAAGATTAGCTAAACATGTAAAAGGAGTTAGAGAAGAAAATAAGTTAAGAGAGCACCTTTCATAGATTGTCACCTTCTATTACAAGCACTCTTACTTCCCAACAATGTACCACTCTCTCTTCTATTACAAGATCTACAAGAAATAGAAAATACAAAGGAGGAAGAAGAAGAACACTAACCTAAACTACCCTAAACTACAACAAGGAGAAGAAACTATCCTAAAACATTACATATCCCTCAATACAGAACCCTAGGGGGTATATATAGGCACCAGGGAAAGGGGGGCCAGGGGGCAAACCCTGGACCAAAGTACGGGCGGGACCGCGCTCATACGGCCACAGAATCGCGGCCATAGTCGTGTTTCTGCGGCTCTTCTAGAGCCACACGAGCGGCGCTTCGGGCCGCGCGCTGTCCCATCTGTGCCCCGTCAGATGCAGTTCTCGGTTTCTGGTGTTAGGCCCCTGGTTTTGACGAATCAGCTCTCCAAAGTCAATAGCTAGCTTATAGGCATTTGATTACCCATTAAATGGTGATTTAGGGTCTTCTTTTTCATTGCACACCATGGACCTAGAAACATGCAAGAGAGGTGTTTATTAGCAGAATTTAATATGAAATAAATGTAAAGATGTGGTATGATATATGCAGTTTTAGAGACTAATCAGGCAAATTCCAGTAGCAGAATCGGGTCTACGTCACTTTCGAGTGGGAGAAATCCCATTAGTGGAGTCGTGACCTCGATAAGGACCTGAAGTGGGGGTATCACCCATCGACAGATTGGATGCATCAACTCCGAGTAGGGGAAATCCCAGTAGTGGAGTGGCGATCTGGACCTTTGAGTAGGGAAAATCCTAGCAGCAGAGTTGGGCCTTCGAGTGAAGGAAATCCCAGCATAGTTCACAGTTGCTTCTGAGTGGGAAAAATCCAATCAGCGGAGTCGTGACCTCGATAAAGACCTGAAGTAGGGGTATCACCCATTGAAAGATTGAATGCATCTACTTTGAGCGGGGGAAATCCTAGCAGCAGAGTGGGGATCTGGACCACCGAGTGGGGGAAATTTTAGCACCGGAGTTGGGCCTTCGAATAGGGAAAATCCCAGCAGTGGAGTAGTTCACAGTCGCTTTCGAGTGGGAAAATCTCAGCAGCGGAAGGGCTGACTCCAAGTGGGGGAAATCCCAGCAGTGAAGTAGTTCACAGTAGCTTTCGAGTGGGAGAAATCCCAGCAGTGGAAGGGCTGACTTTGAATAGGGGAAATCCCAGCAGTGGAGTAGTTCACAGTGACTTTCGAGTGGGGGAAATCCCAGCAAGAGAGTAATTCATATTCATTTCTAAGTGAGAGAAATCCCAGCAGTGGAAGGGCTGACTCCGAGTGAGAGAAATCCCAGCAGCGGAAAGATTGACTCTGAGTAGGGGAAATCCCAGCAGCTGAGTAGTTTTAAGTCGGGAAAATCCTATTAGCAGAATTTCGAGCTTGGAAGGGCTACAATGATTAGAAGCCGAGAATATCATTTTATTCAGTATTGGAATGAAATACATGAAACTGTAGGGATAAGAGTACTGCTCTGTCTCTTGGAAAAGCAAGATTAATTAATTGCTTTGTATTAGGTGATCAGGTGCTGTGGCTGGATAGGTGGTGTATTATTGAGCTTTCCAGATCTGGAGGCTGCTTCGGGAGTGAGGATATACTCTTTGAGGAGACTTTATTGGATGAGCTCGTCTAGGTACTTCCAGAGGGCCCAACAATGAATGGTTTTATGTACCTTGCAATCATGGTGGAGCAAAATTCTTCTGCTTCGGGAAGTAAGGAGTCGTACTGGATTGGTCTCAGGCATCTAACCCACGGCTGGTCCTTGAAGATGTTGAAGTCCTCATTGTCGGGGAGCTTCAATAGAGTGAAATGTTACATCAGATTGTAAGTTCAGAGCAGATCTGGAGGAAGGATAGGGAGTGCCTGTTTCTTGAAGGTAGTTCGCCTCGGTTCTGATCTTGAAGTGAGTGAAGGCTTCGTACAAAGACTTCGACTTTTCTCTGACATCACCATGCTTTGTGGTATGGTTGAACAAAGTCTTCATTGTTTCCTTCAGCTGGATATAGGGCTAAGCTCGTGACAAAACCATGATCATCCGAGTGCTTGAGGAGGTGCTTATATAGGGGGTGAGAAACAAGCAACCCGCTAATGAATGCGAGTGCAGAGACGTCCTCATCACAGTTGGGGACTTTGCAAGTTGGCTTTGGAAGAAGCTGAGGTATGATTTGAGGCTTTTGCTATCCTTTATCTTGACGGAGAGGAGATGATGGTTGTTCTTTTTGGCCTCCTGTCAGGAGTCGTACTGAGTGAGGAACGCCTTTGTTACCTCTTAAAAATTATAGAGAGAACGAGGCTACAGAGAGTAGAACTAATCTGATACCACGCCTTTCAGACTGGAGGAAAAGGTGATGCACAAGAGTGGGTCGTTGCGAGAATAGACCACCATCTAGTCCTGAAAATGCCTGATGTGTTGGAGGGGGTCGCTCACCCTGGAGTAGTAGTCGAAGGTTGGAGTTGAAAACTTTCTCGAGAACTCGCACTCCAGGATGTCTTCAGAGAGGGGGAGTCAGAAAATTTGGCAACTGAACGTGTTGGGTGGCCTTGCAGCCTGGCTTTCACGATCCATCTCTGAATCAATTTGTCAAAAACTCAAAGGTCGGGTGATCCACCGACTTCAGGTTCGCTTTCTGATCGCGTTGATGACGATTATTCTGGAGGGCAATGAATTGAGCTTAAAGTTAGTCACTGAGCCGTCTCAATTCCTCCTGCACACTACTGGAATTCTGACGGTCGAGAAGCGCCTGCTTTTGTTACAATCTGATTGGGCTTGTTGTTCCTTCATTTGCTCGTTCATGTCAGCGAGCATCTGTAGGAGCTTATCTTCGTGACGCGCGGTGGTTGGATACTTGCGGTTGCTCCTTGAGGTAAGAAGGAGTTGGTGTTATCGGTGATATGTGACAGATCATTAGTTGGTGAATGGGTCTTGTCCCCAGCGGTTCCGACGGCCTTACCTTTGAATATTGCGCCGTTGACGTTTCGCTTTATTAGGGCCATGGTCTATCTGGAAGAGGATTTTTGAGGAAGATTTTTAGGGGAGAGGTCTTGAGTGTAAGGACTCAGCTCTCAATTAAAAAACCATTTTGTGGAGGAGATTTTCTATTGTAAGTGATCAAACGGTCGACTCGCACCACAAAATGGGAGTATGTGTTGAAGGTGTAAGTGCAAAATAACAAACACTACGCAGACAATAGATGGAGCCACGATATTTTTACGTGAAAACCAAATTGGGAAAAACTACGGGGAGGCGAAAAATCACAATCAGTCATCGATTTATAGAAATTACAAACATGTATTTGTATATCTCTGAGTTAGGATCGGATCGAAGGCTCCAAAAAGTTATTTCATGGTGGAGAAGAAGATTTATTTGTACTGAACTCCTCTCCTCCTGGGCGGATGGAGTGCTACCGAGATATCTGCAGTTGCTCGATCTTTATGTGCTGATTTGTGTTTGTAACGACCATGATTGCTGGCATGATGGTTGAGATTGCATGCAGGGAATTGCATCATTATCCATAACTGTCCACCTTGAACGCATTGCATTACATGTTTTCAATGTAGAAGAGGAGAGGCGGCATGATTGCAAGCAAAGATCTCGGCGGTTGTTACTGAGGACTTTCAGGTGAAGTTGGGGATGTTGAACTATAAGTGACTCTGGAGTGTGATGCAACCGAGACAAGGGGCTTGCTCCGGGATGGCTCTAGGTGGCAGAGCTTTGGAGGTTGACTTAGGTTCGACCTGGAGTGATTTTGAGAACTGCAAATGCTCTCGGTAGGGTCCAATGTGACGGAGGCAGCAGATTGTTGCGAAAACTTCCAAAGAGAAACTTGGTTGCTTGGACACGTGTCAACATCTTGCTGAGGTTCAATTTTTGACCACTACAATAGCCTTTGGTCATCAACTGTGTTGTTAAGTGCTCAATTTCATGGTGTATTTCCACCAACAACCAATAGTGTGTTTGCGAAATGGTAAAGAAGTTCACGTTCATGTTTCAGTAGAATGTAAAACAGTCATCTCTTCATCCATAGCATTTTTTCATTCAGGATCCAACATAGCATCACAACAAGAGTTTAGGAGAAATAGAACTAAAATATATAAGAGATAAATAAGAGAAAGATAATAGTTTAGTTATAGAATATTGAGTACAAGAACAAATACCTTTTCAAAAGGCTACGACAAGCTCACACAGAAGAGTTGAATGAGGGGCTAAGCTGTAAGGATTAGCAGTAATCATGATTTGAAGAACAGCCGATTCCGATAAGAATTGATCGAATGTATTAGAATCAGTCGAGAGCGATATAGAATCAAAGGTGTTTAATCGGTATAGGTGGAATCGATGAAGATGGCCCGAAAAGAATAGAATTGATCAGAATTGACCGATATGAGTCGATTTTAAACTAAACAAGTTCAATAGCATCTTACTAATTTGCAGCGTAAAAATTTGAATAATTGACAACTACTCTATAATGTCGCTTGGATTTCATCGATCTCTTAATCAAGCACCACAAAATAGTGGTGTCAAATCTTATTTCACTTTTAGTGCGTCGTATGTTCGGTGATATTCACAAGCCCGAGAGAATCCCATGCTTGCTCTCCCTTGCCAACAATCCTTAACCTAGCAAATTTATTTGAGACAACTGGAAAATAATTTGAAAATTTGTTCAATTTCAAGAAAATGGATATGTTGGCCCAAAGGCCCATCACTCTAGTTTTGATGATGATCAACTCATGTAGTTATAGTACTAACGATCTTGTGTTTAATTAGTCTCAGATTTGTGATCAAGATCTTAGTTGGTGTTTAGCTTCAACAAAGGATTTAAAGTCAAGTTTTGGAGCTAGCACGGTTTGATTCAAGAGCCTATGCATCAAGACCACATCAAGTACTCAAGAGGAGTTTAGCTTTTTGGATCAAGTTTGGACCAAGTCAAGAAGGAGAAGAAGACTTCAAGTGAAGCCCTTCAAGAGAAGACTTGTGTCTAGGTTTGTTTTAGTTAAGATTTTGTTTTTAGATAAAATGTAAATGATAGAATAGTGGGTGGATTGCTTAAGTATACCATATACACTCACACAGAAGATTTAGTTGTGTTTTCATAAAAGAGTTTTCATTTTGGAAAAGAATTTTCATTTTGTAAAAATACCGTTTTGGTTTTTGGAATTTCTTATATACATATGTTTAACCAAAACAATTTTAGATCTTAATGTCAAAAATATAGATATTTCATCATGTTGTATAGTGGATCCATATCCATACACTCTATGCTTAAAAGTGTTTAAAATATCTTGTTTTTGTATTTGGAGAAGTTTTGGAAAAATCTATTTTGAAAAAATACAGATTTTGTTTTTAGCCAAAATTTTAAGTTACAAAAATAGTTCAAAATATTTGTAACATGTCTTGATTTTACTCAAACGTGTTTGTTTATCAAAGTATTATACTGAACCTATTTTTGTAGATTTTTAGAGATTTTATGGGATTTTATCAAAGTCAAAAAGCCAAGTTTTCAATACCCATAATCCTTGTTTCTGGCTTCTGCCAGTCGATCGGGCCTGTCAACCGAGGTAGGAGTCGGTCGACCGAGTCGGTCGACCGACGTGCACAGACGTGCACGCCAGCTCTGGCTGGAGGGCCGGTCGACCGGGTCGGTCGATCGCTAGAGAGCTTCTGCTCTCCGGAAAGCCCCGGTCGACTGGGTCGGTCGACCGGCAGAGAGTTCTGCTCTCTGTTCCAGGCCACAGTCGATCGGGCCGTTCGACCAAGGCTCCAACGGTCAGATTTCTGACCGTTGGCGGTCGACCGGGCCGGTCGACCGACAGCAGTCCAGAGCTGCTGACTGGACCCCAACGGCTAGTTTTCTTTGGCCTATAAAGGGGGGCTTTGTTGGACTGTTTTTAACAAGATTTTTAAATGGGTTCTTGCACCAGTTTTTCCTACTCTTTTAAGATGTTTTCTCTACTTGTTTTAGAGCCAAATACTTCCATTCAAAAGGAGAGTTTATCAAGAGTTTTCAAAAGTAATTTTCTTGTGTTTTCCACCACAACTTCCATCCTTATTTTTCTCACAAACACTTAAGCTATCCATTGCTATATCTACCTATAGGAGAGTTGTTGTGAGATTGTTTTTAGGTGATCAAAGTGTTGTGATCACCAAAGACTTCATCTTTATTTCGAGGAGGCGGACTTACGGGTTCGCGGTGTTTCGAGTTCTTGTGTGAACTCTTTGTAGAGGTGCGGCCTCGGCGAGCTAGTGGGCTTACGGTGTGTTTGTTCTTACGGAACAAGTGAAGGGACTAGAGAGTCCAAGGAGTTCAAGTGTGAACTCGCCTTGTAGGTGTTGCGGCACCGAGTGATCCGGGGGATCGATTTTAGTGGAAATCCTTCAAGTGTTGAAGGCGGGGACGTAGAGCAAGTGTGCTCGAACCTCGAAACAAATATCCCGTGTTTGCGATTGCTCTCTCTCTCTATCTCTTACTTGTCTTTATATCTTGTATGCTTATATTTTCTTTATCTTTATATGCTTGATATATTGTGTGCTTAATTGATATATGCTTGGGGATTGTTTGATCACACTTGTATTCAACCAAGAGAGCTAACGCGACACCTCAACTCTTATTTAGAGGAATCTTGAGGAGTTAGTCCAGAGCCCTTCACGGAGAATCCGGCTACACTCTTGTGTTATACTTGGTGTTTAGTTTAAGAAGTTTTAATTTGCATTAATAAGTTTTAATTCCACATTAATTGACCATTAGATTAGCTAGTCACCTATTCACCCCCCTCTAGGTGATTACAATTGATATCAGAGCCACGTGCTCTTGATTTGGGTCTAACAACCTTGAGTTAAAGATCCACTTTTATAGCTAATCACAACATTTGTACATACACCATGGATTTCATGTCACCTCCCACCTTTGACATTCTTAACATCCAAACTTGGAAGGTTAAGATGTCTTTGTACCTCAAGGCCTTAGGGATTCATGTTAATTTTGCCACTATTAAATATTCTTATAGTTTAAATGGCAAAAATATTGAGGCTAATGCAAAAGCCCTACATGCTTTAAGATCTACCCTAAATGATGATTATTTATCTAGGGTTTCTAATCTTGATTCGGCTTTTATAGTATGGAACACCATCATCTCCCTTGGCGAACAAGAACAATATTATGCGGGGAGTGACTCGAATGTTGGAAGTGAAGCTTCTAACGTGTGCTACATGGTCCAAGGGGATAACCCCCTTGAGGTAACTACCGAATCCGAGGTAGAAGAGGATGTTGATATGCCATATAATGAGCTTGCATCTTTTTGTCAACAACTCCATAAAAATATGAATTACTTAAAAAGGATAACAAGAAAATGAAAAATAAATTTGATTGTTTGTTAAAAGAAAAAGATTCTTTTCAAACTAAATTTGAAAATGTTTCAAAAGAAAATGAGTCTTTGAAAAATAAAATCATTTTGGTGGAAAAACAAAAAGAAGTTGCTTTGAATGAAAACAACTCTTTAAAAAGAAAAGTTATTTCAAAAGAAAAAGAAAATGTTTCTAAAAAGAAAAAGGATAATGATTCTCATTCTCACCATGCTTTACATGCTATTATTGATAAAAATGAAGTTAAATTTTTAAAAATAAAATAGATTATTTGAGCTCAACTTTGAGCAAATGTGCATTTAACCATTCAAGATTGGAATCCTTGCTTCAAAAGAAACAACCTCCACATGTTCATGCACATCACCCACTTCATGCATATACACACTTTGCACGTCATGATCACACTCATACACATATGCATCCTAGAGTGTACAAGTGTACACATTGTGGCCGCAAAGGCCATTTAGCAAGATTTTGTTATGATAGAATAAACTCTTTAAATTTTGCTAATAAGAATGTTTGGGTTCCTTACAATACTAACCCTCATGGACCCAAAAGAAAATGGGTACCAAAATCCTCACCTTGTGTATGATGTAGGTGCGGGCTCTCACAAGACGTGAGAGATTTGGTGCCTTGGTGGTGGATGCACATGGACTTGATGGACATATATTTGATGCACCGCTATCAAGGAGGTTTGGTGGGACAACCACCATGTTTTGGAGACTTAGAGCATAGTTCTTTAGTTCGGTAACTATCTCTAAACTCCCATTTTAAGTTTTACATGCTTTTACATATATGACATTTTTTAGCATGTTTTTAATATTGTGCTTCATGTGGTAAATACTTGTTTAGATGTAGTTTTTATCAAAACTTGTGTATATACGTGTACATGTAGTGAGAAACATTTGATTCATATACGTTTGCACTTCATTGTTCATTTGTACTTATTATATGCACATTATAGCCTAGTTTTGATGATTCTCTCATTTACACTTGTTTTGCCTATTTACATGTTTTACTTCATGTATATGTAATTTTTATTTCAAATCTAATAAATATACATGTATACCCCTTGAGTCATTTGCCTTCATGCAATTTATATTATGGACTCTTTTTATGTTTGGGATATGTATGCATATTATTAGTTTTAGATAAAAACATACATATACCTAGAAGTTATGTTTAAATGAAAAATGAATTTTCATTTTTTTCATATTTGATGTTTTTGAGCCTAATGACTACTTTCATGAAAATGCTACTCACATGATTATGGTACACTCACATTTCATTTGTTTACTCATGACATTGTTTTCATGAGATATTTTTGAGCCTTATAGATTTCGAGTGTCAATTCTTGTGTTTTTAGCATGCTTCATGGATACATATGATTTGGTTTTATATTTTGAAGAATTGTTAACTAGTTTTCAAAATTTATTTTAACTAGTTATTTATTCTTCATTTGGTAGTGTTTTCACAATAAAAATATTTTCAAACTCTATTTTTGAAAACCCCTACCAACTCTTTAATGGGCGGATGGATGGGCGACCATGCCTCGTATGCCTTATTGAAAATCTTTTATCTTGTGCATGAAAAAGGGTGGTTAATTATGAGTTATATACTTGATTTACATCATATTTTCAATTGGTAACCCAATTGATTTTTTTTTGTATATACTCATATTTTGTTTTCTATATATGTATGCTTCATTTCAAATAATATCAATTTTTATTGATATTTTCTTTTCATACATATATATGATTTGTTTGTGCTTGATTTACAAGATATTTACATGTTTTAAAGCACAAAGTATATTTATGCTAAGCTTAATTCAAATATTAATTTTTATTTGATTTCTCAATTGGTACTTTTTTATATAAGCTTATGCATTATCTTCAATTGGTATTTTTTTTACAATTGATATTTTTATTGATATTAAAATGTACAATATATTTCAATTGGTATCTATTGAACTATTTATTTCTATTGGTATCCATGAAAATTTAAATTGGTATCAAAATGTAAAATATTTTCTTTCATTGGTATCAAAATTTCATTGTTATTTCAATTGGTAAAATGTTTTTCAATTGCTTGTGTTTCAATTGATAAAATGTTTCAATTTCAATTGGTATCACAAATTTTCCATTTCATATGGTATCAAAATCTTGTGATATCTCAAATTGAGTTGTTTATTACCTTGAGTAAATTTCAAAATTTGTTTTAAGTAATTATTACAAATTTGACTTAAAATGTTTTGATATATATTGCTTATATGCAAGGAGAGCTTAACATCTCTTCTACATATAGATTCATGTTGAGTGTATCTTATACTGAGGAGCTTGACAACTCTTCTTTATGTGATACACATGTGTAGGGGGATCTTCACATCTCCTCTTATGCATTGCATATTATGCGTTATATGAGTTAGGGCTTGTCATCCCTTCTTCATGTAATGCATATATGTAGGGAAGTTAACTTAGCGTCTTCCTCTTCATGAATGTATATCACATATATCTCTTTATTGGTTGATTTGATTTCACTGCTTTGTTGATCTTTTTTGTTTCTAACAAAAAGATGGAGAACATTGTTTTGTGTTTACTTTAACCCCTTTGTTGATGATTGACAAAAAGGGAGAGAAGTATTTTAGCATATATGCATGTTTTTCTTGCTTTATACATAAAGGGGGAGAAAGATTTCTTGTTTATGCATATTGTTTTGTTTTACAAAAAAAGGGAGAAAAGAATTTGATGAGTTTTATGCTTGATTGACATGTTTATCTCATTATGTTTTCATACATGTTTGTTTATGTTTACAAGCTTTAATTGAATATTTATTTGTTTATTGTTATGCATGAGTTAAGGGGAGCTTCTTTGAAGCTTTATTTTAATCCATGCATATGTAACTCCATGAGTTTTGTCATCATCAAAAAGGGGGAGATTGTTGGCCTAAAGGCCCATCACTCTAGTTTTGATGATGATCAACTCATGTAGTTATAGTACTAATGATCTTGTGTTTAATTAGTCTCAGATTTGTGATCAAGATCTTAGTTGGTGTTTAGCTTCAACAAAGAATTTAAAGTCAAGTTTTGAAGCTAGCACGGTTTGATTCAAGAGCCTATGCATCAAGACCACATCAAGTACTCAAGAGGAGTCTAGCTTTTTGAATCAAGTTTGGACCAAGTCAAGATGGAGAAGAAGACTTCAAGTGAAGCCCTTCAAGAGAAGACTTGTGTCTAGGTTTGTTTTAGTTAAGATTTTATTTTTAGATAAAATGTAAAGGATAGAATAGTTGGTGGATTGCTCAAGTATATCATATACACTCACACACAAGATTTAGTTGTGTTTTCATAAAAGAGTTTTCATTTTGGAAAAGAATTTTCATTTTGAAAAAATACCGTTTTGATTTTTGGAATTTCTTATATACATATGTTTAACCAAAACTATTTTAGATCTTAATGTCAAAAACATAGATATTTCATCATGTATGTGTAGTGGATCATATCTATACTCTATGCTTTAAAAGTGTTTAAAATATCTTATTTTTGTATTTAGAGAAGTTTTGAAAAAAACTATTTTGGAAAAATACAGATTTTGTTTTTAGCCAAAATTTCTAAGTTAAAAAAATAGTTCAAAATGTTTGTAACATGTCTTAATTTTACTCAAACATGTTTGTTTACCAAAGTATTATACTGAATCTATTTTTGTAGATTTTTAGAGATTTTATGAGATTTTATCAAAGTCAAAAAGCCAAGTTTTCAATACCCATAATCCCTATTTCTGGCTTCTACCGGTCGACCGGGCCGGTCGACCGAGGTAGGAGTCGGTCGACCGAGTTGGTCGACTGACGTGCACAGAGGTGCACGCCAGCTCTGGCTAGAGGGCCGATCGACCGGGTCGGTCAACCGCCAGAGAGCTTCTACTCTATGGAAAGCCCCGGTAGACCGCGTCGGTCGACCGGCAGAGAGTTTTGCTCTCTATTCCAGGACACGTTCTACCGGGCCGGTTGACCGAGGCTCCAACGGTCAGATTTCTGACCGTTGGCGGTCGACCGGGCCGGTCGACCGACAGCAGTCCAGATCTGCTGACTGGACCCCAACAGCTAGTTTTCTTTGGCCTATAAAAGGGGGCTTTGTTGGACTGTTTTTAACAAGATTTTTAAGTGGGTTCTTGCACCAGTTTTTCCTACTCTTTTAAGAGGTTTTCTCCACTTGTTTTAGAACCAAATACTTCCATTCAAAAGGAGAGTTTATCAAGAGTTTTCAAAAGTGATTTTCTTGTGTTTTCCACCACAACTTCCATCATTATTTTTCTCACAAACACTTGAGCTATCTATTGCTATATCTACCTATAGGAGAGTTGTTGTGAGATTATTTTTCGGTGATCAAAGTGTTGTGATCACCAAAAACTTCATCTTTGTTTTGAGGAGGCGGACTTGCGGGTTCGCGGTGTTTCGAGTTCTTGTGTGAACTCTTTGTAGAGGTGCGGCCTCGACGAGCTAGTGGGCTTGCAGTGTGTTTGTTCTTGCGGGAACAAGTGAAGGGACTAGAGAGTCCAAGGAGTTCAAGTGTGAACTCGCCTTGTAGGTGTTGCGGCACCAAGTGATCCGGTGGGATCGATTTTAGTGGAAATCCTTCAAGTGTTGAAGGCGGGGACGTAGAGCAAGTGTGCTCGAACCTCGAAACAAATATCCCGTGTTTGTGATTGCTCTCTCTCTCTCTATCTCTTACTTGTCTTTATATCTTGCATGCTTATATTGTCTTTATCTTTATAAGCTTGATATATTGTGTGCTTAATTGATATATGGTTGGGGATTGTTTGATCACGCTTGTATTCAACCAAGAGAGCCAACGCGGCACCTCAACTCTTATTTAGAGGAATCTTGAGGAGTTAGTTCAGAGCCCTTCACAGGGAATCCGGCTACACTCTTGTGTTATACTTGGTGTTTAGTTTAAGAAGTTTTAGTTTGCATTAATAAGTTTTAATTCCACATTAATTGACCATTAGATTAGCTAGTCACCTATTCATCCCCCCCCTCTAGGTGATTACAGGATATAGTGTTGCTTGGTGATCTCATTTTGGTCTATAAGGATCAAAGTGGATTATCTTTAAATTTTATCCCAAGTAGTCTGACTCAAGGTCCCCCGACAATGAGATACATTATAACCGAGGGGAGGGGGATATTCAACTTAAAGCAGAAGTATATCAAATGCCTAATCTGTGTTGTAAGTTTGTTGTTCATGTAAACTCTCTCCATTTAAGTAATCTCTTTATTTTTTTTGTTATGCATTATTCATGTAACTACACTATTAGTATTGCAATGTCTTTGTGTAAATACCTTATTAGTATTGCAATGTCTTTGTGTAAGTCTTTGCACCAACTATTTTGTATTGAAATATTTTGTCCAAATGTGATTCAAATTCTATCAATTATTCTAAAAAATATGTCTTAGTGCTACTAATTATCTGAATAATTTTTTTTCAACATTTTAATTATTTTAAATTTTTTTTTTTGACTGAGACCGATACCACCGAGATGAAATAGTCAACATGACCGATTCTGATTCTAAGATTTCGAACCATAGTAGTAAATCTTCTTGCATCGTTAATAAATTCTAAGTGGAGGCCAGTGGGGCTGTGGTACATATAAAAACAAAAAAGATACCTGGGGGTATATTAACAAAGCCCTATGTGTGTGTTCCCACGTTACGTGTGCATGTGTTTGCATTCAAATTGTTTTTCTTGCATATTCTTGATGAACTATGGTTTGTGTATAGATGTAGGAGGATTTGTTTACATAGTAATAAGCCTCTTTGACATCTCTTCATGTGCAAAAAATTCTCAACGCAAAAACGGATAGAACAAAGCTGATCTTTGAATAGAAAAAAGAATGGATCCACAGGGTCCCACATGAATTCGCTTATTCAGAATAAAGCATTGTTATCTGAGAGATCTATCTTGCCTGGGTGATGGTTGACCAATGACCATTCACAGTGGTGCACTCGTCAGAGAATGTATTTAGAGAACTCTACTATTCGTATTTCCTATCAGGAGTTAAATTTCCAGTATTGGACTTGGACTGGTGTAACTTTGCATTTTAGCAACTTGGGTAGTTTTGTAGGACAGCTACGCATCATGAATGAGCTTACAGCCTAGAAGTCTAGAACTAATTTTTGCGTGGATTTCTGTCATAGTAGAAGCAAGCAAGGAGTTCCCAATTGTTAGAGCTCTCTGGAGTAAGGACGTTACTATTCAAAGATATTTATGATTGGAACCCTTTGCAATGCTGGGAATTTAAGACCTTCCCCCACTCATGAGGCTACTTGCCCTCTTACTCAGGTGGTTGAGTATGAAAAGAAAGGGGACACTGGCAAAGAAAATGAATGTTTGCCAAAAAAAAAGGATGAATTTGCTGTGGTGATGAAGAATCAGGTGCGAAAAGTTTTTGCACAAGGGAATGGATTGTGCTGATGAAGAATCGGGTGCAAAGGTTTCATCTTTGAGAAGCATGCTAGACAATTTTGTTAGAGGCCAATATTACGTAACCTAGTACTCATTCTCCTGCCATGAAGGGCGACAGCATTTAAATGATATTGCTCAAGCCAAAGTTGATGCCAAAGGGGAGGAATTCAGTCCAAATCTTCATTACCTCACTTGGATTAGCAATCCTCATGAGTTATCTTGAGACATAGATTGAAAGGCTTCACAGCTCTTACACACCTTCATTTAGTTAAAGGTGATGTTTTGTGGAATCAGATTGTGTCAGATGAAAATCATCTACTGGACTGTTTTATTTATTTACTGGATTAGTAAAATTATAGGCTACAGCCCTGGTATTACCACATATGCAAGAACGTATACACGTATGTATATATGTACGTTTGTACATTTGTGTGTAGCGTACTATATACATATATGGTTGTCTATGATTCTATATTTGGAAATTTCTGCAATTTCTAATAGATGGGGAAAGCTTAGTAAAATTTCTATTTACATGAGAAAATATGTGCTAGAAGCAGTTCCAGTCTGAATTTTCTTTTAAAGTTAAACTTAAGAGTATAAATTGCATTCATTTATGTAGTATTGTAGTCATGTGGTCATTTAGCTACTTCTGGATGAAACCAGAGAATAAAAATTCTTGCAATTGAAATTTACCTGAAGATTATTGTTTCTTCCTTATTTCCTTTGTTAATGCCTCATGACCTCAATCTCTTCTCAGTACAAAAAACCTCAACCATTTGTGTTCCTGTAGTGGTCAGAAAATGACCACTTCCCAAAATCACGTCATGTGTCCTGCCGCACCAGAGTATCTCAAGTGGACACCGAACTCGAGATACCAGTTGCTTCACATCCAACCCTGAGGAGAGAGAGCCTTGGGCCTTGTCCCGAGCTCACATTCGACCTCGAGGAACCTCGGGCTCAGCTCACATTCGACCCCAAGGAAAGGACCTCGGGTCCTTACTTTCCCGGCATCCACAACTACCAGATAACAACCAGACTTCACCCCAACATAGGCTCTTCGCAGAGACTCTGCACAGCTCAGCAACAGAGTTTTTCGATTCGCGAAGGTAATTATGATGTCGTGATATCCCCATGTTCTAAATACTCCCCTATTTCACTGAGGGCAGTTATAGATAGTAGCAGATATCTCGGCATGCCAATCTCAATAATAAAACACAGCAATCTGAGCAGTTATGAAAAGATCCCAACCAGCAAATCATATAGTTATAGAGATTAGAGAAATCAACACCATCAGTTACGCTCCTACAGAGTACTATTGTACCTGGAGATCTAGGAAGAAAGGGGGCAGAAGGATAGAAGAAATTGAAAAACACCACAATGCACTACGGAATTCACTGTAATCTCACAAAATATAGTGAATTCTCTCTCGTGGTTTTTGAAATCACCTACAGGGGGGTGAATAGGTGATAGGCTAATCTAATGGACAACTAATGCGGAATTAAAAACTAATTTGCAACACACTTAATGTAACCAATGAGTGTAGCCGAATTCCCGGTGAAGGGCTCTGGACTAACTCCTCTTGATTCCTCTGAATAAGAGTTAAGGCGCTATATGAAGCTCTCGTGGTTAAACACAAGTGAGGCACACACAAACAAACCAAGCATATAAGATATGACAATATGATGTAATGCTCAAAGTAAGAGAGAGAGAGAGAGAGAGAGAGTTAGAGTCAATGGATCAAACGCAAACAACGAGATTTGTTTCGAGGTTCGAGCTCACAGCTCTACGTCCCCGCCTTCACACAGAAGGATTTCGAATTCACTAACTTGTCCACACAGGACTCCCACACAGGGAACCTCCACTGAGGATTTGGGACAATACAACCGGGAGTACACAACTCCTCTCTCAACTGAATACAACCTCTCACTAGAGGCAACACAAACACCACCTCACACAAGAGGGGTAGGCACTTAGCCAAACAACCACAACCCACCTCTTCACTAAGAGGGATACAAACTCAATCTCCACCTCTCACTAGAGGGAGCCAAACACCAACCTCCACCTCTCACTAGAGGGAGCCAACCACCACTCCACAATCAACCTCTACACAAGAGGGATACCACAAATAAGGAGGGTTACAATCTAGGTGGTCTATCTCAACCACAAAAACCTTCTTCCACAAAATAAAGATCCTATAGATAGGATAGAGGATATAGCTCAAGTGTAGAAACAAAGAGTTTGGAAATCAAAAACTTAAAGAAAAACTCTAGGGAAAAACTCTAGATAGAATTGAAAATAAAGATCAAACTAATTCCCAAAGAATTTTCTTTTCAAAATGATTTTCCAACCCTTTTAAAAATAAGATAAAGATCAAATCCTTAAGCACTAAAAACTCTTTAAAAACTTGCTGGAAGATGTAAATTTTTGCTCTAAAAATTCTTACCCAAAACCCCCAAGAGATGGGGTATTTAAAGGCCCAAAACAGATTTGCTCGTTGGCTGCTGACTAGGCCAGAAATGGCCTTCCGGTCGACTGGCCAACGGTCAAATTTTTGACCGTTGAGCCTACCGGTCGACCGCCCGGTCGACCGGGCCCTGAATCAGAGACCAACGGCTCTCTGGCCGGTCGACCGCCCGGTCGACCGGGGCAACCCGAGAGTGGGTTGCCTTCAGTCGGTCGACCGGCCCAAGGGGCTGGCTGCGTGCACGTTTGTGTGCACGTCCGGTCGACCGGCTCCTGGTCCGGTCGACCGTGCGGTCGACCGCCAGAGCCTGACAAACAAAAAATCAGAACTTAAAACCTGGGTTTTTAATGGCCAAATAAATTCCATAAAATCTCTAAAAATTCACAAAAATAGTTTTAGCATAATACTTTGATATACAAACATGTGTGAAAAAATTTAACACATATTTCAAATAATTTGAACCATTTTTGTGTTATGGAAATTTTGCCGAAAACCAAAACTCGTATTTTTCAAAACTTGGATTTTTGAATTGAAAATTCGTTTTGTCCAAAACTCATTCAAATACAAAAACATGATATAGAAACAACTTTTAGGCATGTTGCATATGGATATAATCCAATATACATGAAACATATATATATATATATATATATATATATATATATATATATATATATATATATATATATATATATATATATATATATATCCATGTTTTTGATATTAAATCCGAAAATATGTTTTGTTAAAACACAAAACACCAAAACTCATGAAATAGACTATCAAACTAAGTTTGTTTAAGATATGAAGTATACATGTATATAGAACATATCTAATATACATAAAACCATGTAAACTTGTTTTGATACTATCTATTCATGAAAACCAAGATCAGTTAAACCAAAAACTGAAAACCAAACATGAAACTTGTGTGTGTTGTGAACTTGAGCATACCACACTATCTAATCTTTACAAATGGATCTAAAACATAAACTAAACTATGTACCGAGGTCTTCTTGACGAACTCCGACTTCAAGTCGACTCGATCTAAACGTGATCCACCGAGCTTGACTCCAACGAGTGCTAGATATGAACTTTGATGCTCGGGCTCTTGAATCACCAGTGACAGCTCCAAAACACCTTTGTTGAAGCTAATCACCTACTAATATCTTGGTTAAGTATCTGAAACTAAACATCACAAGATTATTAGTAAACATAATTACATGAGTTAATCACCATCAAAACTAGAGTGGAAGGCCTCTGGGCCAACAGTTTTTCCAATTTAGGTTTCCATGTAAAAAACTTTTTGTCTCTTCCTGCTTACTGTGTTAAAGCCTGAATTCTACCCCTGATTTAGATACACCCCCTGTCATTTGTGGTGCGGGATCAACCGCATTGGAAAATCTCCACCACAAATTTATGTTTTCATTGAGATCTGAGTTCGTACACTCAAGATCTATCCCCTAAAATCCAAAAAACCTCCTCAAAAAGCCTTTTCTACGTCGACAATGGCCTCGAGAAAACAAGTCATCAAAAGTGCAACGTCCAAAGGTAAGGCAATCGAAGCTGCTGGAGGCGCAGTCCTCCACCAACCAGTAATCAACCGCGCACCACCGAGGACACGAGCTCCTTATCGCGACAAGAGCCCGTTGCCAGCATTCAGCCCTCACAATAGCATGAAGACCAACTCTTTCAGATGCTCTACGAGATGAGAGAACAGATGAAGGAGCAACAGGCACAATCAGACCACGAATGGGAACGGATGGTTCTCGATCGCGAGAACACCCTCCAGAAGCAAGAGAAGTTAAGGATGCTTAACCAAATTCCTGGCCCAAGTCACAGCCAACCAGAACAACCCAATGCAAATGGATGGCGATCCCGAGAAAAGCAAGTCTTCCAAACTCTATACTCTCGACGAACTGATCTAGAAGCATATCGGGGAAGCCAGACTGCTGGATCAGCCGACTCTAACTACCAAGATCCAAGAGTCTCCTCTCTCCAAAGAGATCCAGCAGTACGAATTCCCGAAGTTCTCCACTCCAATATTCAATTGCTACTCCGGAGTAAGTGATCCAATACAACTCATCTGCCATTTTAGGACAAAATGGTGATCTACTTCCGTAACGATCCAGTCATATGCCTCACCTTTCTTTCCAGCCTGAAAGACGTGGCCTCAGACTGGTTTCACTCTTTACCACCGCACTCTCTACAACTTCACCTTTCTTGCCACCCAGTACACCTCTCGCCAAGAGGCCAAAAAGAATATCCACCACTTTCTCTCCGTCAGAATGAGGTAAGGAGATAGTCTCAAGTCATACATCTTCTTCCAGAACAAACTCACCAAAGTCTCCAACTATGGGGAGAAAGTTATTGCCCTCGCGTTTATCAGCGGGCTGCAAGTTGCTCACCCCTATACGAACACCTCCTGAAGCACAACATCACCAAGATGAACGAAGTCCTTTCCCGAGCTCAACCTTACATCCAGCTTAAAGAGGCGATGAAGGCTTCCTCCAATTACTACATAAAACCGGGTGATAATTGAGGGAAGTTGAAGTCTCCTCGTGAAGCTCCCGACCATGCTCAAGACCGACACCGAGGGCAACCCGCTTACAAGAAGTAAGAGCTCTCAATCCTTTCCCAAAGTTCACTCTGAAGCGATAGATTGATGGAATACTTCACTCTATTGAAGCTCCCGATCAACAAAATCTTCAACACTATCAAGATCAACCATAGGTCAAGCGCCCGAAACCACCCTAGCACAATCCTTCGCTCCCCAGGTCAGAGGAATACTGCTCCTACTACGAAGGTAAGGGACACCAGACCATCCACGACTGTGCCCTCTGGAATTACCTAGAGGAGCTTGTAAAACAAGACTATCTTAAAGGGTACCTGAAGCTGTATCCGGACATCTGAACACATCATCTTCACGAGAGTAGCCTATGATCAACTAGTACAAGGCGATCAACTGACTCCCCAAATCCAGAACACACAACATGTACTTCCTATTTCAATTCATGTACTCTATTTCTGAATAAAATATTATTCATTAACCTTATCATGACAATAAATCCCTCTATTGCAGTACTTCCATCCATCACGGTACATCCACCAAGTCGTCCTGTAGATGGAGACCCCCTCGGAGACAACAACGATATTGTTCCAACAGTACATCCATTAACTCACCTCATAGATCGAGACTCTCCCACTCGGAGGCAGCAACGAAATTATTCCAACTGTACATCCATCCACTCACCCTATAAATGGAGACCCCCGCTCGGAGGTAGTGACGAGATTATTCCAACAGTACATCCATCCACACACCCCGTAGATGGGACAACCCCCACTAGGAGGCGGCAACAAGATTACTCCAACATACATCCATCCACACGCCCTGTAGATGGGAAATCCCCCGCTCGGGGGCGGCAATAAGATTTCTCCGCTGCTGGGAATTTCCCAAATGGAGAAATGTCTGTACGTCCCGCTGATGCAATTTCTCCAACTCGGAGACGTCAATGCAAACATGCCTACAGGATTTTTCTCGATCGTCCTACGGGAATCAAAACCCTCCATAGTGGGATTCACCCAGTCGGAGTCCCCCACTCAGAGTCTTCCATTCTGCTATAGGGATTTTGCCCTCTCAGAGCCCCCATTTGATGCTCTACTTATGGGATTTCTCCCACTCAGAACACAAACACTAGCCTACAGACTTCCTCGTCTAAACCTACGAGCAGATAGATACATTCACCCATCTATATTTAGCAGATGGGATTTTTCCCAATTGGGAGACAGCTCTGATGTGGGATATCCCCTACAGGGAGAATAACTCCGACGTGGGCATACTCCACTTGGTGGTGAAAGTACACCTAGAGGGGGGGTGAATAGGTGTACGGCTAATCTAATGAACTAAATGCGGAAATTAAAAACTAATTGCAACTACACTTAATGCAACAAACGAGTGTAGCCGAATTCCCCGTGAAGGGCTCTGGACTAACTCCTCTTGATTCCTCTAAATAAGAGTTGAGGCGCTATATGAAGCTCTCGTGGTTAAGCACAAGTGAGGCACACAAGCAAACACAACCAAGCATATAGGTATAAGCAATATGAATCAATGCAAGGCACAACACAAGCATATAAGATATGACAATATGAATGATGCAATGCACAATATAAAGAGAGAGAGAGAGAGTTAGAGTCAATGGATCAAACGCAAATAACAAGATTTATTTCGAGGTTCGAGCACCGAGCTCTACATCCCCGCTTCACCGAGAAGGATTTCCAATCCACTAGGAGTACCGAACTCCTCTCTCAACCAATACAACCTCCACCGAGGCAAACAAATGGTCTACCGAAGACCGGAGTACCGAACTCCACCAATACAACCAAATCCACCTCTACCGAAGAGGGATACAAGCACAATCCACCTCTACCAAAGAGGGATACAAACACCAATCCAACTCCACCTCATCAAGAGGGAGTAAACCACAACCTCAACCTCTACCAAAGAGGGAGCAAGCCACCACTCCAATCAACCTCTACCAAAGAGGGATACAACAAATCAAGGAGGGTACAACAAGTGGTATATCTCAACCACAAACCAAATCCTTTTTCCACAAAACAAGTGATCCTAATAGAATAGGATAGAATGATAGCTCAAGTGTGAAATCAAGGTGTTTTTGGAAATCAAATAACAAAGAAAACCTACTTGGGAAACCTCTTGTAAATGATAGAAATGAAGATCCAAAACAATATCCCAAAAACCTAGTTTTCTTTGAATTTTCCAAAAACCTTTGAAAAAAAAAGATGAAATCTTTTAAGCTTTAAACACTTTTGAAAACTTGTTTTAAACACCAGAGAATAGGCAAATTTTTCCTCTTAAAAACCTTGGCCAAAATTCCAAAGAAATGGGGCTTATATAGCCTCCAACAAAAAACTAGTCGTTGGCTGAAAAAGTCAGCCAGCGCGGCTGGCGGTCGACCGCCAACGGTCATATTTTTGACCGTTGGAAGCCAGCGATCGACCGACCGGTCGACCGCAGCGGTCGACCGACCGGTCGACTGGCCAACGTGCACAGGTGTGTGCACGTCGGTCGACCGACCCGGTCGACCGACTCTGGGTCCGGTCGACCGTCCGGTCGACCGCCAGAGCCTGACAGAAGGCAATCTGGGTCAGAAAACTGGGTTTTAAATTATTCTAAAAAATCCCATAAAACTTCTAAAAATTCACAAAAATAGTTTTCTCATAATACATTGATAAACAAACTTGTGTGAAAAATTTCAACACAAATTTCAAACATTTTGAACTATTTTTGTGTTATGGAAATATTGCCGAAAACCAAAACCTGTATTTTTCCAAACTTAGGTTTTTCAATAGGAAATCCGATTTTTCCAAAACTCATTCAAATACAAAAACATGATACTTAAACACTTTGAAGCATGTTGCATATGGACACAAGTCTAATATACATGAAACATATACATATCATAGTTTTTGACTTTAATTGCAAAAGTATGTTTTGTTAAAATACCAAAACACCAAAACACATAAATAGGCATACCAAAATAAGTTTGTCTCGGATATGAAGCATACATGTATATAGAAATTATCTAATATACATAAACACATGTAAACTTGTATTGATACTATCTATTCATGAAAACCAATATCGGTTAAACCAAAAACCGAAAACCAATATCCAAAACATAAAACGTGTGTGTGTTGTGAACTTGAGCATATCACACTATGTAATCTTTACACATGGATCTATAGATACACATGGATCTAAAATACGAACTATAAACTATGTACCGATGTCTTCTTGTAGAGCGCCGTCTCCAAGCTGACTCGATCCAAAAACTCCGTGATCCACCGAGCATGACTCCAATGAGTGCTATATATGATCTTGATGCTCGGGCTCTTGAATCACCAAGGGAAAGGCTTCAAAACTCCTTTAATGAAGCAATCACCAACTAATATCTTGATTAATGATCTGAAACTAAACATCATAAGATTATTAGTAAATATAACTACATGAGTTAATCATCTCAAAACTAGAGTGGAAGGCCTCTGGGCCAACAGGTGGTACCGCCGTATCAGATCGTCACTCTGGGTAGGTGTGTTTAGTCTACGATTATGCATTATTATATCGCATTTCCCCACCGATTTATGAATAAATTGTCGGTCTAAACCATGTTTTGGTCTCTATTGCAGGTAAATCCAGAGTTCAAGGGCAAAGGAGTAATAAGAGCTTAATTAAACCCCTTTTAGGGTAATTAAATCCTTATTACTTGGAGGCCAAGTAAGGGATCATCTAGAAGATACGTCGAACCTAGACTCTTGCGCACGTCAGACGAATATTCGAAAGAAATTACCAGAAAAGGGATATACCAGGAAGATTCTAGAACAACAGGGAATTCCTGACAAATACCAGAGACCTAAGTCCCTGGTATTGCCACGAAAACGCGGCAATTGCCGCGTTTCGCGGCAATAGGATAGAGCCACGCGTCGATTTTCGACGTGTGGCCCCGTCTCGTCTTCTAGAAGATGCCTTTGCCTATAAATACCTCTGTATTTGGTCAAAACGGGAGGAGTTTTTATTTTTAGCAGTAGTTTCTGATTTTTTCTATGTTTTAGGTTAGTGTAGGTAGGTGCTCTTCATTTCATTTATCTTGTATTTTCTCTTCTTTTTAGATCTTGTAGTAGGGCTGAGAGATTCAGGGAGATATAGAGGGATTGATGTAATAGATGGTGACAATCTATGTAAAGGTGCCTCCTTTCTTCTCCGATGTAATCTTCTCCATCTTCTATATGATGCTTTGCTAACTTTTCTTCTTCTCATGGCAATCTAACTACTAACCACTAACCATCTAACCACTTACTTGATAATCCACATGAATCTAGTAGCCTCTCCAAGGCCTTACTCTTGTAAGAGCCATTGATGGCTCATGATGATGGGTTCTAACATCTAACTTGCTAACCAAGCTAATTCTCTCTTATTTCATGCTTCCTTCTAATGGTTTGATGATCTAATGTTTGTATTAGCTTGCTCTTGATGCAAGTTTTGAATGTGATGAACCATCTCATTTGCCATGCTCTGTATCGTCTCTTGAAGCCAAGGATTAGTGATGGCCGAGGATCAATGCGAGGCAACTATCACTAAGAGGTTAGCATGGTTAGTGGAGCAATTAGTAGTTAGTAGCCATGAGTTTTATTTTCCTTTGTTTTAGAAATCAATTTCCAAAATTCTTTTTATCATTTTCATCGTTGTTTTCACCGCCTTCTTTGTTTACCCTTGTTCCTTCTTCTTTTTTATTTTGTTTTCCAAATCACTCCTCTTTTGTTTTCTTCGCCGTTTTCATCGCTCTCCTCACCTACCACATTCTGGATTTCCTTTTCTTTTCTTTTCTTTTTTTTTCATTCTTTTAACAAAGAAGAACTGTTAACATAAAACGTGAATAAAAACTGTCAATGTTTCTATCGCCTCCCTTCCCTGTGGATTCGACCCGTTGAGCCAATGCTATAACGTAAGTATCGAGGGTACATTAGCACATACGAGTTTTTATATCGATTTCATAAACACACACTTTTGAGTGCTAGTTTCGCCCCGATCAAATTTTTGGCGCCGTTGCCGGGGAACGGGAATGGTTTTGATGTCACGTTTTTGTTAACCTTGTCTTCTCTGTTTTGGTGTGTAGGACATTCTTTACATGTGCTTAATATTGTAGAACATAAACTAGCTTTGCATCTCCCTGCTCTTGAAAGCAGGGCCCCAGCTTCTAAAGAAAAGCCGCGCATACGCGACATTTGCCGCGCCAACGCGGCTATTTTGTGATCATTGTGTATCTTGTTGTGCTGGGATGTGTATCTTGTAATAGCTAGTGGATTTGTGCGGCTATCTTTCCTGCTTTGATTGCCTACACACCATAATAAATTAAAGAACTAAAATACGGTATTTGGACGCTTTTAAAACTGCTTAGACAATTGCATTTAGGCATGTGTCAATTCAATTCCAATATACTGTATTTTGTTCTGTTGTTGTGACCTAGATTGAGGTGTACATATGGCATTGCATATAGCATAGGACAAACACGTGGGTGATTTATCGCTTTGTGTTATATTCTTGTCTATATTGCACACTTGCACGAATTGAACTTAAGGGAAAACTCATACAAGATAAGGTGAGATTTCATCACCCTTCCTTAGACCAAAAATCACCTCCCGACTCACACAATCCAAGCACTAATAAAAATTGATAGACGTTGGCCCCTAGGGACATCTCAGACTCATTAAGAGATTGACCAAGGGTGGAACTTGTTTTGAATCTTACTCTTGTGAAATCGGTGTCTAAGGTTGGGGATTAAGAGGTTACGCCTCGAAGATACCGTGGTTTGGCATAATTAAGGCCCGTTGCTTACGCACGGATACCTCCCACCGTATTTTGCCCCTACCTGGCCGATTAGCTTGTAGTCGGATTCAAGCAACAACCTCCCCGGATAATCGACCAGTTAGGAGTCGTCTAGGTCTAGGTCAACCCTAGTATAGGCTTAGTTTTGATTTTGTTTTTTCTTTTTGTTTGTTATTTGATTTTTCTATTTTTTTGTTTGTGATTGTTTGTGAAATGGAATTCAACAATAACAATGTTGGGCCAAAGGCCTTCCACTCTAGTTTTGATGATGATTAACTCATGTAGTTATGTTTACTAATAATCTTGTGATTTTAGTTTCAGATCTTTAATCAAGATATTAGTTGGTGTTTAGCTTCAACAAGATGGTTTTGAAGCTTTCACATGGTGATTTCAGAGCCCGAGCATCAAGATCATACTTTGTACTCGTTGGAGTCAAGCTCGTGGATCATCGGTTTGGATCGAGTCGACTTGAAGATGGAAGATCGTCAAGAAGACTTAGGTATCCTAGTTTAGTTTGTGTTTTAGATCCATGTGTAAAGATTAGATAGTTGATATGCTCAAGTGCACAATACACACACGTTTTATGTTTTGGTATTTTTTAACAAAACATATTTTTGGATTTAAAGACAAAAACTATGTTATACATATGTTTCATGTATATTGGACTTATGTCCATATGCAATATGCCTAAATGTGTTTTAGTATCATGTTTTTTTATTTAAATGAGTTTTAGGAAAAATCAGTTTTCCTATTAAAAAATACAAGTTTGGAAAAATACAGGTTTTGGTTTTTGACAAAATTTATAAGTCACAAAAATGGTTCAATATGTTTGAAATTTGTGTTGAAATTTTTAACACAAGTTTGTTTATCAATGTAAAATGAGAAAACTATTTTTGTGGATTTTTAGAAGTTTTTGTGAAATTTTTTAGAATATTTAAAAACCAGGTTTTCTGACCCAGAACCATGGCTGCCAGGCTCTGACGGTCGACCAGCCGGTCGACCGGAATCCAGAGTTGGTCGACCGGGCCGGTCGACCGACGTGCACAGACCTGTGCACGTTGGCCAGGTTCTTGGGCCGGTCGACCGGGCGGTCGACCGGCCAGAGAGCTTTGCTCTCTGGAAAACTTCGGTCGACCGATCGGTCGACCGCAGTTCCCCAACGGTCGATTTTTCGACCGTTGGCGGTCGATCGGGCCCCCGGTCGAACGCCAGCTGTTCTGGCTGACAGAATCAGCCAACGGCTAGTTTTGGTTTTTGGCCTATATAAACCCCATCTCTTTGGGATTTTGGCTAAGATTTTTTACAAGAAAAATTCCTACTTTCTGAAGTCTTTAAAACAAGTTTTCAAAAGTGTTTAGAGCTTCAAAAGATCTATCTTTATATTGTTTTAGGGTTTTGAAAAAATCAAAGAAAATAGAAAATTGGGAGATTTGTTTTGTTCTTCCAAGTATTTTTCTTTGAGTTTTAGTTTTCCAAACTCTAGTTTTTCTACACTTGAGCTATCATTCTATCCTATTCTATTAGGATCTTGTTTTGTGGAAAGAAGGAAGTGGTTTGTGGTTGAGATATACCACTTGTTGTAAAAACCCTTACTTGTAGTTTGCTCCCTCTTTGGTAGAGGTTGAGATTGTGGTTTACTCCCTCTAGTGAGAGGTGGAGTTGGTGTTTGTATCCCTCTTCGGTAGAGGTGATTTGTGGTTGTTTGGCTATGGGCCTACCCCTCTTGTTGAGGTAGTGTTTTGTTTTGCCTCATTGGAGGTTGTATTGGTTGAGAGAGGAGTTCGGTACTCCCGGTTGTACAAATCCTCCTCGGTGGAGGTTCCCTCGGTGGGAGTCCTCGGTGGACAAGTTAGTGGATTAGAAATCCTTCTCGGTGAAGGCGGGGACGTAGAGCTAGGGGCTCGAACCTCGAAACATATCTTTCTGTTTGCGTTTGATCCATTGTCTCTTAACCCTCTCTCTTTTATTTGTGTTGTGCATCATTCATTTCATCCATATCATATATATTGCTTGTGTTGTGCCTTGCATTTTTTCATATTGCCTATATCTTATATGCTTGGTTGTTTGTGTGCCTCACTTGTACTTAACCACGAGAGCTTCATATAGCACCTCAACCCTTATCTATGGGAATCAAGAGGAGTTAGTCCAGAGCCCTTCACGGGGAATTCGGCTACACTCGTTGGTTGTATTAAGTGTAGTTGCAATTAGTTTTAATTTCCACATTTAGTTCATTAGATTAGCCGTACACCTATTCACCCCCCTCTAGGTGTACCTTCAATTGGTATCAGAGCCTACGCTCCTGATACTTAGGTTTAACCACCTAAGAGTGAGATCTTGGTTTGCTAATCTATCATTTGCATTTGCACATATATTTGTTTGCACACACCCATGGATTGCTTGTCACCTCCCATGTTTGATGTTTCCAACATTGACATATGGAAACTTAGGATGTCCATGTATTTGAAGACCCTAGGCATACATGTTTTCCTTGCCGCTACCAAGAAATGCTATCATTGTAATAGCAATCATATAGGGGCCAATGCACAAGCCCTTGAGGCTATTAGAACACGCTTAATAAAGATTATCTTATGCTTGTTTCTAATCTTGATTCCGCTTTTGTAGTGTGGAACAAGTTGACCACCTCCACCTCCAAGCTTCAATTGCCAATCCAACCGGAGGAGGAATCTAGTGGAGAATCCGAATCACAATGCTTCATGATCCAAGGGAATGACTCCCTTGAGGTACATTCGGAATCTCAATTAGATTGTGATGATGCTAGTTCTTCATGTGATGATTATGTGGATCCTAATGCTTTGAATGAAGAACTTTCTATTGTTTGTAAAAAATTAATAGAAAAATATAATTTTTTGAAAAAGAAAAGTCTAGGAATTAACAATGAAAATAAAAATTTGCATTCTAGACTTGACTTGGTTTTGCAAGAAAAGGTGGAGATTTCTAATGAAAGGGATTCATTGAAATCAAGACTTGAACTTGCCCTAAAGAAAATGAGGTTTTGAAAAATAGAAATGATTGTAATGAAGTTTTGAAGAAAAATAAAGCTATGTCTTCCAAACTTGATTTTGTTGTAAAAGAAAATGATTCTTTAAAAATAAAAATTGATTCTATTTCAAAGGATTTAGTTGTTTGTTTAAAGAAAAATGAATCTTTGAAAAATAATATAGATTCTCATGTTTGCCATGCTAGGGTAGTTCCATCTAGATCACCCATTGCATGTTCCACTTCTTCTTTAATTAAAAATGATATATCTATGCTAAAGAAGAATATGGATTGTTTGGGCTCCACTTTGAGCCATTGTGTTTCTAGTCATTCACGCTTGGAATCTTTGTTTCGAAAGAAACAAGTTCCATCTTTGCATGCACACCATCCATGGCATACACATGCTCCTCACGGTCACATCCATCACATGTATGCTCATGTGTACACTTGTACACATTGTGGACGTAAGGGCCACCTTGCTAAATTTTGCTATGATAGAATACATATTTCAAATTTAGTAAATAAGTTTGTTTGGGTTAGAGAAGGGACTAACCCACATGGACCCAAAAGTGTGTGGGTACCAAAGACCACCCCTATTGTGTTTGATGTAGGTGTGGGCTCTCGCATGACGTGAGAGTGATGGTACCTTGGAGTGGATGCGTTCCGAGCTTCATGATGACTATTTGGATGCATCACTTTCAAGGGAAGTTTGGTGGGAGGACCACCTTGGTTTGGAGAACTATAGAGGTGCCTTCATCGGTTTTGGTATCGATCTCTAACTTCCGTTTTATTTACATGCTTTTATGTTCATTGTTTATAGCATGTTTTGATTAGTATGTTAAATGCCATGTTTATTAGACCTTTGACATGCATGTATAGCTTTTGAGACACCCATGTTTAATATGGACCATTATTTTGCTCTCGCATATGTTTAGCTATCATGTTTATCATAGTTCTAATAACATGAGGATTTACATAATGATCATGTTTATGTTGACTCATGTCTCGTTTTATGCTTCATGTTTTTGAATATGTGTTTAAATGTTAGTTTTCATTAAAACTAGGATATATACTTGTACATAGAGTGGGCCACAAGTAAATTATTATATGTTTGTGCTTGAATGCTTATTTGTACCCATTAGATGTTCTAGTATAGTCTAATTTTGATGATTCACGCATTTTAAACTTGTATTCCCAATTTGGATATGTTTTTATGATTATGTGTTTTAACTTCATGTATATGTCTATCTTGTCCAAACTATTGATTATACATATACATCCTTTGAGCCACGTGCCTTCATGCATATACTTTTGTGGACTCGTTATGTTTTGAATATGTATGTATACTTTAGTTTGTACTTGACATACATATGCCTTGAAGAAATCGAGTTTTGATGATTTTCATGTTTTTGAGGAATATTGAGCTTGAATGTCTATTTTCATAATTATATGTTTCACATAACACTTGTGCACTCACTTCATTTAAATGTTTCTCATGATTGTGTTTTCATGAGTATGATATGAGCTTTATGGACTTTGAGTGTTTTAGTGATCATGTGATTTACGTGTGTTTCATGAAATATATTTTTATTTTGTTCCTTGCTTGAAGGATTCCGTACTAGTTTACAAGTTTTTCCATTTAACTAGTTGCGATATTCTTTTATTATGGTAGAGTTTTCAAACATACTACATTTTCAAATCTATTTTTGAAAACCCTATCCATTAAAGGGCGGTTGGTTGGGCGACCATGCTCATGTATGCTTTATATTGAAAATCTATTTAAACATAAGCATGAAATGGGTGGTAGGTTATATGAGTTATACACTTGATCTTATTATTATTTCAATTGGTATCATTGGATTCTTTCAATTGGTATCAATATTGACATTTTTGTATACTCATATATTGTTTTTGTGTATGTATGCTTTCATTTGGTATCATCAATTTTGATTGGTACTCATTTTTCATACACCTATATATGTTTTATTTGTACTTATTATATCCTTATATCTTGGAGCACAAATTTTGTTTATATTAAGCTTGAGTTTTAATGAATATTGATTTTCTTTTGGTATCATATGTTTTTAAATGATAAATACTTACAATTGGTATCAAGATGCTTATTTGTTTACTCACTATTGGTATCAAGATTTTGGTTTACTTTCATTGGTATCTATTGATCTATCTCTTTCAATTGGTATCCATGAAAATTTATATTGATTTGTTTGATATCACCCCTTTATTGATTCTATGTTTCGAACAAAAAGGGGGAGAAGAATGTTTTATTTTTACTTTAACCCCTTTGTTGATGATTGACAAAAAGGGGGAGAAAGATTTGAGTTTATATGCATGTTTTTATAACTATGCATGTTTTTATATTGGTATCAAGTATTGGTATCAAGAGTGTTTGTTTTAAGAATATAGTTTGGTTAGTTTGATTTTTTTTGGTATCAAGAGCATTATTTAAGAACATGTTTTTATTGGTATCAAGAGTTTGTTTTATGCATGATGCATTTCATGTTTGGTATCAAAAGCATGTTTTTGGTTTACTATCTTGTTTATGCATGTCTATGCATTTTCATGTTTAAATATTCATTGCATATTTATTGCTTATTTATTATGCATGAGTTAAGGGGGAGCTTCTTTGAAGCTTAACTTTAATCCATGCATATATAACTCCATGAGTTTTGTCATCATCAAAAAGGGGGAGATTGTTGGCCTAGAGGCCTTCTACTCTAGTTTTGATGATGATTAACTCATGTAGTTATGTTTACTAATAATCTTGTGATTTTAGTTTCAGATCTTTAATCAAGATATTAGTTGGTGTTTAGCTTCAACAAGATGGTTTTGAAGCTTTCACATGGTGATTCCAGAGCCCGAGCATCAAGATCATACTTTGCACTCGTTGGAGTCAAGCTCGTGGATCATCGGTTTGGATCGAGTCGACTTGAAGATGAAAGATCGTCAAGAAGACTTAGGTATCCTAGTTTAGTTTGTGTTTTAGATCCATGTGTAAAGATTAGATTGTTGATATGCTCAAGTGCACAATACACACACGTTTTATGTTTTGGTATTTTTTAACAAAACATATTTTTGGATTTAAAGACAAAAACTATGATATATATATGTTTCATGTATATTGGACTTATGTCCATATGCAATATGCCTAAATGTGTTTTAGTATCATGTTTTTGTATTTAAATGAGTTTTAGGAAAAATCAGTTTTCCTATTGAAAAATACAAGTTTGGAAAAATATAGGTTTTGATTTTTGACAAAATTTATAAGTCACAAAAATGGTTCAATATGTTTGAAATTTGTGTTGAAATTTTTAACACAAGTTTGTTTATCAATGTAAAATGAGAAAACTATTTTTGTGGATTTTTAGAAGTTTTTATGGAATTTTTTAGAATATTTAAAAACCAGGTTTTATGACCCAGAACCATGGCTGCCAGGCTCTGGCGGTCGACCCGCGGTCGACCGGCATCCAGAGTCGGTCGACCGGGCCGGTCGACCGACATGCACAGACCTGTGCACGTTGGCCAGGTTCCTGGGCCGGTCGACCGGGCGGTCGACCGGCTAGAGAGCTTTGCTCTCGGAAAACTTCGGTCGACCGACCGGTCGACCGCAGTTCCCCAACGGTCGATTTTTCGACTGTTGGCGGTCGACCGCCAGCTGTTCTGCCTGACAGAATCAGCCAACGGCTAGTTTTGGTTTTTAGGCCTATATAAACCCCATCTCTTTGGGATTTTGGCTAAGATTTTTTACAAAAAAAATTCCTACTTTCTGAATTGTTTAAGACAAGTTTTCAAAAGTGTTTAGAGCTTCAAAAGATCTATCTTTATATTATTTTAGGGTTTTAGAAAAATCAAAGAAAATAGAAAATATGGGAGATTTGTTTTGTTCTTCCAAGTATTTTTCTTTGAGTTTTAGTTTTCCAAACTCTAGTTTTTCCACACTTGAGCTATCATTCTATCATATTCTATTAGGATCTTGTTTTGTGGAAAGAAGGAAGTGGTTTGTGGTTGAGATATACCACTTGTTGTAAAAACCCTTACTTGTAGTTTGCTTCCTCTTTGGTAGAGGTTGAGATTGTGGTTTACTCCCTCTAGTGAGAGGTGGAGTTGGTGTTTGTATCCCTCTTCGGTAGAGGTGATTTGTGGTTGTTTGGCTACGGGCCTACCCCTCTTGTTGAGGTGGTGTTTTGTTTTGCCTCATTGGAGGTTGTATTGGTTGAGAGAGGAGTTCAGTACTCCTGGTTGTACAAATCCTCCTCGGTGGAGGTTCCCTCGGTGGGAGTCCTTGGTGGACAAGTTAGTGGATTAGAAATCCTTCTCGGTGAAGGCGGGGACGTAGAGCTAGGGGCTCGAACCTCGAAACATATCTTTCTGTTTGCGTTTGATCCATTGTCTCTTAACCCTCTCTCTTTTATTTGTGTTGTGCATCATTCATTTCATCCATATCATATATATTGCTTGTGTTGTGCCTTGCATTATTTCATATTGCCTATATCTTATATGCTTGGTTGTTTGTGTGCCTCACTTGTACTTAACCACGAGAGCTTCATATAGCACCTCAACCCTTATCTAGGGGAATCAAGAGGAGTTAGTCCAGAGCACTTCACGGGAAATTCGGCTAAACTCGTTGGTTGTATTAAGTGTAGTTGCAATTAGTTTTAATTTTCGTATTTAGTTCATTAGATTAGCCGTACACCTATTCACCCCCCCTCTAGGTGTACCTTCAAACAATTCTTTCAATCCTAACATGAATTAATATTTCACACCAACCCCATTTGTTTCGGATAATTCCAACCCGATTTTTCATTATATGAACCAACCAAATACACCGGGTTGGCCTTATCCGAATCAATACAACCCATACCCACATTCTTATGACTATAATTTTCAAAATAATTTCAACTCATCACAGAGTCAATGGGGATTCACCTCCCCCGAGTTTAATTTTCAACCTCCTTGTCCCCATGTCCACCTTGTCCACAATTTACACAATATTCATTCCCCGATTTCGCTTCCTATACTACTTTTTCTGAACCTCCCATTGAAGAAAAATCTGAGTTAGAAAAGAGAGTAGAAGCCAATTTATAAGAGGTCGAGCGACTACTTCAGAAAAGGAAGGCCTCTCCAATTCCACAGTATTTTCAAGAGTCTTACTCAGTTCCACCTCCTCATAATGAACAACCATCTGTCCTGGAAATGAGTAAGAAACTCTTGTGTGAGTCTAAACTTCAATCTCAAAACATTTTTGACTCACATTCTTCACAAAATTTCCAAAATCAAGATTCCTACACTCCTTTTCTAGAACAACCACTTGAAGATACATCACACCTAGAAAAGAGTATAGAAGTCTTGCAAGAGTCCGCACTAAAATTTCAAATATCATCTGCCGAGTCTATCAATAGGTTGGAAACACAATTGAGTCAATTGGTTAACATTTATAGGAATGAGGAAACTCTATCTTATCAACCTTTGACCAATTCATCTATCCCTAACTCTATTGATCTGACCCAGGACTCTTGTCATTTTGAACATCAAGATTCAATTTTAGCACATCCACCTGAACTTGTCCAAACTTCAAATCCCATTGACGTTTTGGCAAGTTATCCTTTTTCTGAAATTGAACTTGAGCATGAATATGATCCTGAACTTCCACTTGATAAATCAATTTCACTTCCTGATTCAATATTGACTGAGGTGTTTTTACCTGAATTCAGGCCTTTTTCCAAGTCAGTATTGGATCCTATACCAATCCATTGTGAAATTGAATCACCAATCTTTTATGATGATCATATTGAACTTGACCAATTTCATACTTTTGAAAGTCCCATTGATAAATTGGCAAGTTCTAATTTTTTTGGAATTGAACTCAATGAGGAATGTCACTTTGATCCTCAAATTTGTGATCCAATTCAAATTCCTGAATCACTATTAACTCCTGTTACGTTACCCAATTTGAGCAACATGTTACAGTCAGTTTTGATTCCCATACCTGTCATCCTGAACTTGAACCACCAATCTTTGAAAGTCACATTCCATCATGGGGAAATGATTGTGGATTTGAGTTTCAACTTCTTGATTTGGACCCACTTCCTGAACCGATCTCGACTCCCGAACCTTTACTTGACTTGAGTCTTTTTCCTGAGTCGGTATTAGTTCCTGTATTTCCTGAGTCCAAATCAATTATTCCATTCTGGGACAAGGGTCTTGATAAATTTGACTCTGAAATTATTTTGAAAATTTGAAAATTAGATAGGGTAAAATTTTTAATAAAAATCATAAATATATACATCATTCTAGTGGGTTGTATTCTTGAGGTCTCTGGTGGGTTCCTCCGGACTCCACGCAAGAATGATTGGGCCGCCTTTCGTGGACCAATCAGACCGCCACCAGAACCACCACCTTGAGGTGATTTTTCCTTCCCTCTCTATTTATTTCATGCATACATACATCACGATGCATTGAGGACAATGCATGAGATAAGTGTGGGGGAGGGTTTACTAATATAGAGTTTTTAGATTTTCTTTCTTTTACACTTCTTTTAGGATACTTTTAGAAATCTTCCCTTTTGTATAGGAATTTTCTCTTTCTTTAAAAACTTTTTGAAAAAAGAGACAAAGTTTTGATCTATTTTTAAGAAAATTAAGATGATCTTAGAAATTAAGAAAACCTTAATTATGACATCTTAAAACTAGTCGAAATAATAGATCTTATTTAAAATTATAGGCTAAGTAAGATAAATTGGGGAGATAATTTTATCTTGAATTTTTTACCTTAGATAGTATGCACTTCACACTTACACAATTTTTGGGATGGAAACAAAGACCTAAAATGCCATAAAGCAAAAATAAATAAAAAAATGAATAAACATCACTTATTAAGCTGGATAATTATGCCTCAAGAAGCATGATTATTCACGCCTAATGGTGGTCAAAAGGAACAAATAATCCCCCTTAGTTTTGTGGCCTTATTTACTCGAGTCCTTAAACCCGAGGGATGTTTTCTCATCTGGTGCCCTAAAACTGTCTGGTCTGGGAGTCATCGGTTATAGGCTCAATACATGGGTGAACTAGAAAGCCTAAGAAAACTAAGGGAAGAAAAAAGAAAAATAAATAAATAAATATATATATATATGAATAAATGGCTTGATGGTTGGAGTTAAATCCCAGAAATCTTCACTATCACAAAGTGCATATTATCTAGGTTTTATGAAAGATAAAATATTCAATCTAATTTTGAATTCTTACCTTAATTGAAGATAAGATCTTGCATAGAGACTAAGTTTAGGAAGAATGATTTTTTGGTGGACTTATGACCTTAGATCGCTTATATTTTTGCAAAAATATTTCATAAACTTGTCTCTCTTTCAAAATGCGTTTTCAAAATACTAACATTTGTCTTCTTTCTTTATGGATTTTGTGGGTGCAATCCGCTGAAAACCCTCAGAAGACAACACTCCTCCTCTAGGGTAACCTAGAGGTTTAACGGCTTGTTGCACACGCTCAGTGCAATCGCGTCACCTGCGAAAGTGGTGTAATAACATTTGTAGTATAGTTTTCTTTTCTTGTTTTGCTCGAGATGAGCAAAAGATAAGTGTGGGGGTGTGTTTAGTCTACGATTATGCATTATTATATCGCATTTTCCCACCGATTTATGAATAAATTGTCGGTCTAAACCGTGTTTTGGTCTCTATTGCAGGTAAATATAGAGTTCAAGGGCAAAGGAGTAATAAGAGCTTAATTAAACCCCTTTTAGGGTAATTAAATCCGCATTACTTGGAGGCCAAGCAAGGGATCATCTAGAAGATACGTCGAACCTAGACTCTTGCGCACGTCAGACGAATATTCGGACGAAATTACCAGAAAAGGGATATACCAGGAAGCTGCTAGAACCAACGGGGAATTCCTGACTAAAAACCAGGGACCTAAGTCCCTGGTATTGCCGCAAAAACGCGACAATTTCCTCGTTTCCGCGGCAATAGGATAGAGCCACTCGTCTATTTTCGACGCGTGGCCCCGTCTCGTCTTCTAGAAGATGCCTTTGCCTATAAATACCTCTGTATTTGGCCAAAACGGGAGGAGTTTTCATTTTTAGCAGTAGTTTCTGATTTTTTCTATGTTTTAGGTTAGTGTAGGTAGGTGCTCTTCATTTCATTTATCTTGTATTTTCTATTCTTTTTAGATATTGTAGTAGGGCTGAGAGATTCAGAGAGAGATAGAGAGGGATTGTTGTAATAGATGGTGACAATCTATGTAAAGGTGCCTCCTTTCTTCTCCGATGTAATCTTCTCCATCTTCTACATGATGCTTTGCTAACTTTTCTTCTTCTCATGGCAATCTAACTACTAACCACTAACCATCTAACCACTTACTTGATAATCCACATGAATCTAGTAGCCTCTCCAAGGTCTTGCTCTTGCAAGAGCAATTGATGGCTCACGATGATGGGTTCTAACATCTAACTTGCTAACTTGCTAACCAAGCTAACTCTCTCTTATTTCATGCTTCCTTCTAATGGTTTGATGATCTAATATTTGTATTAGCTTGCTCTTGATGCAAGTTTTGAATGTGATGAACCATCTCATTTGCCATGCTCTGTATCGTCTCTTGAAGCCAAGGATTAGTGATGGACGAGGATCAATGTGAGGCAACTATCACTAAGAGGTTAGCATGGTTAGTGGAGCAATTAGTAGTTAGTAACCATGAGTTTTATTTTCCCTTGTTTTAGAAATCAATTTCCAAAATTCTTTTTATCATTTTCATCGTTGTTTTCACCGCCTTGTTTGTTTACCCTTGTTCCTTCTTCTTTTCTATTTTGTTTTCCAAATCACTCCTCTTTTGTTTTCTTCGCCATTTTCATCGCTCTCCTCACCTACCACATTCTGAATTTTCTTTTCTTTTCTTTTCTTTTCTTTTTCATTCTTTTAACAAAGAAGAACTGTTAACATAAAACGTGAATAAAAACTGTCAATGCTTTTATCGCCTCCTTTCCCTGTGGATTCGAGCCGTTGAGCCAATGCTATAACGGAAGTATCGAAGGTACATTAGCACATACGAGCTTTTATATCGATTTCATAAACACACACTTTTGAGTGCTAGTTTCGCCCCGAACAGGCTCCTATCCAGAAAATACATCCAATTTATCATTTGGTTGTTCCCCACTTTAGGCCATTCTTATGCAGGTCCCGACGAGGATACGAGACATGTGTCTAGGTATACTTATGGGGGTTTTCTTGATTGGATTATCCCTTCATCGTACCAGCCCCATGTGGACATACTCCAATTGCTCCCTAGAGGACAGAGGCGACATGTATCTTATTTTCAATTATCTATGCCTGACAATTAAGTGTTGCATTTACTATTTTTATTTAAATATCTCATTGTATGCTTGTGTGCGCATCTTAACTGCTACATCCAATCCCCGATCTATGTGCCCCGAGATGGAGTTGACTCCACTCGGAGGTGGCGACATAGCATCCTACAAATATTTCAGTCACTCCATAGTAGGATTTACCCTACTCGTGGTCCGAGCTTCGCTGCAGGGATTTCCCCTCTCGGAGCCTCGACAACGCAGCTCCGCATATGGGATATCCCCCACTCGGAAGCAAATGCGAACTCAACTCTGTAGTCAGGATTTCCCCGCTCGGAGGAATTACTTGCAGGTACTGCAGATGAAATTTCTCCCACTCGGGAATCATGTCATCCCTCTCTACTATTCCAGAGCACTTTCAGGACAAAACTCCTAGAGAGCTGGTCAACATTCCACAGAGGCAACTAATTTCAAACATCTCAGAGTCTCTCCAAGCACACATGCAATTCCAAACGACAGTAATGACAAAACAAGCCAGGCAAGATTCAAACAACTCTTCCATTTTAAATTTACTACTTTTATTACAAGTTTTCTAATTACATTCACCCAAATACAAACTCGGTTGCATCTAATAAATGTAATACCAGATTTATCACATATTTGTGTTTATTTTTTTGAGAAGAAAAATAGATACACTTTCTGTCACAATCGCCTTCATCCTCTCTTTTTTCCTCCATGAATGAAGAAGGAAGACATCGCAACCCACCACAATAAGAATTTTGAAAACAAGAAGTTTTCAGAAGATAAGAAGATTTTCCTCAAGAAGCTACCCTATTTATAAATGGAGAAGAAGTCAGACCATCTTCCGTTCAAATTTTTAATCCCCGAGAAATCGGTTCACGTCCTGAGATTTTTGGCATGTCAAATCATCGAGATATCAAGCGTCACTGCCACACGATCTTATCCATCATAACATAGACGTTCGAAAAGACACCAATTCGGAGGCCGGTTATCCCCAGATCAAGCCCTGAAGATATGCGTTATTTAACAATCCAGATGTTCTACGATCAGTCACATCCCCATGAAGATACAAAATGATTAGCCAGATCCTCACGTAAACTTTTAGACTGCTTGAAGGCTTCCACCGACTTCGCTCTTCCTATTTTCCTCTCGCGGCTCTGGAAATCGTAAGAGCTGGGGGCATCTGTGGTGGTCAGAATCTGACCACTCCTCAAGATCACGACACGTGTCCCGCCACACCAGAGTATCTCAAGTGGACAACGAACTCAAGATACCAGTTGGCACATGATTGTAAGAAATGAAAGAACAATTAAAGAATTAAGAATTTTACCATGTAGCTTGTGGCTAACGGGTCGTGTCCACGAGGAGGAATGCGATGAAAGCTTTTCGGTATTTCGTTTAATAACAAAGAATTGTGCTCGTTTTTTTAATGAAAAGAGAATGGAAAGAAGGAGATGATTAAAAGAGAAATTGCAACTTTGGAGAAGGCTTTGGAGAAGATGATTTAAAAAGCTCGAAAATTATTTGGTTGATTATAATAAGGAAGAAAATCTGGGCTCACTATCTCACTACTCAACCGTTTAGTCTTCTATTGAAATCCTAAGTGCCTCAACTTGATCATAGGCAAAACTTAAGATTGACTTTAGAAAGTTTGAAGTAAAGCACATAAGATAGTTGAAAAAGTGAACTCTTTTCTTTAAGAAAACGTTTTGAATTGAATGTTAAATCATCAAGCGCGAAGAAGCAAGTATGGAATAAAAACAGTTCAAGATACGTTATTAAAAGAAGTAGGAGTTCAAAAATCCAAACCCATCCTCATGTGCCTTCAAGAACACTTTCAAGAAGAAAGGCTTTAAGTTAGGCATGCAAATGATTCATTGGGTCTTTTTCATTAAAATCAGAAGAGAAGAAGAATTGGAGAGAGGTACAATAGTGAGCCCAGAAAACTGATTTAGTTACTCATGGAAAACAAAGAAGAAGGCAAGTAAATAACGCAAGACATACCGTAATATGAGTGGAAGAAAATGTGGCTCGATTCTTGTATTGATGTCACTTCAATCTTCAAGTACAAGCACTCAATTCCTCTCTCTCACAAGTATTTGTATTGGACTACAAATTACAAAACAAAAATACAACTTTTGTACTATCTAACAAAGAGCCTAAATCCTTAGAAAATAAACAAAAATTCTAATCCTAGTCTTCGCTCCTTTTTGCCCTGTTGAAACTGGTATTTATAGGGAAAATCCAAAAGGGGGGATCCCGGGAAGATTGGGGGAGCAAACGCTCCCCCAACTGACACCACATAGCCACAGAAACGCGGCTAGGGCCGCGTTTCCGTGGCCCTGTGTGGTCAGGTGGCCACACCCAATTGGTGGGAGCTCCTGATTTGGTGATTCTCCTATATCTTCTTCTGATTTTCTCGTTTCTACTCCAGGATTTAACGAAACAGTCTTTGATTGTTGGCTTCAACCGTTTGATTTTGGAGGATTCTTTTCAACCAGTTTTCAACCTCTCTGATATGCCGAGATTTTACCCTGATTCCTTGATTTCGAATTTATTCTGAATTAAATCAGAATTTGGTGGGCTTTTGGGCTTGTTTCTCTTTCCTTTCTTTTAGCAATTGGGCCTACATTAAACAAAGAAGAAGAAGACTTATTAATAAGATTTATTAGCTAAAAAGTATGGTAAGGTGACAATGTATATGCAAAATATGTGACTGATCAGCACACATCCAACCCTAAGGAGAGAGAGCCTCGGGCCTTGCCCCGAGCTCACATTCGACTCCGAGGAGAGGACCTCGGGCTTAACTCACATTCGACCCCGAGAAAAGGACCTTAGGCCTTTACTTTTCCTCCATATCCACAACTTTCAGACTTCATCCCGACATAGGCTCTCCGCAGAGACTCCCACTTCCACTGGACACAGCTCAATAACAGAGTTTTCTAGTTCGTGAAGGTAATTATGCTGCCACGATATCCTTATGTACTAAATACTCTCTTATTTCAGTGGGGGTAGTTATAGATAGTGGCGGATATCTCGTCATGACAATCCCAATAATAAAGCATAACAATCTGAGCAGTTATGGAAAGATCCCAACTGACAAATCGTGTAATTATGAAGATCCGAGAAATCAACACAATCAGTTATGCCCATACAGAGTATTTATGTACCTGGAGATTCAGGAAGAAAGGGGATAGAATGATAGAAGAAACTGAAAAGCACCACAATACACTACATATTTCACTATAACATTTTGAAATCTCTCTCTCCCCTCGTGTTTTTTCCAATTTGAGTTTTCACATAAAAATCTTTTGTCTCTGCCTGCTTACTATGTTGAAGCCTGAATTCTACCTCTGATTTATATAGATCCCCCTCTCATTTGTGGTGTGAGATTGACCGTTCGATCAATCGCATTGGAAAATCTCCACCACAGTTCCCTATTTCATCTTTCTCTCAAGATTGAAACACCCTTCATGACCTCACTCTTTCATCAATCTAAACCCTCTAACGATTTCATGCTCTTTGTGTATTGCTGCTTATGTCACATTGTGGGCCTGAAATCCTTTCATGACGTCTTTCATCAATTAAAACCCTTAATTGTTTACATATTGTTGTAATATGGGATGGATGGCAATCACCTTCAAGCAATGGAAAAGAAAGCTAGGGTTTTGAAAAGAAGAATAAGAAAAGAGGAATTAGAATTTAAGAAAATAGATTAATTTGGGCTTCACACTCCTTACATCACGAGCTTCACATTTCTTACACCAGAGGCTTCTATATCCTAATCTCAAGAACTCATGACTCAAGAAATTTAACTGAAAAATTTTTATTCATTCATTGTCCAATAATAAAAGAAGTTTAGGGCATATGTATAGGCTTTACAAAAGTTCAGTTCCTGGATATAACCAATGTGGTACTAAAAACACAATAAAAGAAAACAACTAAACTCAAAAATAAACTAAGACATAAAAATAACTAGCAACTGATGTGATGTCTGTATTGTTTCCCTCAGGGTAGGGAAAACGCGACTTTGTTGAGTGTAAAATCTCCACACGAAGCATTTCAACGGGACATGGTGGTGGTCTGAGAACCATCAGTCATGCATCAAGTCCGAACCATGGTGGCGAAGGTGGAGCTGGCTTTTGTGACGGGTTGGCTGGAAAAGATGGTAACTCAATCAAGACACAGATAGTAGATATAGACGCATCATCCTTGCAAAAGACGGAGCCGATACCAAGATCCCATGAGAGCTCCAACTTGTCAATCATGAGAGTAAGTCTCCTCAGAACTCTAGGAGAACCTGCATACCAAGCGGGTTGACTTTCTAACAATCTCATGGTGACTCGTAACAATCACCTTACTGTCAACTGCAAATTTTTGCAGCATACTATACGGATATACAGAAAATTTGTGTTGTCATTGTAACTTGCTAACTGTCTATTGATATCATCATGTGCAACAGGCAAATGCAATACAGTAGGCACTCTTGACATAACTCCTAATGACGGAAAATGAGATATATGGGATGCCTAGGATGACACATATTGAACTCTGCTAACGGTAACCTGACTCCAAAAAATAAGTAAAAGAAAAAGCACTAAAAATCACCTGCTGGATCATAGAAAGAAACTCTGATGACTCAGTAAAATATGACTCGGTAGGAATGACTATAAAACTATAATCAGCACGGAAGGACTCAAATGGCCCACTAGATGTAATGACGCTAAAATCAACTTTCTCATGATCAATTTATCCTCTATCAAAGGTGTGATAAATGAATACCTAAAAAAAAATCTTACTAGAGACACTAGACTCCACTAATTCGGGCACAAAATCACTAGTATTAAGAACATGGGCATCAACAGTTAATGATGTATCAAAATCAACTAGTGTATCCTCGATAATGGTATTAATCTCAGGAAGATGTTGACACTCTCAACAACATTCGAATCATTAACATTATCACTAGGCACAATTGTAACATATCGACTCTTTGAGGTGCACTGATAATCATAATGCCCGTATTCCTCACACTTAGAATACCGGGCCTTGGCATTGACTAACTTTTTGAAAGTCAAGTCTATCTTAAGGCAACATCAAAAGCCCCTTCAACAGTGTCCAAATCATTGGAGCCAGTGATTATAGCATGCCTTATTTTGGACCTTAAACCTCAAATAAATATAGTTACAGTATGAGAAATATACTCTCTTACATCACAATGAAGGGTTAAATCCTCAAATTTGGTTATATAATTTTGAACTAACATACATCCTAACGGAGGTTGTGTAACTGGTTTAAGAGACGATTTCTGTAATATTCGAGAACTTACTTTTCTTTAAGCTTTTCTTTCATTCTTCCCAAGATTCTATGACAACACTACGTCTCACACAATCTCTCACTATCGAATCCCAGTAAATTCTTGCTGACCTTACGAGGTTCTCTCTAGAAAATAGGACTCTAGTCGCTTCAGAAAACTCATACCAATTAAAGTAGTATCCATATTAGGTAGCCAATCACTAGAAACACTAGGATCGAATTAACCATCAAATTTGAGATCTTCTTGTTTAAATTTACGTGCTATTTTCTCTTTTATAGCACACCAATCATGAGCACAATTACTCTCATAATCACCTCTAGTGCAAGCCCTATACTGATAACTCATATTGAAATATGCATCAATCTAGATACAAATGCAAGAACACACAAACATGTGGATGCAATGGAGACTCTTAATCTCAATCAAAACCATATACATGCACTGAATGATGACAATAAAATTTCCTAGAGGTTCAATTTTCAAATGCAACAAATTCAATCCTACAAGTAATGAGAATAACAAACAATGATGCAATCACTAAATAGAAGCAAATAACAAATACCACTAGAAAATATTATAGCAAATTATTGTAGTCCACTAGTATTGCAAGTAATAGGCAACCTGATAACGCAAAAATTCCTCTAAGAATCTTCAGAGAAACACCCATAATGAAGATTTGAGGTCACCAACAAAAACCTGAACAACGGTAATAGGGTCTGGAGGATGGCTGCCTCGAGAATAGTGCAAATCGGGTCTGAAACAAGATTGAACCACGCTACTGGTCTGCAGCTGGAATAGTATTGGCCAAACAGAGTCTTGTGGAGGTTGGATCTGCTATTTGAATGCTGCAAAAAAAATTTTATGGCTTCGGGACTCAGTTACGGATTCAACGCTTCAAACATAGCTCAAAAGGACTTTATACAGGCTTGAAACGGGCTTTAGATTGTTGTTATATTATTGCTATAACTAAACTGGCTCAGTCAACTCAAACCCAGTTAAACAGAGTCACGACCGAGTCAGCTAAGTCAACCCAGGTCTAACTCGACTCGCGTCGGCTCTAGCCTGAGCCGTGGCTCAGGGTCGAGTTGGGCCCAAGCTAGCGGCTCGGGTAGGCTCGTCAAGCCGCTTACATTAGCTGCTCGAGCTGGCTAAAGGTCTGCGCGTACTCGGGTCAGGTCGGATCTGTAGACGATTCGAATTTGAGTCTGAACGATTTGATTTGATTTGAGGCGAACCTAAACTCGATGGGATCTGAAAATCGAACCAGACTGAATCTAGTGGGTGAGGCAGTGGAGGTTGGCGGCGAAAGCGGAGGGTCGACAGCGAGGGTTGGCAAAATCGAAGACGGCGAGGCAGTGCAAATGAGGTGGCCGGGGAGAGGAGATCTGTGGCGGTACAGCCAGAGTGGTTGGAGAAGATTTTGTTAGCAGCGGTGGTGGCGCCGACTCGTCGGCGACTTCGCCGATGGTGGTGGTTCTCTCTCGACCTGCCGCTGGCAATCCTAACTTCAGATCAGGCCAAGGCATTAAGGAGAGACGAGCTCTGATGGAGAACTTGGTATCTAGACTCGGATGGAGAAGAGGAGGCTGAGATGCGGTGGTCGGCGACGTGAAGGTGGCGATGGTAGGTGGTTCGATACGTGGTTAGAGTGCTTATTGATGGATTTATGGAGGAAGAAGGAGATGGTGAAGAGGAAAGTGTTGAGAAGATGGGGAAGATGGCGGCGGGTAGAGATGGTCGGAGGAGGAGATCGGGGCTATTGTCAACGGTCGGTAGTGAAGGCAGAAGGCGAGGCAGGCAGAGGGATGGTGGGCTGCTAGGGTAGGGTTAGGATTGGGTTCGGGAGAGAGGAAGAAGGAAGTGAACAGGGCAGTTTTGATTTTTTTTATTTTCGGCTGAATTTTCAGCCAAATTTTGGAACAATGTTTTTTTTTTTATCTGGATCAGATCTAGGGTTTGGGTTTTTTTAAGCAATTAGGGTTTGAGACAGCTAGGGCTTTTTTTGGAAGAGAGAGCTGTTGGCCCAAAGGCCTTCCACCCTAGTTTTGATGATGATTAACTCATGTAGTTATGTTTACTAATAATCTTGTATTGTTTAAGTTTCAGATCATTAACCAAGATATTAGTTGGTGATTAGCTTCAACAAGGTGTTTGGAAGCTTATCATGGTGATTCCGGTGCCAAAGCTTAAAGATCATACCTTTGCACTCGGTGGATCGCGTTTGGGAGCAAGTCTACTTGAAGATGGAAGATCGTCAAGAGACTTAGGTATCCTAGTTTAGATTATGAGTTTTTAGATCCATTTGTAAAGTTTAGAATAGTTGATATGCTCAAGTGCACACATACACACACGTTTCATGATTTGGATTTTGGGTTTTCATGAATAGTAGATCAAAACAAGTTTACTTTATTTTTATGTATATTAGATATGTTCTAGATATACATACATGGTTTAAACGTGATAAACAAACTTATTTTGATATCCCTATTCATGTGTGAAAAACCAAGTTTGATAAAAATACAAGAGTTTGTTTTTGATAAAAATGAGAAGAAACAAAAATGATTTCATATGCTTGATATTTGAGTAGAAATGATTATCACATATTTATATATCAATGCAATATGGTAAAAATATTTTTGGGAATTTTTTACAAGTGTTAAAAGATCTTTTAACAAAATATTTTTCCCAGTTTTTCAGACCCAGACTGACCTGTCAGGCCAGAACGGTCGACCGAGCGGTCGACCGCACCTAAGGCCGGTCGACCGCGCGGTCGACCGATGTGCACAGACTTGTGCACGTCTGGCAGCCAGGGGGCCGGTCGACCGGGCGGTCGACCGGAGGCTCCAACGGGTCATAATATGACCGTTGGACGGTCGACCGGCCGGTCGACCGTTGCCTGTCAGAGCTGCCAGCTCAGCTCTAACGGCTAGTTTCTATTTTGGCCTATATAAACCCCATCTCTTGGGATTTTGGCTAAGGTTTTTACAAGAGAAAAATACCCTGTTTTCAGAGTTTAAAAACAAGTTTTTTAAAAGAGTTTTTGTGCTAAAAAGATTGATTCTTATTTGTTTTGGGTTTTTGGAAAATCAAAGAAAAATAGATTTTTGGGATTTTGATTTGGTCTTTTATTCCTATCATCTACAAGAGATTTCCAAGAAGTTTTTCTTTGTTGCTTGTTTCCAAAAACACCTAGTTTCCACACTTGAGCTATCATACTATCCTAGTCTATTAGGATCTTTGTTTTGTGGAAAAAGAAAAGAAAGAGAGATTGTGTTTGTCGTCTTTGTAACCACTTATTGTAAACCCTCCTTGCTTTTGTGAATCCCTCTTCGGTAGAGGTAATCGGAGTGGTATTGGTTTGGATCCCTCTTAGGTAGAGGTGATTGTGTTGGTTGTGAGCCTCTTCGGTAGAGGTGGTTGTTGGTTGGTTGTTGGCCTTGGTGGAGGTTGTTGTTTGAGAGAGGAGTTTGGTACTCCTAGTGTTGTAACAAATCCTCTTCGGTAGAGGTTCCCTCGGTGGGAGATAGTGGATTGGAAATCCTACACGGTGGTGTAGGCGGGGATGTAGAGCTAGGGGCTCGAACCTCGAAACATATCTTGGTCTTTGCGATTGATCCAATATCTCTCAACTCTTACTCTCTTTACTTTGTGCAAGCATCAATTCATTCAAGCATCATTCTTTCATTGCATACATATCTTATACATTGCTTGTGTTGCCTTGTATCTTTTATATTGCAATTCATTCTTATATGCTTGGCTTGATTGTGTGTATTTCATATTGCTTGGATTGCTTGTGTGTGTGTGCCTAACTTATACTCATCCAACAAGAGCTTCACATAGCGCCTCAACCCATTTCAAGGGGAATCAAGAGGAGTTAGTCCAAGCCTCGCCAGGGGAATTCGGCTACACTTGTTGTATTGTATTAGTTTGTGCATAATTTGCATTAGCTTCGCATTTAGCGCACTTAGTTTTGCATTTAGTTTTAGATTAGCACTAACACCTATTCACCCCCCCCTCTAGGGTTTTTTCAAGAGCGAGGGTTTGAATTTTTTTTAATAAATGTCGGATTGGATAGGGAGAAGGAAATTTTGAATGGGATTAGAACTAAGGGCTCTGACACCAAAATTGATGTATACGGGATGATTCGTAATCACCTTCAAGCAATGGAAAAGAAAACTAGGGTTTTGCAAAGAACAAGAAAAGGGAAATTAGGGTTTAAGAAAATTAAAATTTGGGCTTCGCATTCTTGCACCACGGGCTTCACGCCTTTTTACACTATAGGCTTCATACCCCAATCTCAAGAACTAATGATTTAAAAATTTAACTGAAAATTTTTAATTCATTCATTTTCCAATGATAAAAGATGTCTCGGGCTTACTTGTAGGCATTACAAAAGTTCAATCCTCGGATATAACTGATGTGGTACTAAAAACACAATAAAAGAAAAGAAGTAAACTCAAAAATAAAATAAGGCAAAAAAAAAAAAAAACTAGCAACTGGTCCCCCCCCCCCCCCCCCCCACCCAAAAAAAAAAAAAAAAAACCCCACCTCCCCCGTAACCTCATTTACTTTCAACTCTCCCATCTGATGTTACTGGCTTTAAAAATTAAGGCTGCTATGGTTTGCAGTACCTACAAATCAATATCAGTAAATTAATGAAATATTCTTATTAATTTATTACGTTAAAAGGAAATGTGATTAATTATCATAAAGAATTTCAAAGTAATTACCAATGTGCATTTTGCATTTACCTTGGTTTTGTTTTGTCCTTTGTTTAATAGAAGTTTATTTGTGTGCTATATTTCAAATAATTTTAGTTTGACATCACTTACATATGTCCATAAAATGCTCAGATGGTTGATACTTTGCAGGGACAACTGCTGGAAAACTTGCATCAAATTGTTGCCGACAACTACAAGTTGAAGCCTGATACGCATACATTAGGCAATTACCAAACGGAATTGGCATAGAGTGAAGAAAATTAGCCGGGGAAGTTCAGGTATGATAAGTGACACCTCATGGATGATTGTTACCCATTTTCTGATACAGACCAGTATATAGTGCGTTGTATTCTTGCAAATCATGTCTGAATATTTGTAGTGTCATCCAACATAATTTTAACTTAATAATGCTACGATGAGTATCTGTGTGTGTCTTGTTCCTTTGCTACAGAGGTAAGAGTCTGTAAAGTGTGGAGTTCCAGCAAATGGTGATCACACATTGCCATTCTCATCACTGATAAACAAGGAAGTCAACTGCCAAATGCTATACTTATTCCTTCAGAATGACATCCCATGAAGAAGACAAGAAACACAAGAGTTTCACATGTTGTTTGTAGTTCTTTTAGAAGGTGAGAACAACTTTTAGAAACTGAAGAGTTTCACATGCCATAGTTATTCCTTCTTCAGAATACCATACTTTTTGTACTGGCCTGTTGAAGAATAGCTACTTTATAAGGAATTGTGATTATGTGAACAACTTAAAATACAAGAAACTATCAAGTTTAGTGTGTAGTCAGTTGTGCCATTCTACTGCAACAGGTTAATGTTTGAATTTAGTATACCCTGCTTGTCCACGAGCTAGATCAAAGCCTTGGAACATTAGTTTTGATGTCGTGGATAATTGATTTGATCAACTACTACACTTTCTTAGGCGTACTACTTGTCTTTTTTGTGCCTTAAGAGCTACTGCGCTCCTTTATATATAGAACACTTCCAAGTTTTTCTAGTTGGGAACTCCGACTATTCCTGATGAACAAGTATTCCATATCTAGTAGTTACAAGCCTACAAGGCCCTGGTAATTATACCTATTTCGAAATCCTAATGGATTTTTATATTTTAAACAACATCTTTGACTCCTTTTAAGATATAAAATTAATATAACATAAGGAAAAAAGGAGGACTAAATTTTAAATAGGGATCATATTTATCTATTTATCTTTAATGAAAATATTTTACCTACAATTATACTAAGGTCAAAATATCTTCTGGTTCTGATCTCCTTTTTTGTTTGTTGTTTCCTTTGTTTTTTAATCTTTTCTCATTTTGCTTCAAACAAATGCTTTGGTTGTAGAACAAGTATGGAGTAGGCTTAAGAATATTACTAGGAATTGGGTATATGATTAAATTTTAACTTGGAATTGATTATCTAAGGATTTTTCTAGAAATCAAGGATTATCCATCATTTAAATACTTAGATTCTTTGTATTAGACTTCAGTCATTCATTTGAATTTTACTAATTAATTCTCTTTTGTGGTTGACACACCTTTCAAAACAAATCAACGTAACATCTCACACTTAAAAAATACAATTACAAGATGATAAATAGGCAAATTATATTACAAATCATAATTAAAATAAAATGCTATGATTTCTTACACATGCATTGCATGTTCCTTGATAATGCACGTGCCTAGAAGTCTAATCCTACTCATGCCATACTATTTATGAAACTAAAGTATGTTATGGGCAGTCTATTGGTCCACATGTCTCTAACTAACTTTAACCAAAATAATCAACTATGTTAAAGGGAAATTAAAAGAAACCTCCTTAATTCAAGTACCAGTTTGAATTAACTGTTGGCCCAAGGGTACAATCACTGGCTTTTGTTTTGATGATTACAAAACTCTTGTAGTTTTGAGGTACTAATAAAATCAAGAGTGTTTGAGTTTTCAGGGTTCTAGAATTGTGATTTAGTTTCATTCTTTCTGAAAAGGAAAGTGTTGAAATTCTCAAGTTGATTCAAGAATAGGATTCAAACTCGGACGTTCAAAACTTTGAATTTTTGAAGAAGCCCGCTCGAAAGAGACTTAAAGATTGAGTAACCTTTATAAGAATTTAGAATGTTCAAGTTTAGAGTGCTGAATTGATGCTCAGAATACATCACACGCACAAACATATTTTTATCTAGTTTTTGGTTTTTGAACAAACATGTTTTTCAAATAGTTTATTCATACATGTTCAATTTTTTTTGGTTAAAATTTTTGTGTTGATATATATACATGTATTTCATAGTTTAAATCTAGCCAAAACTATTTTAGTATATATATAGTGTATTTAAAAAATAGTTAGCATTTTCAAAACTTCTTTTAATTGATTTTTGGGCTAGGTCGGTCGACTGCCTGGTCGACCGCCATAGGTGCAGAGGTCTCTACACAGATCCCGGTCGATCGAGTGGTCGACCATATGTGCACACAGACATGAACATGTCTGTGCACGTTTGTCGGCCGACCGACCAGTCGACCGCCAAACCTTGGGTACTCTCTCTTTTTTGTCTGTTGTCGACCGATCGGTCGACCGACTTTAGTGCCAAACTTTTCTACTCTCTATTTGATGTTCGGTCGATCGACCGACAGGCCACTACTATTTTTTGGACGGACTTGTCAGTCGACCGTTGACCTATCTCTGCTATAGTAACGGATATTTTTGAATTTGTTTGTTTTCTGACTTTTTCTAAATGAGTATGTTTGCTATTTTAGGGTCTAATCACTTATCTTAAGCTTAGTTTTCTCCTCTACTAATCTTTACTTATTGCCTATATATAGGTCATTTATAGAGGATTTAATAATTTTTTATTAAGAGAAAACAAGTTTTACAAGAAAAATCAAGTTTTTGTTTTCAAGTGAATAGAAATAGAAACCCTAAAATTGAATTGATATATTTTCATAAGAAAAGGTACAAGGTATATATATAGAAGACAAGGTGGGTATATGGTAATAACCCAATAATCCAATAACCCAATACTAATAACCCAACTTAATACTTTCCCTCAAGCTGGAGCTTAGATATCTAACATGCCTAGGTTGTTACATAGATTTGAAAATACCTGAGGTGAGGCAGCTTTGATAAAGAGATCAACTAACTGCTTTGAAGACAGTGTGAACTGGAACGTAACCACCTTCTTTGTCCAAACATTCCTGACAAAATGGCCGTCAATCTAAATGTGTTTGGTACTTTCATGAAAAATAGGATTCTGAAAAATGTAGATAGCAGGCTGATTATCACAATACATAGGCATAAGCCTACGCTGTCTGAAACTAAGCTCCATCAGTAAATTTTTTTTAACCGCACCATCTCGCATGTTGTATGAGCCATAGCTCTATACTCAGTTTCTGCATTCGAGCGAGACAAAACATCTTGCTTTTTTGCTTCTCCAAGTCACCAGCTTTCCTCCAACAAAGATGCAATACCCAGTAGTAGACTTCCTGTCTCTTCGGTCACCAGCATAATCTGAATCTGAATATCCAGAAATGCGTATATGCCTATATTTTCTGTATACCAACCCTTTTTCTGGACAACTCTTGATGTAAACCAGAACCCTTATCGCAGCTAACTAATAAGTCTCTCTGGGCTGATGCATGAATCTACTCGTACCCATACCGCAAAGGTTATTTCTGACCTAGTAACCGTGAGATATATCAACTTTTCAATCAATCTTCTATATCTTCCTGGATCATCAAGTGCATGACTGTCATCAAACCATAAATCCATATTGGCTTCCATTGGAGTTGTAGCAGGCTTGCATCCTAAAAGACCTGCTTCCTCAAGAAGATCCAGAGTATACTTTTGCTGGGAAAGAAGTATACTATGTTCTTGATGTGCAACTTCAATTTTCAGAAAGTATTTTGGACGTCTTATGTCCTTGGTCACAAAATGATGCTTAAGATACTTCTTAATCTCCAATATCACAGCTGAATCTACCAGTGAACAAGATATCATCAACAAAAACAGGCAGAACTACGATGCCAGACTTTGTGTACCGAACAAAAAATGACACTGGTGAAATCTAATAATAGAAATGGTAAGGCTTTTCAAACCATACACTTGAACTTTGCTTAAGTCCATATATGACCTTCTTGAGACAACAAACTTTTATCCTCCCTGAGCAACATAGCATGGGGGTTGCTCTATATAAACTTCTTCCTGAAGATCCACATATAAGAAAGCGTTCTTAACATCCAGTTGGAACAATGGACATGACAGGCTAACAGCAATGGAGAACATAACCTGATAGAATTCATCTAGCAACTGGCGAGAATGTCTCAAAATAGTCGATGCCATATTCTAAGTAGGACATTTAGCCACAAGCCTGGCCTTATGTCTATCCACAGATCCATCTGGCCGGTACTTTAAAGTAAAGACCTAGAGACAGCCAATAACAACGATATCTGTTGATGCCGAAATCAACTCCCAAGTTCCTCTAGAAGTAAGGGCTTCCATCTCTTCATCCATAGCTTACTTCCAGGCTACCAATAAAGCCTCTGTACAAGACCTCGGTATAGACTCAAAAGACAAAGATAGGGCAACCTGACGAAAAGAGGGGTTAAGGTGATCATAAAAAATGAAATTCAAAATAGAATGATCAGTGCAAGACCGTTTATCTTTTCAAAGGGCAACGGGAATATCAAGATCAGAGGGAGATACTGATGGTGGAGGAGGACCGTCTACTGGAGAGGGGTTGCTGGAAAAGGTTCAGAGGCAGGAACCTTTGGGCGATGATTGTAGACGTATCTGAAATCCCGAACTAGCTTGGTTGCAGGGGGATCTTGAGTTTCTATTGGCTGTACTAGTGAAGAAAGAATAGAAGCAGGTGTAGATAATGACACAGTCAGTGATAGAGAAACATTCTCAGATATAGTGATAGAAACCTATGGAGAGAAATATGAAACATACTCAAAGAACGTAACATCAGTGACACCAAATACTTCCTGGTGGAGAGATTATAACACTGATATCCTTTTTGTGTTCTAGAATACCCAACAAAGACACATTTTATAGATTTAGGAGACAATTTGTCAAGCCCAGGAGACAAATCCTAAACAAAACAACTGCAAGCGAAAACACGGGGAGTCATGAAGGAGGTGTTTTGTTATGAAAGAGACAAGAAAAGGAGATTTTTTTATCAAGAAAGAAGAGGGCGTTCTATTAATCAGATGAAAAGCACTTAACATCAGATGACAAGCACTTAACACAGTATAGACCATAAATATTTCAGACACTCATATGAATCATTATTTGTTCTAGCGATATCCAGAATATGTCTATGTTTGCGTTTAACAACTCCATTTTGTTGGAATGTATGAGAACAAGAGGTCTGATGAATAATTTTATTTTTGGAACAAAAAATAGATATATCTTTTTTAACATACACCAAGGCATTGTCAGTATGAAGCACATGAACTGAAGTAAAAAATCAATTTTTTATTTCATTAAAGAAAAGTTCAATAACACTAGATACTTTTGGCCTATCTTTTAGGAGATACAACCATGTTATGCAAGAGAAGTTATCAAATGAAGAGTAAAATATATCTAAAATCCTTAATAAAGATTACATGACTAGGACCTAGACATCGGAATGGACCACTCAAATGCAGAACTACTATAATTATTGACTCGACTCTGAAAGTAGCACGATGATGCTTACCTGACTCACAAGACTCACAACCTAAAAAAGAAATAGAGGACTCAAGAGGAATAACAGACCGAAGCTTTTGCACCGAAGGATGACCCAAGCGCCAATACCAAAGTAAAACTGTATCAGGCTAACCTGCAACCAAGCCAGTAGGGGTCACTCGATCGTCAAAATAGTATATATCTTCTCACTCATGCTCGAACCAATCTTTTTCCTAGTCGACAGGTCCTGAAACACATAATGAGAAGGGAAACAGGTTATTTTGCAGTTATTATGTTTAGTAAACTGGCTGATAGACAAGAGACTAACAGGCCATGTTTTAAATATTCGGCGAGATATCGGCCGATATCTCTTTTTTGCATGCTGTCGATACGATATGGGGAAATCGTTCGCCCATATCCTTTGCAGCAAAAAATAATCGATATTTGAAATAATGACTGATAAATCGCCCGATATCTGGCAATAAATCGCCCTAGATATCGGCTGATATGAAATAACTTATTTATTGCACGGCTGTGTGCAAATGTAAATTTTTTTTATCGTCATTGCATGCATATTACATCATTTTTATTTGGTAAATGGTATCTATAACACTAAACCAACTTTTAGTTATAAATATTTCATTGTATATAGTGTCCAATATGAACGCCCAATATGCGCGCGTATCTCCGATATCTCCCGTGATATCCTATATGAAAATCCCCCATCCGATATGATCCCAATATCCGTATTTAGAACCTTGCTAACAGGAAATCGCAGAACATATAGGATATCAGTAAGGGTAAAAGATGGAGTAGCTTGAACTACCATATTTCCTAATACAGGAGAATGGGTGCTATCAGTAATTTTAACAGGGGTGGATGCGTGACAAAGTTAATGAATCAAACTCTTGTTTAGTACCTGTTGTTGGCCCAAAGGCCTATCACCCTAGTTTTGATGATGATCAACTCATGAAGTTATGTTTACTAATGATCTTGTGTTTAATTAGTGACAGATTCATTATCAAGATCTTAGTAGGTGCATAGCTCAACAAGGATAAAATGTCAAGATTTGGAGCTAGCACGGTGTGATCCAAGGAGCTTTTGGATCAAGCTTGGACCAAGTCAAGAAGATGAGAAGCCTTCAAGTGAAGACTTCAAGAAGATGAAGACTTGTGTCTAGGTATAAGATTTTGTTTTTGTTTTAGTTAAAAATGTAAAGGATAGAATAGTGGTGGATTGCTCAAGTATTTATCACACACACACTCTTGATAGTTTTATTTTTACAAAAGATTTTCTTTTAGAAAAATACATGTTTGGTTTTTGGTATTCTAGTTTACATATCTTTCAACCAAAACCAAGTTTATGCTTATTGTCAAAAACATAGATATTTCATCTTGATTGTGTAGTGGATCATATCCATACACACTATGCTTTAATAGTATATCTTGTTTTTGTATTTGATGAAGATTTGGAAAAACATGTTTTGAAAAAATATTATTTTGGAAAAACAGTTTTTATCATGAGCCAAATATTTCCAAGTTACAAAAATAGTCCAATCTTTAATAACATGCCTTGATTTTGTGCAAGCATGTTTGTATATCAAAGTATATTGGTAAAACTATTTTTGTAGATTTTTAAGTATTTTATGGGATTTTATTTGAGCCAAAAAGACTAACCTTTGAATCCCAGAAAAACTGTTTCAGGCTTCAGATAAGTCGACTTGCTTCCTTTATAGTCGACTAACTCTAAAGTCGGTCGACCGGTTGGGTGACCGACGTGCATAGACGTGCACGCCTTTGTACACTGGAGGACGGCCGACCGTACGGGTCGACCGACAGAATTTTACTCTCTGCTCCAGTAGCTCGGTCGACCCGGGCGGTCAACCGTGGCTCCAACGGTCGGATTTCTGACCGTTGGCGGTCGACCGACCCGGTCGACCGGTAGGCCTGACAGACCCCAACGGCTATATTTTTCTAGCCTATAAATTTGAGGGTCTTGTCATTGTTTTAAGCCAAGATTTTAGGAGAGCTTTGAGCCAGTTTTTCCCACTCTTTTCAGAAGTTTTTCTCCACAAAATAGAGAGCAAATATTTCCTATCTAAAGGGAAGATTTTAACAAGAGTGTTTAAAGTGATTTCTTGAGTTTTTCACCATAGTTCTTTCCTTGCTTTCTCACAATCACTTGAGCTATCCATTGCCTTATCTATCCATAGGATTGTGTTGTGAGAGTTTGTAATTGGTGATCAAAGTGTTGTAGATCACCAAAGATTTCATCTTTGTACTTTGAGGAGACGGGCAAGTGTGCTCGTGGTGGTTTAGAGTTCTTGTGTGAACTCGGTGGTTTGAGATGCGGCCTCGGCGAGCTAGTGAGCTTGCGTGTGTACGGGACTAGGGAGTCCGAGGGCTTGTAGGTGTTGCGGCACCGAGGAGAGATCCATTGGGATCTTGCATAGTGGAAATCCTTCGTGTGTCGAAGGCGGGGATGTAGAGCAAGTGTGCTCGAACCTCGAAACAAACCCCTTGTGTTTGCGATTGCCTTCTCTCTCTCTCCCCCCTTATTTATATCTTGCATTCATTTATTTTGTTCATCTTTACTTGCTTGATATATTCATTTGTGCTTAATTGATATACTTGCGTGGGATTGTTGCTAACACTTGTATTCAACCAAGAGAGCCAACGCAGCACCTCAACCCATTCAAGGGGAATCTAGAGGAGTTTGTCGAGAGCCCTTCACGGGGAATTCGGCAACACTCTTTGGTTATACGTTGTGTTTAGTGTAAAAGTTTAATTAGGTCATAATTAGTTTTAGCTTCCGCATTATTAGGCATTAAGTGACCATTAGATTAGCCATCACCTATTCACCCCCCCTCTAGGTGAACTTACATTTAGTATCAGAGCAAGTGCTCTTGATATTGGGTCTAACAACCTAGAGTTAAAGATCCTCCATTTTAGGCTAATCACAAAATTTTGTACACACACTATGGAGTTCATGTCACCACCCACCTTTGACATCCTTAACATCCAAATTTGGAAGGTTAAGATGTCATTGTACCTCAAGGCCTTAGGCATTCATGTATATCTTGCTACCACTAATGATTCTTATGTGAATAATAGCAAGTACTTTGAGGCTAATGTTAAAGCCATTCATGCTTTGAAATGTACCCTAAATGATGAATATCTTTCTAGGGTTTCTAATGTTGAATCGGCTTTTGTAGCTTGGAACATCATCACCTCCCTTGGCGAAAAGGATCTATATTATGCCGGGAGCGATTCGGATGTTGGAAGCGACATCTTCAACGTATGCTACATGGTCCAAGGGGATAACCCCCTTGAGGTAAACACCGAATCCGATGATGAAAACATGTCATATGATGAGCTTACTACTTATTGTCAACTTGTGCTTGAAAAATATGACGTGCTTAAAAAGAAAAATAAAAATTTGAAAAAGAATATTGCTTGCATGCATAAAGAACATGATTCATTTAGAAGTAACATTGCATGTTTAGAAAAAGATAACAAGAATTTGAAAAAGAATCTTGATGCCATGCTTAATGAAAAAGATTCATTAAAAAATAAAATGGCATGCACTGAAAAAGAGAATGAGGTTTTGAAAAATGAAAATGTTTCCTTACTTTCAAAATTGAATGATTTATGTGAAGGAAACAATACTTTGAAAAATAAAATTGATTTGGTGGAAAAACAAAAAGAAGTTATTTTTCAAGAAAATAAATCTTTGAAAAGAAAAATTTGTGAAAAAGAAAAGGATTTTGTTTCACAAAAGAAAAAGAAAAATGATTCTTTATCTCATCATGCTTTACCTGCCACCACCAATGAGATAAATATGTTGAAAAATAAAATAAATAGTTTGAGCTCTAATTTGAGCACATGTGCATTCAATCATACTAGATTGGAATCTTTGTTTCAAAAGAAACAAGTTCCCCATGTTCATGCACATTCACATCATGCATTTGCTTATGTTGCACAACATGATCACACTCCTACACATAAGCATACTAAGGTGTACACATTGTGGCCACAAAGGCCATTTAGCAAAGTTTTGTTATGATAAGATTAATTCTAAAAATTTTGCTAATAAAAGATTTTGGGTTCCTTACAATAAGACTAACCCCAAAGGATCCAAGAAAATTTGGGTACCAAAACCCCCACCATTTGCTTTTGATGTAGGTGAGGGCTCTCACAAGACGTGAGAGGATTGGTGCCTTGGTAGTTGATGCACTTGGACATGATGGACATACTTTTGAGATGCATCACTATCAAGGAGTCTTGGTGGGACAACCACCATGTTAGGAGCTTTAGAGTTGGTAATAATTTCTAAACTCCTACTTTTTATGTACGTGCTTTTAATTTCATATATCATATAGCATGTTCATATTTTTGTGTGCTTCATGTGGTATTTACATGCTTAGATGTAGAATTTGTCAAACTTGCATTTATACATATATGAATAGTGAACTACAATTGACTCATATATATTTGAACTTCATGCTCATTTGTATCCACTATATGCATATGTATAGACTAGTTTTGATGATTCTCTTTTATACATGTTTTGCCTATTTTTATACTTTACTTCATGTATATGTATTTTAAATTCAAATCTAATAAATATACATGTATACCCGTGAGTCTCTTGCTTTCATGCAAATACATCTAATAGACTCTTTTATATTTGGGATATGTATGTGTATTGTTAGGATTGGATAAATCATACATATACCATGAAGATTAGTGTTTTTATGAAAAATGACTTTGTTTTGTTAAAATGTGACTTATGATCTTTTTGTGCCTAAATGACTACTTTCATAAGAATGCTATTTACATGATCTTTTAACACTCACCTTTATAAAAAAAAAAAAATACATGACTTAGTTTCATGATCACTTTGAGCTTTATAGACCATGAAATCTTTATGTATCCAGTTATATTTTATGAAAAACATATGATTTGATGTTATTTGAAGGATCTTTAACTAGTTATTCAAAATCAATTTAAACTAGTTATCTATTCTTCTATTTATTTATAAGATTTTCACATGATCCTACTTTACTTCAATTATTTGGATAAATTCTTTTGTGATCTTAAAGATTTGATGCTTCTTGTATTGAATATTAGTTTAAATGTTAGTTTTATCAACACTAGGATTTATACTTGAACATTTTGTGGGTCACAAATAAATCTATATATGATTGGGTTTGATTGCTTATTTGTGCCCATTAGGTGTGCTAGTATAACTTAGTTTTGATGATCCATACATCTTTAAACTTGTATTCCCACTTTTTGGATTTGATTTATGATTATGTGTTTTCATTTCATGTATATGTGTATTTTGCCAAACTTTAAGATATACATGTATACCTCTTGAGTCATTTGCCTTTAATGCAAATCTATTTATATGGACTCAACTGTGTTTAAGAGATATGTATGTATACTTATTGTGTTGTCAAAACATACATATACCTTGAAATATAATGAATGAAAAAATTTGTGATGATTTTCATGTTTTCTCATTTAAAGGAATATTGAGCTTTATTGATATTTTCATGATACCATGTTCCACATAACACTAGTGCACTCACTTCTTTTGAAAATTTTATGGACCTTATGGATATTAGAGTGTTTTAGTGTCATGTGATTTACTTGTGTTTCATGAAAAATATTTTTACCTTATTCCTTGATTGAAGGATTCCGTACTAGTTTTAAAAATATTTTCATATAACTAGTGCAAATTCTTCATATGGTAGAGTATATGATAAGCTTACTCTTCAATTGATATCTTTTAAAGCTTATGCAATATGTCTTCAAAATTGATATCAAAATAAAAAAAAAATTGTTTACTTGATATCTCAAAATATGTTTTATTAAGAAAGTTCAAAATTTTGTTTTGATATAGAAAAATTCAAAATTTTGATTTATAGTTCCTATATGCAAGGAGAGCTTAACATCTCTCTTAAATATAGATTCATGTTGAGTATATTATAAATTGAGGAGCTTGACAACTCTTCTTTATATGATATACGTGTGTAGGGGGAGCTTCACATCTCCTCTTATGCATTACATAATATGTGTTATGTGAGTTAAGGCTTGTCATCCCTTCTTCATGTAATGCATATGTGTAGGGAAGCTAACTTAGCGTCTTCCTCTTCATGAATGTATATCGCATATAAATCTTTATTGATTGATTTGTATTACCCCTTCTTGATCTCTTTGTTTTTAACAAAAAGGGGGAGAAAATTTTGATTTGTTTTTACTTTGACCCCTTTGTTGATGAATGACAAAAAGGGGGAGAAGAATTTGAGTTTATATGCATGTTTGAATTAAAGTATTATGTTTATGCATATATATTTTTGTATTGCAAATAGGAGAAAAAGATTTTGATTTATGCTTGTTGCATGTTTTATCTCCATACTTGCATACATATTCATGTGCCTCATTGCCATATCTATTATTTAATTGTTATGCATGAGTTAAGGGGGAGCTTCTTTGAAGCTTTACTTTAATCCATGCATATATAACTTCATGAGTTTTGTCATCATCAAAAAGGGGGAGATTGTTGGCCCAAAGGCCTATCACCCTAGTTTTGATGATGATCAGCTCATGAAGTTATGTTTACTATTGATCTTGTGTTTAATTAGTGACAGATTCATTATCAAGATCTTAGTAGGTGCATAGCTCAACAAGGATAAAATGTCAAGATTTGAAGCTAGCACGGTGTGATCCAAGGAGCTTTTGGATCAAGCTTGGACCAAGTCAAGAAGATGAGAAGCCTTCAAGTGAAGACTTCAAGAAGATGAAGACTTGTGTCTAGGTATAAGATTTTATTTTTGTTTTAGTTAAAAATGTAAAGGATAGAATAGTGGTGGATTGCTCAAGTATTTATCACACACACACTCTTGATAGTTTTGTTTTTACAAAAGATTTTCTTTTAGAAAAATACATGTTTGGTTTTTGGTATTCTAGTTTACATATCTTTCAACCAAAACCAAGTTTATGCTTATTGTCAAAAACATAGATATTTCATCTTGATTGTTTAGTGGATCATATCCATACACACTATGCTTTAATAGTATATCTTGTTTTTGCATTTGATGAAGATTTGAAAAAACATGTTTTGGAAAAATATTGTTTTGGAAAAACAGTTTTTATCATGAGCCAAATATTTCCAAGTTACAAAAATAGTCCAATCTTTAATAACATGCCTTGATTTTGTGCAAGCATGTTTGTATATCAAAGTATATTGGTAAAACTATTTTTGTAGATTTTTAAGTATTTTATGGCATTTTATTTGAGCCAAAAAGACTAACCTTTGAATCTCAGAAAAACTGTTTCAGGCTTCAGATAAGTCGACTTGCTTCCTTTATAGTCGACTAACTCTGAAGTCGGTCGACCGGTTGGGTCGATCGACGTGTATAGACGTGCACGCCTTTGTGCACTGGAGGACGGCCGACCGGCTCGGTCGACCGCTCCAGAGAGCTCTGCTCTCTGGAAATCTCGGCCGACCGTACGGGTCGACCGACAGAGTTTTACTCTCTGCTCCAGTAGCTCGATCGACCCGGGCGGTCGACCGTGGCTCCAACGGTCGGATTTCTGACCGTTGGCGGTCGACCGACCCGGTCGACCAGCAGGCCTGACAGACCCCAACGGCTATATTTTTCTGGCCTATAAATTTGAGGGTCTTGTCATTGTTTTAAGCCAAGATTTTAGGAGAGCTTTGAGCCAGTTTTTCCCACTCTTTTCAGAAGTTTTTCTCCACAAAAAATAGAGAGCAAATATTTCCTATCTAAAGGTAAGATTTTAACAAGAGTGTTTAAAGTAATTTCTTGAGTTTTTCACCAAAGTTCTTTCCTTAGTTTCTCACAATCACTTGAGCTATCCATTGCCTTATCTATCCATAGGATTGTGTTGTGAGAGTTTGTAATTGGTGATCAAAGTGTTGTAGATCACCAAAGATTTCATCTTTGTACTTTGAGGAGACGGGCAAGTGTGCTCGTGGTGGTTTAGAGTTCTTGTGTGAACTCGGTGGTTTGAGGTGCGGCCTCGGCGAGCTAGTGAGCTTGCGTGTGTACGGGACTAGGGAGTCCGAGGGCTTGTAGGTGTTGCGGCACCGAGGAGAGATCCATTGGGATCTTGCATAGTGAAAATCCTTCGTGTGTCGAAGGCGGGGATGTAGAGCAAGTGTGCTTGAACCTCGAAACAAACCCCTTGTGTTTGCGATTGCCTTTTCTCTCTCTCTCTCCCCCTTATTTATATCTTGCATTCATTTATTGTGTTCATCTTTACTTGCTTGATATATTCATTTGTGCTTAATTGATATACTTGCGTGGGATTGTTGCTAACACTTGTATTCAACCAAGAGAGCCAACGCGGCACCTCAACCCATTCAAGGGGAATCTAGAGGAGTTTGTCCAGAGCCCTTCATGGGGAATTCGGCAACACTCTTTGGTTATACGTGGTGTTTAGTGTAAAAGTTTAATTAGGTCATAATTAGTTTTAGCTTCCGCGTGATTAGGCATTAAGTGACCATTAGATTAGCCATCACCTATTCACCCCCCCTCTAGGTGAACTTACACCTGTCATATGGGATGAGGCTTATGAGTCTAATATTTAGGGCTTTTGAGGAGATACAGTATAGGCGTGCATACCTGAAGCAGATGCATGAGTCGCTGAAAGATTGTTCTGAGAGAACTCTAGCTACCAGAGTCTATAATACTTCTCCTATGACAGTACAACCGTGGAAGAGTCAGAAATAGCAGATGAAGAACTCTGAGGAGTACCACACGGGACAGGAGAACCAGAATTAGATTGTTGTGCCCACTCAGGATGTTCAAATATCTCCCAGCACTTTTAGAGATGTGATTGCTACGTTTACAATGCCTACATTGTCGGTGGCCTTTCTCAGAGACACTCTATCTGCCTTCATAAGATCCACGTTCACCTCCAACAAATCCACATCCTCTTCTTCTAAAATCACGGCCACAACAACGACCTCTGTCACGACCAAAAATCACGACAGACTGCTCAATGGATAGTGCAGATGAAATATCGGATCCAATAGAAACCCGCATAACTCTTGAGAAGGTGGCAGTCAATGTGGGAATACTATCTCCTCTCAGTATCTGACCCCGCACCTGGGATCGTAGTGTAGGACCCAAGCCAGATAGAATTTTGATACCATGAGATCATGACGATATCCCCTTAGTGTTGCCGCATCAGTAACAGCAGGTTGATGCATCTCTAACTCATCAATTAGACCTTTGAGTTCACCATAGATTTCAGGCACAGATTGTCTCCTTGTTTGAACTCAAACAGGTGCTCATAGATCTCAAACACCCTCGAGGGGTTCTTCTCATTACTATACATCACCTTTAGTGTATCCCACAAGAACATAATACTACCATTAATTTTTTTTCAAGACTGTTGAGAAGCTATGTCATCACAGAATAATCTCCAGTAAGCCAGGTCACATAAATAGGATCGAGGTAGCAGGTGGATCTTAAAGGAGGTGAGCCAATTTGTTTTGAGCGCCAATGAATATACAGAACGCCTGCGCCCATAACAAGTAGTTGGATCCATTCAACCTTACCGCAGTCCCCAACATTGTCTTGGAATAGAAGTCTCAAGCATCAAAGAGGAGATCATAGTGGAGGAGGAACTTGTAGTCTCAGACATAGTAGCCAGTAGATAGATCACAAGAAATCAGACAGTAGTAGCAGAAAATAGCCAATAAGAAAAAGAAATAATCAATTTAGTAACCAGATAAGGTATAGACAGCCAGAATTGTATCAAGGAAACAATTTCTTAGCCTAAAATAGCAAGATCAGATAAAAAAATCTAATTTTGAGCAGTAAACAGATCAGATCTCACTAGAGAAGTCTTGTAGAGCATCCAAATAGCCAGATCAGATGTAAAAATCTAATTTTTGAATAGTTATGACCCTGTTTGAGACCTCCGAATAAGGCAGAGAGGGTGGCACCTCTTTGAGATGGTGGAGGAGGGGGCAACACTTTTTTTGGAGAATTAGAGGAGGAGGCGGCACTGTTTGGGGGGCGGCACTATTTTGGAGACTTGGAGGAGTGGGCGACACCCTTTTGAAGGGTTGGAGGAGGTGGCAGAGGTGTTAGGGGGCGCTATGTATGGAGAGGTGGGAGGGTGATGTTTGAAGAGAAGGAGAATTTTGAGAAGAAGGTAGTGGATTTTAGGGTTAGGGGTCTACCTTACTCTGATATCATGTAGAGAAATAGAAACCCTAGAATTAAACTGATAAATTTTCTTAAGAGAAGGTATAAGGTATATATATAGAAGATAAGGTGAGTATATGGGTAACAACCTAATAACCCAATAACTCAATATTAATAACCCAACTTAATATCAAGTTTTCAAGTTTCAACAACTCTCAATTTCAAATCAATTTCTAAAAATTTTACGCTCTGAATTTCATTCTTTTCAACTTTTCTCTCGCACAAACTTCTTGAGCTTCATTTCTCCATTCTATTTTAGTAAGTTATAAAGAGAGAGTTTGTAATCTTTGTGGTCACTAAGAGCTTGTAAACTTTATTGGTTTTATGCTACCTCTTGTGTAGAGGATTGAAGGTTAGAGTTGTTACTCCTAGCCTTGTGTAGACCATTGTTGTTGTGGTTCCTGTGTTAAATCCTAAGTGGATAATGAAAATCCTTCACGCGGTGAAAGCAGGGACATAGTGCGAGTTGCTTGAATCTCGAAACAAATTCTTTGTATTTGTGATTACCATTTCTCTCACTCTTGCTAATATTTTATTACTTATACTTGTTTTATTGCATTCATTGTTCTTTATTCTACTTGCTCTATATTGCTTGTATTATTCATATTTGTCGATTTTTCTCATTCTAGAAAGAAGGCAATTGTGCACCTCAATTTTTATTCAAAAAGAATTAAGAGAAGTTCTAAAGTCCTTAATTGAGAATCCGGCTTCACTACTTATTTTTGAGTTGACTATTCTTAGATTGTTTTAATTGTTGCATTTTGCGTTAGATTAACATTTCACCTATTCACCCCCTTCTAGGTGACTTTCAATTGGTATCAGAGGTAGGACTCGAGTTTTTGGGTTTAATCACTTTAGAGAGATCCTCTTTTGCTAATCATTCATTTGCATTATTTATTTGCTTCACACACTAGTATCCATGGCTGAAGGTATTAAGACTCTACCCAAGTTTGATGGCCTTAACTTTCCCATAGAAAAGTTAAGATGATCGTATTTTTACAATCCCCAGGAAGCCAGGTTGCAAGGTGGTGACCAAACCATTTAGTGTTACCAATAGTGATAAGGACACTTGGTCTGATGTTGCACAAAGGAATTTGATGCTAATACTAAGGCACACTATGCCTTACTTCAAGCTTTGAATGATGATGGTATCTCTAGAGTAATACATTGCAAATCTGCCAGTGAAATTTAGTCACATTTGGCTATCATACATGAAGGAACATCACAAGTCAAGAGAGCCAAAATAGATCTCTTGTGTTCTCAATATGAAAATTTTAGTATGAATGTGAATGAATCAATTGATGATATGATTACAAAATTTACTAAAATTATAAATGTTCTTACTTCTTTAGGTGGTGAGATTGACAATGACCAAAAGGTAAGGAAGGTCATTCGGGCTCTTCCACCATCTTGGAAAGTCAAGTCTATTACTTTGAAGGAGCTCAATGACAAGGAGTAGAGCTCATTGGTCTTATTGGAAACATTAAAACCCATGAGATGGAAAGAAAAGCTAGAGAAGAGAAGGCACCTCAAAAGGAAAAAAATACTTCCAGGTCAAGTTCAGCAGAATGAAGATGACCAAGAGGATGATGAAGACTTGTCCCTCCTCGTGAAGAACGTGAGGAGAATGTACAACAAGGATAAGTTCAGCAGCCAAAGAAGATGGCAAGGGAATGAAGAAAGAAAGATCGTTGCTACAATTATAAAAAGCCTGGATACATCATTGCCAATTGCCCGGAGACAAAAAGCAAACTCACTACCTCCAAGAAGCCCTACAAGAAGAAAGCCTTGAAAGCTAATTGGGATTCGGAGAGTGAATCAAAAGAAGAGGTAGACACTACAAACGTGTGTTTCATGGCTTATGATAACACACTTAAGGTAACTCCTGAAATCATTCTTGATGATTGTGAGTTATCCATAGATGAACTTGGTGAAGCTTTTGAAGAACTTTCCAATTACTTTGATTTTCTTAAAAAAATTGCTTAGCGAGGTCAAAAGAGAAAAAGAAAAAGGAGAAAAAAAGAAAAAAACAGATTTTTTTATTTTTTTGAAGAAGTAGAAGAGAAATTAAATATAGGTTTCAAAATGGTTTCTCACACAAAGTCCCCGGTAACGGTGCAAGAAATTTGTTGTAGCTCGGATCTTAGAGAAATTTATCGTCATTATTTGAACCCAGACAAATAACAAAGTTACATGTTTTTCTTTGAAATACTTGAAAATTAGTAAAGTGGCAAGAAAGTGATCGAATTCACAGAGACTTGTTGAAAACCACAATTTTAGAATCCTAAATTAATTTTTAATCTAGTTTAAAACAAATGACTTGGATTTTGAAATTTAAGTTAAGAAAATTAAAACATTAAACTTTATAATATGAGTAAACTTGGAGATTGGGAACCATTATCATGTACATAGAGATTCTTTCTTTATGCTTTCAGTACTCTTTTGCATTTACTTCAATCTTTAAAAATTATCTTTATTCTAAAAACTGAATGATTTAGCAATAAACCCAATATACTCTTTTATTTCTATCTCGGATTAAGTCAAAAATAACTCCAGCATTCTTTCTATGAAGGAATCACTCCAAAGTCAGCTTGATCTAATTATAATTAAGAGTTTTTATTTAAATATATTTTTAATTAATTTATACTTAAGATGAAGTATGGAATGAATCCACACTAAAGTGAAACATAATCCATCAAAACCCGTAAAACTTAAATTAAACTAAAATTAGGCATTAATAATATAACAAAAGAGAACAAAAACATAAAGGAGCAACTCTAGCGTTCATTAAGCGGAACCCTCTCTCCAAGGGAAGGTTCATAGCCACTCATGATGGAGAGTATAATTAATTGTGAATAAAAATAAGAATAATTAAAGAAAAGGACCATGACAATGAAAGAAAACAATTGATTAAGATAATTCTCCTTTACAACTCTTTTTAAAACACTGTTATGAAAGAAAGAAGTAAAACTCTTTCAAAATCCTTTTCTTATTGCCTCTCTCTTAGTCCTTTTATAAGGAGAATAGAAGCACATATTTCTTTCAATCATTCCAACATGTTTACAATATATTTCCTTAAATTGCTCTACATGTTTCCTTCAATCACTCTTTTGAATCCAACATGTGATTGGATGGAGAAAACCCCTTAGAGATTTGGTTTGTACTTAAGTCTTTAGCCCATTCAACTTGATTCAATACTTGGTTCATTTCATTTTTGATCTTTTGTTGCACCTAAATTTACTTTCTCAGCACCAAATGACTTGTATAAGTCCTCAAATCTCAAAACAAAAAAAACACATCAATTAACTATAATTAAACAAAAATGATGTACTAACATATATGCAACTTAGGTATAAAATGTGTACAAATATGCCTTTATAACCTGGTTTGTTCATCTGATCTCTGATCGGATCAATCCACCTCTCAGCTTGGGGTTTGGTGTCTTCTTTCTTGGTGGCGTGTATGAGGTAGGAGTGGGACTATCTCGGATAATCATGGGGGTAGATTTGGTTCCATCGCGGTCTTTCGTGTCTTGCGGTCTTCACCCCGGTCAAGGACTGTTGCTCGCGCTTGGAGACTTTCTCCTCATCGCGAGCAACATGAAGGGGTATGGGGGTATTCCTCGGGTTGTCGCCGATGAAGCACTCCTTCTTTTGAAGCTTCGACCTCTTTCTCAAAATAAAAGGCTGGTGGTGTGATATCATCACTGGCTTATATGTCTTATCGAAATCCGTCTGGCTTCTTAAGAGACGTGTTTCAGGTGGAAAGGAGAAGATTCTTCATCTGAAGGATATTATTTTGTGAAGAAACCTCTCGGAGCTTCCTCGGGGACCTTTGAATGGTGGCATGAACAATAGGATCGTGCCTCCGTGAAGTGTTCTCCGATAGGTAGATCTTTGTTTGCTTCAGCATCGGGGATCTATTTGGTATGGCTGGATGGATAAGAGCTTGATCATCTGTATTTTTTTTAAAAATGTATACACAGAAATGTGACTGTTGACACTTAACAAAGACAAGATTCCTATTGGTCTGAACAAATGTCTAACTTGTTGACATTTACAAAAGACAAGTGGCAGACGAGCTGAAGACCAGTTTTCATCCACCTCCAAGGGACAAGGAAGCAGCTTGGACTCCACTGATCCAGCAAGCAGAACAGTGAGCCCGGGACGTTTCTAAACAGACCTCAGCATGTCTAAGATGCTAGCATTTAGCATTACATTAGCCCAAGGAGATAGCCTCGATTGAGAGGCTAGCATCATCCAACTTCGCCAGGAAGCTAATTGACAGCTTCGCCGAAAAGCCTCTTTTCGGATTTCGCCAAGGATTGCCTTTAGCTCCGCTATGAGCTTCAAAGCGGGCAGCTCCGCTATCGATCTACTACGGTCAACCTTTGACCAATCAAATCTCCTGATGAGATTGGATTCAAACAAATCAAATCAAATCAGGATTCAAATATGGCAGGTGATTGCCGCTATCTCTTGACTCCTTGAAATGAGTAAGAGGATCAAGGAGAATCTCCCAACAATATGGAAAGGATTAAAACAGATCAACCGGCCTGCCAATTCTAGCTCCGCAGAAGCTATCCTAGCCTCGCAGCAAGGCTACTTTCCAGATTTAAACAGATTTGATTCAATTTGTTTCCATATCTTCAAGGGACGATTATACCCTTGCTCTCCCTATAAATAGCCCGCCAGGGGTACAAGGAGACAGACACACATGCATACGGGAGGACTCCACAAGCAGAGGCTTCTTCATAACGCACCGTGCGCTCTTGAATTCAGAGACCTTTTAGAGAATTGCTTTCTCTAATCAGGGTGTTGATACCCGAACATCGTCCTTCTTCTCAAGGAATCTCCGGAACCAGGCGAGAAGGAATTCCTTATTGAAGGCGATTTTGAGAAGCAGCAAGAGGGTTCTACCAACCTTCTGTTCTCTGATTCCCCGAACCAGGCGAGAAGGGAATCTCATCGCTCGCATCGTCAAAGGGACAAAGTGGTCGCGCGCTGACCAGACTCCTATCGGCACACTTCTCCAGAATCTCTGAGGAGATCTACTTGTAATCTTTTTAAGAATACTTGTAATTTAGCTCCTCAAACTTTTTTTTGTAAGTTTTCCCCTTTGCAAACATAATGGAAAACAAGATGGCGACTCCGCTGGGGACGATATTCTCCTCTGCTGAGAATCAAGTGTCGCAATGCGACGATCAGATCTTCGGGTCTATCTCTGAATTAACAAAGTCGGTGCAGCCAGAGCTTCTCTGGCTAAATCTTCAAGGAAAGTCTCTGCGGAGACTGAAAAGGTTCCCTGCAAACTTGCTGCGGTGCTCTGGCGCAACAAGGAAGCATGCCCACAGACCGAGCCCTGCACTCTTGAGAACTTGGTCATCCAGATCGACCAAGGAAGACCTGAAGAAGTCCTCTCTGGGGGTGACCTGACGCTTCGAGCACGGAAGCACAGGAAGGTCTTCACGACCAAGGTTTCAAATCAGAAACCAGAGGCAGAATTCTGCCAACACCCCACAGCCCCGCGTGTGGCTATTCAGGTTCCTCGTGAACCTAAGCATCTTCCGTCAAGGCGGATATGGAAGCCCAAGCAGAAGTCTCCAACCGAGGTTTCCGGTGTAGTCACGCCGAAACTGCGCCTCTCCCGCGAAGAAAAGGGTAAGATGCCTATCTACCCTAACGATGCCGCCAATCATGAAGTCCCGAGGCGATCATACCGTCGCTCAAATCAAAGGCAGCAAAGCCTTCTGACAGCCTCGCTTTCACAAGCGAAGCCACCATACCAAAGCATACTCATTGGATCCATGGCCGCGAGGCTAAGGCCAAAGAGTCATCTAAGGCTAATCTCCTTCGCGGCGGAATAGCGGATAAAGCACCTCGGCGTGCTCCGCTCTCTAGTTCATCAAGCACTAAGTTCGCACCTGCTGGCGAATCTAGATCTGAAGCACTATTTAGTGCTAATCCCTTTTGCAGGGATAAGAAGAATGGAGTATCGTCCCATGTACACTCCGAAAAAGCTTCTCTGCGAAGTTATCCAGGCTCTGTTGGGCCTGACCTACGAGAATTCCTGGTAAGCAAGCGGAAGCCGGAGCCCCTCCGAACTACTTTCCCCTGTTGTCAAAGAGGATGCCGACTTGTGACAATCCATTCAACCCGCTGCCGGCTACATCCAACCATGGCTGTATCTCCGCACCGGCAATCGGTGTTTGATCGGTTGTCCGCACATGTTCCTACGAGGCATCGCAGAAGGGGCGCCTCACTAGATCCAATCTCCGCCTCCGTCAATATGACCGGAAGAGGCCGAGAGCGACACAAGGGGAGTCAGACATCTGATGGTCCCCCTTACAGTTCTCCAGATCCAGATTATAATCCAAGCCTAGGCGAGGTCTCGGTACAAGAAGAAGGTGTTTCCGAAACACCAGATCCAGGGTGGCAATACCCTACAATTACGAGCAACCTTCTTCCTCGACGGCCCTGATCCCGCCATCACCCGGGCAGTCACCTCAATCTCAGACGAAGAAAAGGAAGACAGCGGGTATGCCTCGTCAGCGACGGTCAGTTCAGTGCGAACCGACAAAGCATCGGTCAACATGGCCGATAACGCTAACGATGACCTTCGTCGGTGTTTGGAAGCTCAAAAGCAAACCTCCAGGACCCAGCAGGAAGCCCTGGACAATATTCAACAGATACTTGCCCAACTCCTCAGCAATCGAAGCGGCAATGATACCGGAAGCCACCACGATGAGGAGGAACACTTTAGCAATGATCCGAAATCCAAGGGAGGTTCTTCCCTAGATGCTGAAGTCCTTAAGGGCCTCCAGGCTCAGATTGCATCCCTAACTTAGAGGGATGAATTAAAGAAGGTGGGGACAGTCCGTCCTTATCCACTAGAGTGGGATTCGGTGCCATACCCACCAAAGTTCAAACCACCAACGTTGCATACGTATGATGGTAAGAGCTCGCCCAATCAGCACATCTACTATTTCCGGTCTCAGACTGGTAATGTCATAAGCAACGACGCCATCATGGCTAGGCTGTTTATTGGCACTCTAAAGGGCGTGGCATTCGACTGGTTCCGAAGCCTCCCTCCAGGCTCTATCAATTCCTGGCTCGACCTGGAAACTCGGTTCCTCTCTCGCTTCTATGAGGATGACACTGAAGTGACCATGGACAAGCTCCTCTCTACCGTACAGAAGAAGGGCGAACCCGTCTGCGACTACATTGAGCGGTTCAGAAACTTATCCTTGATGTGTCCAGCAGGGATGCCGTTACCCATGCTCTTACAGACATGCAGGCACAACTTCTTGGATCAAGTAGAAGTTCGCATGGGGGCTGTCAAAGCCCACACTTGGAAGGAATTAGTCGAACAAGCTGAGATAGCTGAGAAGTCGGCTAAAAAGTTCGAGCCATCCGCCCCCAGAGGCAAATGGGGTACGAACAGCAAAGGACGCGGCGACCCACCTCAGTCTTCCCAAGCTAAGGGGAAAGAGATTATGTCCGTAGAGTTATCCGGAGACGTGCAGTCGAAGGCTAAGAAGAGCAGCTTCAACAATCAGGAGCCCAAGTTCCCTCCAAAACAGTACTCCTTCAAAGATGATCAGGTGGTTACAATATTCCATCTGCTCCACAAAGGGAACAAGCTGAAGCTGCCGGATGCTCGACGTCCTGATGAGATAGGGCGCACAAACGACCCCAAATACTGCCTCTATCATAGGATGATTCACCATCCTACTGACAAGTGTTATGTCCTCAAGGACAGGATACAAGCCCTGATTGATGCCGGCGTCCTCACACTGAAGACGGAGCAGAAGAAAGTTACTGCCAATATGGTGACTCTTGAGTTCGGCACTGCCCAGAAGGTCACAGTTCCTGATGGGACCTATCCAGCCCCGGCGCCACGGTTGGAAGTCAAGCATCCTCCAGCCATGACTCAATACAACAAGGGTCTCGTCCCTTTGACATTGGAGACGGGGGAAGTCATGTGGATACACCCAGATCTCGTCGATATTCAATGGTGTTAAAAGCGGCCCAACTCAAAAGGCAAGTCCTGCAATGTCATCTCTGTCCTGCCAGATGATGGTAATCTTACTTCGGCTTCCCTCAGCGATTCAGAAGAAGAGAAGCATGCCTGTACAGCGCAGGCAGATGCGCCTCAACAGACGGGCACTCGGTCTGGAAAGTCATATCAAAGGCAGTATGACAAGCCTACTGACGAGATACAGCAGCAAACGACGTCAGTACCAATGCCGGCATCCACTCCAATTCCAGCCAAGGGAAAGGAAAAGCCTAAGGAGGTGCGGTTCGACCATGTGTTGAAGAAACCACCAAGCCAAGGGCTAGACACGCCCTTTCGCTTTGATATATTGGCCCACTTAGCCAATATCCCGGCTCGTATCACAATACACGTGCTTCTTCGTCTCTCCAAAGAGACAAGAGAGGCACTCAGAGATGCGATGGCCAACTCGGAGTCCTTTCTGACATGCATGCCCGAGGTTCCTGGTGATGAGATGTGGCCTTCCTGCTCAGAGTGCCATCACGCACAGTCAAAGGTGCCTGCTATTACCTTCACGGCGGAAGATATGCTTCTCAAAGACAACAAGCATGATCGACCTCTGTACTACACCAGATATATCGGTTCAACATGCATTGAAAGGGTACAAGTCGATCCGGGGTCGGCACTCAGCATCATCCCCAAACGGCTTCTCTATTTCCTCGGCATACCACTGTACAGGTTGTCCGCAACCACTACTACAATATATGGTTTTAACGCCGGGAGCAGCCATCCACTTGGGAAGATTCGGCTCCATTGCAGAATCGGAAGCCTCAAGTCAGAGGTAACGTGTTATGTCATTGACGCTGACACATTATACAACCTGCTACTGGGACGACCATGGATCCATGCCAACTGGATCGTTCCTTCTACCCTCCACCAGTGCTTCAAGTATGTTGAGGATGATGCGACAGTACGAACTGTCTTCGCTGAGAAGCAACCCTTCAAGGGGGTGGAAAACTACTTCACTGATGCTCTCCTATATCAAGAGGCTAGTGGAACGCCGGGAGAACCATTGCCAGACGATGATGAAAGTGGCAATGAGGCGGATTCGGAATCCGAAACGGGCATGCCAGCCATTCTGATTGGCGAGCCAATTGTAGCATGCTTTAATGATCCCCGATGTAAGATCCCTCCTGAAGAGCAAGGCGAATGGATAATTAATGATAATATTTCTTTTGATTATCCTGCGAGCATCGAGTCGATTAAATCCATTATGGATGGCTCTCTTCATATGCCCGTACATGAGCCGAGTATGGCTAACACATCTGTGGAAACCATAGAAGGGGCCACGCTGGTAGTCCCTCCGTCCAAGCAAGGTCAGGCGCCGATAATCTTCGGCAGAGCCCGGCCAGGGAGATTCTCAACTGCAGACTCAAGCTCAGAGTCGGATGCTCCACAGTTCTTTCATTACGCGCCATCAGCGCGCCATATTATGAAGAAGATGGGTTACAACCTGAAGCAGGGAGCGGGCCTAAACTTCGGAAAAGGAAGACGCAGCTTGATGCGTAACTCCGTCCCAAGAGGGAAACCTGCAAATTACTATGATAGTACACGCAGGGGGTTGGGTTACGTCACGCCCACATCATCAGTAACAGTTTAGGTCAAAGACGACGGACCAATTCCATCACAGACGGCTTCATCCTCCGAGTGGGACTCCGATATCAGCATAGGAGAAATGATCAAAGGCCTCGCCGCGAATATGACTTCAAGCAGTCAATTGGAACCTGCGGAAGCTGCCAATGATGAACCATGGGCCCAGCAGTTAAGCCTCCAATGGGAAAAATGGTTCGAACTGCGTGAGCCGCCTACTGAAGACAAGGTGATGCAGGTCAATCTGGGAAGTCAAGATCATCCCAAATCCATCTTTATAAGTGAAAGCCTATCACTTATAGAAAAGGAGGAATTGATAATGCTCGTAAAAGAGTATATAGACGTCTTCGCGTGAAGCTATGAAGACATGCCCGGACTCGACCCACAGGTCGCTATGCACCGGCTGAATATCAAGCCCGACGTCAAGCCAGTCAAGCAGCAACAACGTCGGTTTCGCCCGAACATTATGGAAGCTATTGAAGCCGAAGTTCACAAACTCATTGCAAGTGGCTTCATTCGGGAGGAGCAACATCCAGATTGGGTGGCTAATATAGTCCCCGTCCTCAAGAAGAATGGCAAAATACGGATCTGCATCGACTACCGTGATCTCAATGCGGCCTGTCCCAAAGATGAATTTTCACTGCCCATCACTGATGTCATGATTGACAACACATGCGGGTTCGAAAGGATGTCTTTCATGGACGGCTTTTCAGGGTACAACCAGATTAAGATGTATCCCGACGATGAGAAGCATACTTCGTTCCGAACACCATTGGGGGTATACTGCTACACTGTAATGCCTTTCGGACTGAAGAATGCCGGAGCAACCTACCAGCGGGCAATGAGTACGATCTTTCGCGATCATCTCCGAAAGACAGTGGAATGTTATGTTAACGACATTGCTGTCAAAAGCCGCAACAAGGATGAGCATCTCCGCGATCTCAGAAAGATGTTCGATATAATGCGGGCTCATCAACTGAAAATGAACCCGACAAAATCCTTTTTGGGAGTGTCAAGTGGCAAGTTCCTTGGGTTTATCGTCACATCAAAAGGGATTCACCTTGACCCAGACAAAGTCAGAGCTATCCAGAGCATGCATCCGCCAAGGTACCTCACAAAGCCTCCAGTCTTAGTGGCCCCTACATCAGGGAAGCCATTCTTGCTTTATGTAAAAGCTCTGGACTACTCCCTCGGCGCCCTCCTCGCTCAAAAAGACGGCAATGGCCACGAGCAGGCCATTTATTATCTGAGCAGGACTCTCATAGGAGCGGAATCTCGCTACAATCCTGTTGAGAAAGAGTGTTTAGCTCTCGTCTTTGCCGTTCAGAAGACACGTCATTATTTGGTTGGCCAGACCATACATGTCATCTCCAGGGTGAATCCTTTACGTCTTCTTATGACGAAGCCAGGGTCACTAAATTCAAGATTGGCTAAATGGGCACTTCTGCTGTCTCAATACGACATGACCTTTATTCCTCAGAAGGCGGTCAAAGGCCAAGCCCTTGCAGAATTCTTGGCTGCTCATCCAGTTCCGGAGCATTCAAAACTCCACGAAGACATCCCTGATGAAGTCTTCGAGTCCAACGCAATTTCAGTAGAGGAAGTATGGCAGATGTTCTTTGATGGAGCATCGCGAATGGGCCCTAAAGGCAAGATTATTGCCGGAGTGGGGGTTGTGTTTATCTCCCCGCAGAACCATGTTCTTCCCAGAGCATTTTCTTTGACAGAATCATGCTCCAACAATGTAGCAGAATATAATGCTCTGCTCATTGGTCTTCAGCTCGCCCATGGAATGGGGGTACGCTACCTTGAAGCTTATGGCGACTCAAAACTGATCATCAATCAGGTTAAAGGCGAATATGAAGTCCGCCATGAGGACTTGGTGCCTTATTACCATACGGCCATTGAGTTGGCTAACCTATTTGAAGGTTTCTACATCGGGCATGTGTCTCGATCTCAAAATACCAAGGCGGACGCTCTCGCTGCATTAGCGACGACGCTAGCCTTGCCAGCCGACACCGAGTACTATCTCACAGTCGCGACCCGACACATCGTGTGCTCTAAGTATATGCTGAAAATCCAAGAGGTCCATAATGTCTCTGCAGACCTCGAGCCGAGGGATTGGCGCTTCCCTCTCATTGACTATGCTCTGCACGGATTGCTCCCTGACGATCCTAAAGAAGCGGCTTCCATCAGACGAAGATCTCTCCGTTTCTATTATGATCCAACCTTGAAGACACTTTACCGTCGTTCATATGACGGTGTCCTCCTCCGTTGTCTCTCTCATTCAGAGGCACAGGGAGTGCTTAAAAAAGCACATGATGGCATTTGCGGAGCTCACCAGCCGGGTCCAAAGCTTAAAGACAGGCTGCACAGACTTGGGTATTACTGGCCGACCATGATAGCCGATGCCACCCAATATGCACGAAGGTGTAAAGCGTGCCAAGTCCATGCAGACTTCATACACCAACCTTCGGAATTGCTCCACCCTACTGCTGCTTCATGGTCATTTGAAGCGTGGGGAATTGATGTCGTAGGGCCAATCAGCCCCTCTTCGGCAAGAGGTCACCGGTTTATCCTCGCAATAACCGACTACTTCTCAAAATGGGCAGAGGCCATACCGTTGGCCGAAGTCAAAACCTCCAATCTGGTTAGCTTCATCAAACACCATGTCATCTATCGATTTGGTGTCTCCAGGCGGATCATCCACGACAATGGTCCTCAATTCATAAGCCAAGGATTCTATCGGTTCTGCGATAAATACCGAATTCAGAATATGGCTTCAACAGCTTACAATCCTGCCGCCAATGGTTTAGCAGAAGCATTCAACAAGACAATCATCAAGCTGCTCAAGAAGTTTGTCTCCTCGAACAAGCGAGATTGGGACGAAAAGCTCGGTGAATGCCTTTGGGCCTACCGGACTACGGTTCGGACACCGACAGGCAATACGCCTTTCTCCCTGGTATATGGGTGCGAAGCGGTCATCCCATTAGAAATCCAGGTGCCATCATTGCGAGTAGCCCTGACTACTAAAATGACATCAGAAGACAATGATCGCCTGCGTCTTCAAGAGCTCGAAGCCCTGGACGAGAAGCGGCTGCAAGCTAAGCAACACATCGAGCTATATCAGGCTCGGATGTCAAAAGCCTTCAATAAGAAGGTTAAGCAAAGAACCTTCCAGAAAGGAGATCTGGTCTTAGCCGTCAGACGACCGATGATTATGACGCACAAGACCAAAGGCAAATTTCAGCCTAAATGCGAAGGACCGTTTGTGATAGAGACAGTCTATTCAAACGGAGCATACCGCCTTATGACTGCAGAGGGCGACCTCCTCATGATGCCAATCAATGGCAAATTCTTAAAGAAGTACTATCCTTAATCAAGGATCTTGCTCTCGATCAAGTTAACATTACACCTCTGATCGAGATCCGCGCGTCCGGAATGCGCACAAAGAGAGCCTCTCTCTTTCTCCAAGCATATCAAATCTGTTGGTAGCTGGGGGTTTGCTTAAAATCCCAAGGGACCTGCTCCCACTTGATTCCCTCTCCAGAATCACTTACCAATTCTCATCCATAGAATGGTAAGACCACATATTCCGCTGTTACGTTAACATTAAACCTATGACAGCAGTCCCCTCATTTCTCCTCATGAGAGCGAGACCTCCAAAGTCACTTACCAATTCTCATCCATAGAATGGTAGGACCACACATATTCCGCTGTTACGTTAACATTAAACCTATGACAGTAATTTCCTCGTTTCTCCCCGAGAAGACGAGACCTTTTCCAAATCCAATCCGACTTTTGAACTTGCTGGCTTCTCAACCAGTTATGTCATTGCGACCTCTGAACTGGCAGATAGCCAAGTCTCATCTGTCATTGAGCTTAGTGGCATCTTAATCGGTTATGTCATTGCGACCTCTGAACCAGTAGACAGCTAAGTCTCAATCTCGAGTCCTGTTGACATTTACAAAAGACAGGTCTCGATACTTGTTGACATTTACAAAAGACAAGTATCACCTATTTTGAACTTGGTGGCTTCTCAACCAGTTATGTCATTGCGACCTCTGAACTGACAGATAGCCAAGTCTCATCTGTCATTGAGCTTAGTGGCGTCTTAATCGGTTATGTCATTGCGACCTCTGAACCAGTAGACAGCTAAGTCTCAATCTCGAGTCCTGTTGACATTTACAAAAGACAGGTCTCGATACTTGTTGACATTTACAAAAGACAAGTATCACCTATTTTGAGCTTGGTGGCTTCTCAACCAGTTACGTCATCGCGACCTCTGAACTGGCAGATAGCCGAGTTTCATCTACCATTGAGCTTGGTGGCTTCTCAACCAGTTACGTCATTGCGACCTCTGAACTGGCAGAAAGCCAAGCCCCTATCATTGAGCTTGGTGGCGTCTCAATTGGTTATGTCATTGCGACCTCTGAACCAGCAGACAGCTAAGTCTCAATCTCGAGCCCTGTTGACATTTACAAAAGACAGGCCTCATACTTGCTGACATTTACAAAAGGCAAGTATCTTCACTCCAGCCCCGCAATGGGCTAACCTCGAGACTGGCAACATCTCAATTGGTTATGTCATTGCGACCTCTGAACCAACAGACAGTCATGTCTCATTATCCAAACAGCAGAAGTCAAAAGGAAAATTTTCTATTAAAGCCAAAAAGATGGGATACATGGAGGAGCATATACAATGGCCTACAGGCGTATATGGTAAGATCGAATCCGATCCCCGAGCGAAGCTAGCCTCGTTCTCCTGTCATCAGCAGCCTGGGCCAGCGCCTGTGATCTCAGCTCAGCCTCATCGAAGTCCACCGCCTGAGCCAGACGAGCCTCGACCTCCGCCAAAGTCGCCCTCTGTGACGACTCCTGCCGCGCCAGTTCCTCACTCTGAGCCCTGAGCTGCTCAAGCCGCGCAGTCTCTTCATGACGCATCTGTGTAGCTTTGGATAAGAGGCGATTTGCCTTTCGGATCATCTCTTCGGCCCTCTTAACCTTATCTTCGGCATCAAGAAGAGCACTGGTGGAAGCGTCAATTGCACTCCCAACCTCTACTTGCTCTGTCTCCAAGGACTTCAAGTCAGAGGAGATAGCCTCAGCAGCCTCTTGAGCGGCGAGCTGAGCCTCGCGCCTTTGGGCAACAAGATGTGTGAGCCGTTCATCAGCCAAAGACGCTGCATCTGAACGATAGAGACGGCGCCATTCCTCCACGTCCTTCTCAAGGTCATCTACCAGGAGTTCCAGAGCAGTAGTTTGATGGTACCCCTCAAAGTCTCGAATGCAATCAATACCTCGGGAGAGGACCACCTTCAGCTTCGAAAATGGCACAGGCGAGCCTTTCAAGACTAGACCGATAGTCTGCTCCAAATTATTATAGAAGCTATCGACCAGATTACCTATGAAGTCATTCTCAGCTTCATCAATCTTTGGTAGAGGGACAACCTCGGAGCAGTCTACCAGCCCGGCCGACACCACCGCAGAAGAAGAAGTGGGAACATCGACAGCAGCAGGACAAGCCAAGGACGATCTCGGCGGAGTCCTCATCGAAATTAATACACCAGTCACCGCGAGGGAAGGGCTGGCAACTACCTCTGGAGCAACGGGCTCAACCACCTGAGTTGGGGAGGCAGGGCTGGTGATCACCCTCAACTCCATACTCGCCGGCATCTCACTCGGGAGTGAAGGCATCTGTGGGACTGTCGTCTCCACAACCCCCGACCTCTCAGTTATCATGGGCTGATAAGAGGGGAGGTCGCCATATAGCGCGTCCAACACAGCAGCATTCGTCGCGGTCGAAGCACTCGACTCGCCCTCTAACCTCTCAGGAGAACCCTCCGCTTCCTTCGAAGCTGATGCACCTTGGGGACGAATACCTGCAACAAAACCAAGGTCAAAAAGGAGACGCAGCAAACAGGCGAAGACCAAGAGATCGTAGTCATACCGAAGGCTGATGTCACCTCGTCAGCCGCATCAGAATCCAAGGGTCCCATCGGAAAGTTCTTGCCAGACTCGATGTAAATGGCCGGCCCGCTCTCGCCCGCCGAGTCCCCTGCAGACCACTCAACAGAGCTTGATTCCACAGAACTTCCTTTGGAGGTCCCAACACCCGAAGGACCGACATCAGCTGTGCCACTCCCAGACTCTTGCGAGTGAGCGGAAGAGCTGGCTGCAGCCCTATAAGTGAACAGGGGATCGTAGTGTTCCCCTTGCTCTCCAACTGCCTCAGCTCCTGCAACAAAAAGCAAATGATGAGTTATTTAAAGTGCGTTGAAGGCATATTAGATGAGGCCAATCTTACCAGTAGTCGGTTCAGCAACCGACGGCTCAGCCACTAATGGAGCAGCAGAAGGAAGCGCAGTAGAGGGTTCGCCCTCTATGACAATTGTAGGAGCATGGCGACGGGGCTTCTTCGCCAACGACTTCCTACGGGATCCACTCCCACGTTTCCTCTTGAAGTGGACATCAGAATCCTCTTCTTCCACTTCTTCCACATGTCGTGGGGAAGCTGTCCCCACCACGCCGGAGCCGGCTTCACAGGTGTCAGCTTCACGGACATCAGCTCCTGTCCCTACCTCAAAGCGAGGGCTCCCTGCATCAGAAGCCTCGCTATCATCCACAGCGATGAACTCCTCTATGCCAGGGACACGGACTCGTTTACCCTCCTTCTTCTCAGAAGCCTTCTGCCTCATCCGATGAGCAATCAATCTCACACCCGAACTATTGGCATTGAATCCAGGAGGCGTGGAATTCGAAGCCGCATACCATTGGCAGAAGCACAAGGTCGTCCGAAGGCCGGGATCTCTCAACGGCGTGCGTAGCCGCGCCCCAGTGCCATCTGCAGTAAAGAACTGCCAGGCGCGGGCCCCATCAATGAGGCTCCCCATGAAAGCCAAGTCCGGATTCGGGTTGCCCATGTACAGTTGGTCATACCCGAATTGGCGGGCAAACCGGCTCGGAACGTAGGGTTCCAGGTAGCAGGTGTCCCCACTCCTGAACAGCAAATGCGAGGGCCGGATGCTGACCAGCCACTCGAAAACACCTCGACTCATGGGAGAGTCACTCGATTCCGCATCATGGAATTCCTCATTGTACCCCGCATCCCGCATGCGAGGAAAACAGCGGAACAGGCTGTAAGCGTCATATCGGCGTACTAACTTACGAGCCTCAGCCACGTAGATCTTCTGCCATGAACAGCCCTCGAAGCGGCGGAGAAGTGCCGTTCGAACACCCTGCGGAGGATCCGCCCCAGCTCCAATCAAAGCCGGGCAGTGCAAGGCGAACCATGCCATCAAGTAGGTATACGGTAAACCTACCCTAGGATTGGGTCCGTCACAGGGCAGGACGGCACCCTTTCCTCTCCTCGACACCGATGGTCTGCAGAAAGCCTCCGTTAGCGCACGAAGGCCCCTCTGGATACAGCACACCATAGCCGGGAGAAGACCCAGAAGGTGGCCATGGACCAAGCGCACAGCCGGCAGCAAGACATTCGGGTGGACAATGTCACCCGAGGAAGACGGCACCACACATTTCTTTAACCAGATGGTTAAGAAACCGGCCAGCAGCGCCTTCCGAGACATAGGCTGACGAGCCTGGTGGTGAAAGCTCCGAAGGACATCACCTTCCTCAAAAGGACCATCATCTTCAGTCACGATGATGTCCTTTTCGGCATGCGCCTCCATCCGGCCAAGATGTCCCCTTCAGCAACTCCGCAATGAGCAGCTTCAGGCGCACTCTTCATGTCCGGGAACAGATAGTTCCCCCAGCTCTTTAAGCTCTTCGAGCTCTCTTGCCACCAGTGTGGATGCTGGAACAAATGTGCAAGTGGCACATCAATTCCCGGTAAGTCTCAAGCAAAGCAGGCTCCTGCTTCTCCAGCAGAACCAACTCCGCTTCACAGGGAAAGTACTCTTCGTACGGAAGAGACCCAAAAGGCAAGGCAGAAATTTCCCACATCTCATGCAGAGCCATGCCCAACTCACCAACTGGGGTGAAGAAGGTCCCCGAGGCAGGGCAGTATAACTCAAGGATGGCGTAGAAGCACACCACCTTCATATCAATGCCGTAGCAGGTCGCCCTGACGGCCTCATGGAGGTTTAACTTCTCCAAGTCCTTCCCGAAATTAGCAAGGACATAGTTGGTCAACTCCGCCCACCATGTCTTGGGAGGATGAACCCAACCAGGGGTCCTGAAGTCAGTAGCGGGGTAATTCCCGCCAACTGCGCAGAATTGGGCGCCAAAAGTCTGCGCCACAGCCGGATTCTCTCCCACTGGAAGTTCTCGCGATACCTTCCCAGGGTACAGCCCCATTATGCCGCGAGGAGGGCCCGCCCCTGAATAGCCAGACTGATATGACAATCTCCCGACATGGACAGATTCAGCACTTCGGCTCACACTCCACGCCATCTTCCGAGCCTGAGTCACAGCCACGAAGGAGGACAAAGGGAAGTGTCGCTTAGTGGACGGAAGATAAGATTTCTCGCCATCCAACTGAAAAATCCACTGCCCTTCGTCGGCCTGCAACTGGCGATCGGGATCAGGTGCAGCATCCCCGAATATGAAGTCAGGCTTTCTGTAAGTCTGACGGTCGACATCCTCAAGCGGAGCAGTGGTTAAGATACTCCGCATGGTCTGCGGATGACCGCCTTGGATGAGCGTATCCCGGACAAGAGAGCTCCGCTCGCTGAATAAAGAAGCCTCTCCATGGAATCGCAAGCTGATGCTACCATCTGCTCTACTGGATAACCCGAATAGACTGTTCGGGAGACCAGAGGTGTAATGTACTGCAAAGACATGAATGAGCTATGATTAGTTCATCAATCAAGTGGATATGAAAATACAAAAATTCACTAAGGCATAGCCTCGCTCAGCGAGCAAGGCCAGCAAGGCAATAGCTTCGATGAAGCTTGATCTCGAGGATGAAACTGCATCTTCGCAGGAAGAAATCCGAAGCACCAACTTCGCTTAAGCAGGAAGTGGTATAGCCCTGAGGGCTGATGTCATCAAAAGGGCATTATGGTCAAAAGTCATCATGACTGAGAGGACTTATTCAAGTCCTTTTCCTCAAGCAGTACGGAGATGGCCCAAGTTATGGCTTCGTGCGAAAGCCCAAAGAAGAACTGTTCAGTTCTTAACTCCCTGGTACAGGAAAATAGGGAGGAGAACGAATTCTCTAATGAGGACAGATCATGCCTGATCGTCCTAATGGCCGAGTATCGGCTCCAAAGGATGGAGACCACTCTCTAATCAGATCGGAAAGTTCCTTACCAGCGATCGGTCGCTCGATGACCGGAGGAGGAGGGCCCTCCACTGCAGAAGTCGCTGCTTCTTTTCCCGCTCGTCTTTTGGGCGCCATCGAAGAAATGCAAGAGTTCTCAAAGTACTCTGAGTAAAGGAGGAAGAAGAAGATGGAAAGACAGAAACTTCTCTGAAAAAAGGAGATCTTTTTCTGTTCAGCCCGATCGGGCTTTTATAGGCCAATCAGCGCCTAAATTGAGGCCTCGAAAAAAGGGCACATGTCGCCGTTTCGAATTAATTCGAAACATCGCCCGAAGCGCCCGAGGCGCTTTCCCAAGGGGCGACGGTTCAACCCCACTAAGGGTTAACTTCGCACAGGAGCAAAGTGCGGACTTCGCACAATCCTTCAAGGGCTTAGCCGAGAGGCTTACCTTAGCCCTCCAAAAAGGTGCTGCTCGCGGGACATGCCAGTCTCGCGAAAATCATTCGAAGAAAGGACTATGTCCTTAGCTCCGCACACAGTTTAGCCCAGCTATGGCCAGACTCTCAGTGAAAGCAAGCAAAAAATCAGATGATCGGAAGATGAACTTTCATTGATTTAACAGGAAGGGTACATTGATATTACATCAAAGTTGTGTTTTATACAATACATCCAGTTGCCCAACAGGATCATTTGAGGCATACAAGCGGTTTTATCTGCTTTCAAACCAAATCAACGGGACAGGAAAGGCCTTCCTCCGGCAAAAGGTCGTAACCCTTCGCATATGAACAGATGGTGCCACAGGGACACGGTCATTTTTCTCCACAAAATGGCAAACCTTGCCAGGCCATTTTTGTTGAAGCCTGGCAATAAAAACCTATCGCCGCCAACACGATAGATCACGTATAACGGGAATCGGCAGTGATACCAGTGATCTAACGGGCGCGATACTCGCTTTCCCGAAGAGGATCGCCCCCAAAGGCCACCAAAGTTGAAAGTCGGCAATGATGCCGGCGATCCCACAGGCGACGCCCACTATCTTCAAGCGGATCATCTCCGGTAAAAGCGGCAGCCAACCTCACCTCAGAACGAATCATCACGGATAAGAGGCTGCCAACGGCCTTTGGGACACGCACCCGTTGCCCCGAATTGTTCCTCCTGCTTAAAAGTAAAGCTTCAACCGGGGAAGCATAAGGCAATTTTATGGTTCCTTCCATCAAGTCACAAGATTGGTGAACATAGCCCACTACAAGGCAAATCAGAACAGATTAGCAACTAAGCACAGGAAGAGCTACAAAAGAGCTAAGTCAGGTTCTTTGGGTCAAAGCAATCCAATTTCAGTCAAAGCAGAGGATAAGCCTCGCCTGCACGGCAACCAATGGGCTGGCTCAGCAAACGCCAAGTCCTAGCCTCGCCTATATGGCAAAGTCAGACTGATCTTGTGAGATACAGTCTCAACATTCACCAATATGGCAAGACCGGCTCAACTCTTGAAGAGACCAAGTCCCAAGTCCTGCCTGCGTAGCGGACTTAACATGTAGTGAACAAATCAAGATGATAGCTTCACAGAAAGCTATGATGAGATCCTTCTCTGCAGCAGCCAATTGCAAGATGGAGAACAAGGGAAGCCAGCCAATCCCTAAAGCAGCAAATCAAGGGAGATGAGTTCCCTAAAAGCGGTGAAGTCTCTGAATGATCAAGACTTACCGGTCCTTGGCCGGATAAGAACCAAAGTGGGCTTTCCCACTAATTCAGAGATCTGAGTACATCTCTCAACCAAGAGAAGGGAAAACAAGCAGGCCATTTCTCTTCAGAGGACCTCAAGTGTCCTATTTATAGGCCCCATGGCCTGAGCACTCTCACTTCAAGCGTGGAAGCTCGAATGCATTCAAGGCATTTATTGCGCCTTGATGGAAGGGACGGTTTTCCCTTGGAACCGTGCAAAGAGAGAAAACGTCTCCCTCATAAAAGGCACTTATAGCGCCTTGAAAAAGGGAAACATCCTCCTTTGGTAAGGTGCGACCGGAGAATATCTCCCTCGAACGGCGCGAAAGGAGAAATGATCCTCCTCGTAAATCAGCCCGTGACAGTTGGCTTTGAAAAGGCAACAGGAGTTCCAAAGCGAACTTATTCCCGGAAGCCCAGATGCGGAGCTACCCGTGCGCGAAGCTACTCAGAGTCACGATCCAGTGCAATTCTTCGGCAGATTTATCCCAAAGCAGGATTGAAGGCGAAGCTGAACTCAACCATCATGGCGACGTTCATATTCCACACACCATCGATCACAGCAGTTCAAAGTGTTTCGAAGTCTGGGCTATTGCAGACTTTCGAAAACTTTGAAGGGGATCTTGTTGACACTTAAAAAAGACAAGATTCCTATTGGTCTGAACAAATGTCTAACTTGTTGACATTTATAAAAGACAAGTGGCAGACGAGCTGAAGACCAGTTTTCATCCACCTCCAAGGGACAAGGAAGCAGCTTGGACTCCACTGATCCAGCAAGCAGAACAGTGAGCCCGGGACGTTTCTAAACAGACCTCAGCAGGTCTAAGATGCTAGCATTTAGCATTACATTAGCCCAAGGAGATAGCCTCGATTGAGAGGCTAGCATCATCCAACTTCGCCAGGAAGCTAATTGACAGCTTCGCCGAAAAGCCTCTTTTCGGATTTCGCCAAGGATTGCCTTTAGCTCCGCTATGAGCTTCAAAACGGGCAGCTCCGCTATCGATCTACTACGGTCAACCTTTGACCAATCAAATCTCCTGATGAGATTGGATTCAAACAAATCAAATCCAATCAGGATTCAAATATGGCAGGTGATTGCCGCTATCTCTTGACTCTCTTGAAATGAGTAAGAGGATCAAGGAGAATCTCCCAACAATATGGAAAGGATCAAAACAGATCAACCGGCCTGCCAATTCTACCTCCGCAGAAGCTATCCTAGCCTCGCAGCAAGGCTACTTTTCAGATTTAAACAGATTTGATTCAATCTGTTTCCATATCTTCAAGGGACGATTATACCCTTGCTCTCCCTATAAATAGCCCGCCAGGGGTCCAAGGAGACAGACACACATGCATACGGGAGGACTCCACAAGCAGAGGCTTCTTCATAACGCACCGTGCGCTCTTGAATTCAGAGACCTTTTAGAGAATTGCTTTCTCTAATCAGGGTGTTGATACCCTAACATCGTCCTTCTTCTCAAGGAATCTCCGGAACCAGGCGAGAAGGAATTCCTTATTGAAGGCGATTTTGAGAAGCAGCAAGAGGGTTCTACCAACCTTCTGTTCTCTGATTCCCCGAACCAGGCGAGAAGGGAATCTCATCGCTCGCATCGTCAAAGGGACAAAGTGGTCGCGCGCTGACCAGACTCCTATCGGCACACTTCTCCAGAATCTCTGAGGAGATCTACTTGTAATCTTTTTAAGAATACTTGTAATTTAGCTCCTCAAACTTTTTTTTGTAAGTTTTCCCCCTTTGCAAACATAATGGAAAACAAGATGGCGACTCCGCTGGGGACGATATTCTCCTCTGCTGAGAATCAAGTGTCGCAATGCGACGATCAGACCTTCGGGTCTATCTCTGAATTCAACAAAGTCGGTGCAGCCAGAGCTTCTCTGGCTAAATCTTCAAGGAAAGTCTCTGCGGAGACTGAAAAGGTTCCCTGCAAACCTGCTGCGGTGCTCTGGCGCAACAAGGAAGCATGCCCACAGACCGAGCCCTGCACTCTTGAGAACTTGGTCATCCAGATCGACCAAGGAAGACCTGAAGAAGTCCTCTCTGGGGGTGACCTGATGCTTCGAGCACGGAAGCACAGGAAGGTCTTCACGACCAAGGTTTCAAATCAGAAACCAGAGGCAGAATTCTGCCAACACCCCACAGCCCCGCGTGTGGCTATTCAGGTTCCTCGTGAACCTAAGCATCTTCCGTCAAGGCGGATATGGAAGCCCAAGCAGAAGTCTCCAACCGAGGTTTCCGGTGTAGTCACGCCGAAACTGCGCCTCTCCCGCGAAGAAAAGGGTAAGATGCCTATCTACCCTAACGATGCCGCCAATCATGAAGTCCCGACGGCGATCATACCGTCGCTCAAATCAAAGGCAGCAAAGCCTTCTGACAGCCTCGCTTTCACAAGCGAAGCCACCATACCAAAGCATACTCATTGGATCCATGGCCGCGAGGCTAAGGCCAAAGAGTCATCTAAGGCTAATCTCCTTCGCGGCGGAATAGCGGATAAAGCACCTCGGCGTGCTCCGCTCTCTAGTTCATCAAGCACTAAGTTCGCACCTGCTGGCGAATCTAGATCTGAAGCACTATTCAGTGCTAATCCCTTTTGCAGGGATAAGAAGAATGGAGTATCGTCCCATGTACACTCCGAAAAAGCTTCTCTGCGAAGTTATCCAGGCTCTGTTAGGCCTGACCTACGAGAATTCCTGGTAAGCAAGCGGAAGCCGGAGCCCCTCCGAACTACTTTCCCCTGTTGTCAAAGAGGATGCCGACTTGTGACAATCCATTCAACCCGCTGCCGGCTACATCCAACCATGGCTGTATCTCCGCACCGGCAATCGGTGTTTGATCGGTTGTCCGCACATGTTCCTACGAGGCATCGCAGAAGGGGCGCCTCACTAGATCCAATCTCCGCCTCCGTCAATATGACCGGAAGAGGCCGAGAGCGACACAAGGGGAGTTAGACATCTGATGGTCCCCCTTACAGTTCTCCAGATCCAGATTATAATCCAAGCCTAGGCGAGGTCTCGATACAAGAAGAAGGTGTTTTCTGAAACACCAGATCCAGGGTGGCAATACCCTACAATTACGAGCAACCTTCTTCCTCGACGGCCCTGATCCCGCCATCACCCGGGCAGTCACCTCAATCTTCAGACGAAGAAAAGGAAGACAGCGGGTATGCCTCGTCAGCGACGGTCAGTTCAGTGCGAACCGACAAAGCATCGGTCAACATGGCCGATAACGCTAACGATGACCTTCGTCGGCGTTTGGAAGCTCAAAAGCAAACCTCCAGGACCCAGCAGGAAGCCCTGGACAATATTCAACAGATGCTTGCCCAACTCCTCAGCAATCGAAGCGGCAATGATACCGGAAGCCACCGCGATGAGGAGGAACACTTTAGCAATGATCCGAAATCCAAGGAGGTTCTTCCCTAGATGCTGAAGTCCTTAAGGGCCTCCAGGCTCAGATTGCATCCCTAGCTCAGAGGGATGAATTAAAGAAGGTGGGGACAGTCCGTCCTTATCCACTAGAGTGGGATTCGGTGCCATACCCACCAAAGTTCAAACAACCAACGTTGCATACGTATGATGGTAAGAGCTCGCCCAATCAGCACATCTACTATTTCTGGTCTCAGACTGGTAATGTCATAAGCAACGACGCCATCATGGCTAGGCTGTTTATTGGCACTCTAAAGGGCGTGGCATTCGACTGGTTCCGAAGCCTCCCTCCAGGCTCTATCAATTCCTGGCTCGACCTGGAAACTCGGTTCCTCTCTCGCTTCTATGAGGATGACACTGAAGTGACCATGGACAAGCTCCTCTCTACCGTACAGAAGAAGGGCGAACCCGTCTGCGACTACATTGAGCGGTTCAAAAACTTATCCTTGATGTGTCCAGTAGGGATGCCGTTACCCATGCTCTTACAGACATGCAGGCATAACTTCTTGGATCAAGTAGAAGTTCGCATGGGGGCTGTCAAAGCCCACACTTGGAAGGAATTAGTCGAACAAGCTGAGATAGCTGAGAAGTCGGCTAAAAGTTCGAGCCATCCGCCCCTAGAGGCAAATGGGGTACGAACAGCAAAGGACGCGGCGACCCACCTCAGTCTTCCCAAGCTAAGGGGAAAGAGATTATGTCCGTAGAGTTATCCGGAGACGTGCAGTCGAAGGCTAAGAAGAGCGGCTTCAACAATCAGGAGCCCAAGTTCCCTCCAAAACAGTACTCCTTCAAAGATGATCAGGTGGTTACAATATTCCATCTGCTACACAAAGGGAACAAGCTGAAGCTGCCGGATGCTCGACGTCCTGATGAGATAGGGCGCACAAACGACCCCAAATACTGCCTCTATCATAGGATGATTCACCATCCTACTGACAAGTGTTATGTCCTCAAGGACAGGATACAAGCCCTGATTGATGCCGGCGTCCTCACACTGAAGACGGAGCAGAATAAAGTTACTGCCAATATGGTGACTCTTGAGTTCGGCACTGCCCAGAAGGTCACAGTTCCTGATGGGACCTATCCAGCCCCGGCGCCACGGTTGGAAGTCAAGCATCCTCCAGCCATGACTCAATACAACAAGGGTCTCGTCCCTTTGACATTGGAGACGGGGGAAGTCATGTGGATACACCCAGATCTCGTCGATATTCAACGGTGTTCAAAGCGGCCCAACTCAAAAGGCAAGTCCTGCAATGTCATCTCTGTCCTGCCAGATGATGGTAATCTTACTTCGGCTTCCCTCAGCGATTCAGAAGAAGAGAAGCATGCCTGTACAGTGCAGTCAGATGCGCCTCAACAGACGGGCACTCGGTCTGGAAAGTCATATCAAAGGCAGTATGACAAGCCTACTGACGAGATACAGCAGCAAACGACGTCAGTACCAATGCCGGCATCCACTCCAATTCCAGCCAAGGGAAAGGAAAAGCCTAAGGAGGTGCGGTTCGACCATGTGTTGAAGAAACCACCAAGCCAAGGGCTAGACACGCCCTTTCGCTTTGATATATTGGCCCACTTAGCCAATATCCCGGCTCGTATCACAATACACGTGCTTCTTCGTCTCTCCAAAGAGACAAGAGAGGCACTCAGAGATGCGATGGCCAACTCGGAGTCCTTTCTGACATGCATGCCCGAGGTTCCTGGTGATGAGATGCGGCCTTCCTGCTCAGAGTGCCATCACGCACAGTCAAAGGTGCCTGCTATTACCTTCACGGCGGAAGATATGCTTCTCAAAGACAACAAGCATGATCGACCTCTGTACTACACCGGATATATCGGTTCAACATGCATTGAAAGGGTACAAGTCGATCCGGGGTCGGCACTCAGCATCATCCCCAAACGGCTTCTCTATTTCCTCGGCATACCACTGTACAGGTTGTCCGCAACCACTACTACAATATATGGTTTTAACGCCGGGAGCAGCCATCCACTTGGGAAGATTCGGCTCCGTTGCAGAATCGGAAGCCTCAAGTCAGAGGTAACGTGTTATGTCATTGACGCTGACACATCATACAACCTGCTACTGGGACGACCATGGATCCATGCCAACTGGATCGTTCCTTCTACCCTCCACCAGTGCTTCAAGTATGTTGAGGATGATGCGACAGTACGAACTGTCTTCGCTGAGAAGCAACCCTTCAAGGGGGTGGAAAACTACTTCACTGATGCTCTCCTATATCAAGAGGCTAGTGGAACGCCGGGAGAACCATTGCCAGACGATGATGAAAGTGGCAATGAGGCGGATTCGGAATCCGAAACGGGCATGCCAGCCATTCTGATTGGCGAGCCAATTGTAGCATGCTTTAATGATCCCCGATGTAAGATCCCTCCTGAAGAGAAAGGCGAATGGATAATTAATGATAATATTTCTTTTGATTATCCTGCGAGCATCGAGTCGATTAAATCCATTATGGATGGCTCTCTTCATATGCCCGTACATGAGCCGAGTATGGCTAACACATCTGTGGAAACCATAGAAGGGGCCACGCTGGTAGTCCCTCCGTCCAAGCAAGGTCAGGCGCCGATAATCTTCGGCAGAGCCCGGCCAGGGAGATTCTCAACTGCAGACTCAAGCTCAGAGTCGGATGCTCCACAGTTCTTTCATTACGCGCCATCAGCGCGCCATATTATGAAGAAGATGGGTTACAACCTGAAGCAGGGAGCGGGCCTAAACTTCGGAAAAGGAAGACGCAGCTTGATGCGTAACTCCGTCCCAAGAGGGAAACCTGCAAATTACTATGATAGTACACGCAGGGGGTTGGGTTACGTCACGCCCACATCATCAGTAACAGTTTAGGTCAAAGACGACGGACCAATTCCATCACAGACGGCTTCATCCTCCGAGTGGGACTCCGATATCAGCATAGGAGAAATGATCAAAGGCCTCGCCGCGAATATGACTTCAAGCAGTCAATTGGAACCTGCGGAAGCTGCCAATGATGAACCATGGGCCCAGCAGTTAAGCCTCCAATGGGAAAAATGGTTCGAACTGCGTGAGCCGCCTACTGAAGACAAGGTGATGCAGGTCAATCTGGGAAGTCAAGATCATCCCAAATCCATCTTTATAAGTGAAAGCCTATCACTTATAGAAAAGGAGGAATTGATAATGCTCGTAAAAGAGTATATAGACGTCTTCGCGTGGAGCTATGAAAACATGCCCGGACTCGACCCACAGGTCGCTATGCACCGGCTGAATATCAAGCCCGACGTCAAGCCAGTCAAGCAGCAACAACGTCGGTTTCGCCCGAACATTATGGAAGCTATTGAAGCCGAAGTTCACAAACTCATTGCAAGTGGCTTCATTCGGGAGGAGCAACATCCAGATTGGGTGGCTAATATAGTCCCCGTCCTCAAGAAGAATGGCAAAATACGGATCTGCATCGACTACCGTGATCTCAATGCGGCCTGTCCCAAAGATGAATTTCCACTGCCCATCACTGATGTCATGATTGACAACACATGCGGGTTCGAAAGGATGTCTTTCATGGACGGCTTTTCAGGGTACAACCAGATTAAGATGTATCCCGACGATGAGAAGCATACTTCGTTCCGAACACCATTGGGGGTATACTGCTACACTGTAATGACTTTCGGACTGAAGAATGCCGGAGCAACCTACCAGCGGGCAATGAGTACGATCTTTCGCGATCATCTCCGAAAGACAGTGGAATGTTATGTTGACGACATTGCTGTCAAAAGCCGCAACAAGGATGAGCATCTCCGCGATCTCAGAAAGATGTTCGATATAATGCGGGCTCATCAACTGAAAATGAACCCGACAAAATCCTTTTTGGGAGTGTCAAGTGGCAAGTTCCTTGGGTTTATCGTCACATCAAAAGGATTCACCTTGACCCAGACAAAGTCAGAGCTATCCAGAGCATGCATCCGCCAAGGTACCTCACAAAGCCTCCAGTCTTAGTGGCCCCTACATCAGGGAAGCCATTCTTGCTTTATGTAAAAGCTTTGGACTACTCCCTCGGCGCCCTCCTCGCTCAAAAGACGGCAATGGCCACGAGCAGGCCATTTATTATCTGAGCAGGACTCTCATAGGAGCGGAATCTCGCTACAATCCTGTTGAGAAAGAGTGTTTAGCTCTAATCTTTGCCGTTCAGAAGACACGGCATTATTTGGTTGGCCAGACCATACATGTCATCTCCAGGGTGAATCCTTTACGTCTTCTTATGACGAAGCCAGGGTCACTAAATTCAAGATTGGCTAAATGGGCACTTCTGCTGTCTCAATACGACATGACCTTTATTCCTCAGAAGGCGGTCAAAGGCCAAGCCCTTGCAGAATTCTTGGCTGCTCATCCAGTTCCGGAGCATTCAAAACTCCACGAAGACATCCCTGATGAAGTCTTCGAGTCCAACGCAATTTCAGTAGAGGAAGTATGGCAGATGTTCTTTGATGGAGCATCGCGAATGGGCCCTAAAGGCAAGATTATTGCCGGAGTGGGGGTTGTGTTTATCTCCCCGCAGAACCATGTTCTTCCCAGAGCATTTTCTTTGACAGAATCATGCTCCAACAATGTAGCAGAATATAATGCTCTGCTCATTGGTCTTCAGCTCGCCCATGGAATGGGGGTACGCTACCTTGAAGCTTATGGCGATTCAAAACTGATCATCAATCAGGTTAAAGGCGAATATGAAGTCCGCCATGAGGACTTGGTGCCTTATTACCATACGGCCATTGAGTTGGCTAACCTATTTGAAGATTTCTACATCGGGCATGTGTCTCGATCTCAAAATACCAAGGCGGACGCTCTCGCTGCATTAGCGACGACGCTAGCCTTGCCAGCCGACACCGAGTACTATCTCACAGTCGCGACCCGACACCTCGTGTGCTCTAAGTATATGCTGAAAATCCAAGAGGTCCATAATGTCTCTGCAGACCTCGAGCCGAGGGATTGGCGCTTCCCTCTCATTGACTATGCTCTGCACGGATTGCTCCCTGACGATCCTAAAGAAGCGGCTTCCATCAGACGAAGATCTCTCCGTTTCTATTATGATCCAACCTTGAAGACACTTTACCGTCGTTCATATGACGGTGTCCTCCTCCGTTGTCTCTCTCATTCAGAGGCACAGGGAGTGCTTAAAAAAGCACATGATGGCATTTGCGAAGCTCACCAGCCGGGTCCAAAGCTTAAAGACAGGCTGCACAGACTTGGGTATTACTGGCCGACCATGATAGCCGATGCCACCCAATATGCACGAAGGTGTAAAGCGTGCCAAGTCCATGCAGACTTCATACACCAACCTTCGGAATTGCTCCACCCTACTGCTGCTTCATGGTCATTTGAAGCGTGGGGAATTGATGTCGTAGGGCCAATCAGCCCCTCTTCGGCAAGAGGTCACCGTTTATCCTCGCAATAACCGACTACTTCTCAAAATGGGCAGAGGCCATACCGTTGGCCGAAGTCAAAACCTCCAATCTGGTTAGCTTCATCAAACACCATGTCATCTATCGATTTGGTGTCTCCAGGCGGATCATCCACGACAATGGTCCTCAATTCATAAGCCAAGGATTCTATCGGTTCTGCGATAAATACCGAATTCAGAATATAGCTTCAACAGCTTACAATCCTGCCGCCAATGGTTTAGCAGAAGCATTCAACAAGACAATCATCAAGCTGCTCAAGAAGTTTGTCTCCTCGAACAAGCGAGATTGGGACGAAAAGCTCGGTGAATGCCTTTGGGCCTACCGGACTACGGTTCGGACACCGACAGGCAATACGCCTTTCTCCCTGGTATATGGGTGCGAAGCGGTCATCCCATTGGAAATCCAGGTGCCATCATTGCGAGTAGCCCTGACTACTAAAATGACATCAGAAGACAATGATCGCCTGCGTCTTCAAGAGCTCGAAGCCCTGGACGAGAAGCGGCTGCAAGCTCAGCAACACATCGAGCTATATCAGGCTCGGATGTCAAAAGCCTTCAATAAGAAGGTTAAGCAAAGAACCTTCCAGAAAGGAGATTTGGTCTTAGCCGTCAGACGACCGATGATTATGACGCACAAGACCAAAGGTAAATTTCAGCCTAAATGCGAAGGATCGTTTGTGATAGAGACAGTCTATTCAAACGGAGCATACCGCCTTACTACTGCAGAGGGCGACCTCCTCATGATGCCAATCAATGACAAATTCTTAAAGAAGTACTATCCTTAATCAAGGATCTTGCTCTCGATCAAGTTAACATTACACCTCTGATCGAGATCCGCGCGTCCGGAATGCGCACAAAGAGAGCCTCTCTCTTTCTCCAAGCATATCAAATCTGTTGGTAGCTGGGGGTTTGCTTAAAATCCCAAGGGACCTGCTCCCACTTGATTCCCTCTCCAGAATCACTTACCAATTCTCATCCATAGAATGGTAAGACCACATATTCCGCTGTTACGTTAACATTAAACCTATGACAGCAGTCCCCTCATTTCTCCTCATGAGAGCGAGACCTCCAAAGTCACTTACCAATTCTCATCCATAGAATGGTAGGACCACACATATTCCGCTGTTACGTTAACATTAAACCTATGACAGTAATTTCCTCGTTTCTCCCCGAGAAGACGAGACCTTTTCCAAATCCAATCCGACTTTTGAACTTGCTGGCTTCTCAACCAGTTATGTCATTGCGACCTCTGAACTGGCAGATAGCCAAGTCTCATCTGTCATTGAGCTTAGTGGCGTCTTAATCGGTTATGTCATTGCGACCTCTGAACCAGTAGACAGCTAAGTCTCAATCTCGAGTCCTGTTGACATTTACAAAAGACAGGTCTCGATACTTGTTGACATTTACAAAAGACAAGTATCACCTATTTTGAACTTGGTGGCTTCTCAACCAGTTATGTCATTGCGACCTCTGAACTGACAGATAGCCAAGTCTCATCTGTCATTGAGCTTAGTGGCGTCTTAATCGGTTATGTCATTGCGACCTCTGAACCAGTAGACAGCTAAGTCTCAATCTCGAGTCCTGTTGACATTTACAAAAGACAGGTCTCGATACTTGTTGACATTTACAAAAGACAAGTATCACCTATTTTGAGCTTGGTGGCTTCTCAACCAGTTACGTCATCGCGACCTCTGAACTGGCAGATAGCCGAGTTTCATCTACCATTGAGCTTGGTGGCTTCTCAACCAGTTACGTCATTGCGACCTCTGAACTGGCAGAAAGCCAAGCCCCTATCATTGAGCTTGGTGGCGTCTCAATTGGTTATGTCATTGCGACCTCTGAACCAGCAGACAGCTAAGTCTCAATCTCGAGCCCTGTTGACATTTACAAAAGACAGGCCTCATACTTGCTGACATTTACAAAAGGCAAGTATCTTCACTCCAGCCCCGCAATGGGCTAACCTCGAGACTGGCAACATCTCAATTGGTTATGTCATTGCGACCTCTGAACCAACAGACAGTCATGTCTCATTATCCAACAGCAGAAGTCAAAAGGAAAATTTTCTATTAAAGCCAAAAAGATGGGATACATGGAGGAGCATATACAATGGCCTACAGGCGTATATGGTAAGATCGAATCCGATCCCCGAGCGAAGCTAGCCTCGTTCTCCTGTCATCAGCAGCCTGGGCCAGCGCCTGTGATCTCAGCTCAGCCTCATCGAAGTCCACCGCCTGAGCCAGACGAGCCTCGACCTCCGCCAAAGTCGCCCTCTGTGACGACTCCTGCCGCGCCAGTTCCTCACTCTGAGCCCTGAGCTGCTCAAGCCGCGCAGTCTCTTCATGACGCATCTGTGTAGCTTTGGATAAGAGGCGATTTGCCTTCCGGATCATCTCTTCGGCCCTCTTAACCTTATCTTCGGCATCAAGAAGAGCACTGGTGGAAGCGTCAATTGCACTCCCAACCTCTACTTGCTCTGTCTCCAAGGACTTCAAGTCAGAGGAGATAGCCTCAGCAGCCTCTTGAGCGGCGAGCTGAGCCTCGCGCCTTTGGGCAACAAGATGTGTGAGCCGTTCATCAGCCAAAGACGCTGCGTCTGAACGATAGAGACGGCGCCATTCCTCCACGTCCTTCTCAAGGTCATCTACCAGGAGTTCCAGAGCAGTAGTTTGATGGTACCCCTCAAAGTCTCGAATGCAATCAATACCTCGGGAGAGGACCACCTTCAGCTTCGAAAATGGCACAGGCGAGCCTTTCAAGACTAGACCGATAGTCTGCTCCAAATTATTATAGAAGCTATCGACCAGATTACCTATGAAGTCATTCTCAGCTTCATCAATCTTTGGTAGAGGGACAACCTCGGAGCAGTCTACCAGCCCGGCCGACACCACTGCATAAGAAGAAGTGGGAACATCGACAGCAGCAGGACAAGCCAAGGACGATCTCGGCGGAGTCCTCATCGAAATTAATACACCAGTCACCGCGAGGGAAGGGCTGGCAACTACCTCTGGAGCAACGGGCTCAACCACCTGAGTTGGGGAGGCAGGGCTGGTGATCACCCTCAACTCCATACTCGCCGGCATCTCACTCGGGAGTGAAGGCATCTGTGGGACTGTCATCTCCACAACCCCCGATCTCTCAGTTATCATGGGCTGATAAGAGGGGAGGTCGCCATATAGCGCGTCCAACACAGCAGCATTCGTCGCGGTCGAAGCACTCGACTCGCCCTCTAACCTCTCAGGAGAACCCTCCGCTTCCTTCGAAGCTGATGCACCTTGGGGACGAATACCTGCAACAAAACCAAGGTCAAAAAGGAGACGCAGCAAACAGGCGAAGACCAAGAGATCGTAGTCATACCGAAGGCTGATGTCACCTCGTCAGCCGCATCAGAATCCAAGGGTCCCATCGGAAAGTTCTTGCCAGACTCGACGTAAATGGCCGGCCCGCTCTCGCCCGCCGAGTCCCCTGCAGACCACTCAACAGAGCTTGATTCCACAGAACTTCCTTTGGAGGTCCCAACACCCGAAGGACCGACATCAGCTGCGCCACTCCCAGACTCTTGCGAGTGAGCGGAAGAGCTGGCTGCAGCCCTATAAGTGAACAGGGGATCGTAGTGTTCCCCTTGCTCTCCAACTGCCTCAGCTCCTGCAACAAAAAGCAAATGATGAGTTATTTAAAGTGCGCTGAAGGCATATTAGATGAGGCCAATCTTACCAGTAGTCGGTTCAGCAACCGACGGCTCAGCCACTAATGGAGCAGCAGAAGGAAGCGCAGTAGAGGGTTCGCCCTCTACGACAATTGTAGGAGCATGGCGACGGGGCTTCTTCGCCAACGACTTCCTACGGGATCCACTCCCACGTTTCCTCTTGAAGTGGACATCAGAATCCTCTTCTTCCACTTCTTCCACATGTCGTGGGGAAGCTGTCCCCACCACGCCGGAGCCGGCTTCACAGGTGTCAGCTTCACGGACATCAGCTCCTGTCCCTACCTCAAAGCGAGGGCTCCCTGCATCAGAAGCCTCGCTATCATCCACAGCGATGAACTCCTCTATGCCAGGGACACGGACTCGTTTACCCTCCTTCTTCTCAGAAGCCTTCTGCCTCATCCGATGAGCAATCAATCTCACACCCGAACTATTGGCATTGAATCCAGGAGGCGTGGAATTCGAAGCCGCATACCATTGGCAGAAGCACAAGGTCGTCCGAAGGCCGGGATCTCTCAACGGCATGCGTAGCCGCGCCCCAGTGCCATCTGCAGTAAAGAACTGCCAGGCGCGGGCCCCATCAATGAGGCTCCCCATGAAAGCCAAGTCCGGATTCGGGTTGCCCACGTACAGTTGGTCATACCCGAATTGGCGGGCAAACCGGCTCGGAACGTAGGGTTCCAGGTAGCAGGTGTCCCCACTCCTGAACAGCAAATGCGAGGGCCGGATGCTAACCAGCCACTCGAAAACACCTCGACTCATGGGAGAGTCACTCGATTCCGCATCATAGAATTCCTCATTGTACCCCGCATCCCGCATGCGAGGAAAACAGCGGAACAGGCTGTAAGCGTCATATCGGCGTACTAACTTACGGGCCTCAGCCACGTAGATCTTCTGCCATGAACAGCCCTCGAAGCGGCAGAGAAGTGCCGTTCGAACACCCTGCGGAGGATCCGCCCCAGCTCCAATCAAAGCCGGGCAGTGCAAGGCGAACCACGCCATCAAGTAGGTATACGGTAAACCTACCCTAGGATTGGGTCCGTCACAGGGCAGGACGGCACCCTTTCCTCTCCTCGACACCGATGGTCTGCAGAAAGCCTCCGTTAGCGCACGAAGGCCCCTCTGGATACAGCACACCATAGCCGGGAGAACACCCAGAAGGTGGCCATGGACCAAGCGCACAGCCGGCAGCAAGACATTCGGGTGGACAATGTCACCCGAGGAAGACGGCACCACACATTTCTTTAACCAGATGGTTAAGAAACCGGCCAGCAGCGCCTTCCGAGACATAGGCTGACGAGCCTGGTGGTGAAAGCTCCGAAGGACATCACCTTCCTCAAAAGGACCATCATCTTCAGTCACGATGATGTCCTTTTCGGCATGCGCCTCCATCCGGGCCAAGATGTCCCCTTCAGCAACTCCGCAATGAGCAGCTTCAGGCGCACTCTTCATGTCCGGGAACAGATAGTTCCCCCAGCTCTTTAAGCTCTTCGAGCTCTCTTGCCACCAGTGTGGATGCTGGAACAAATGTGCAAGTGGCACATCAATTCCCGGTAAGTCTCAAGCAAAGCAGGCTCCTGCTTCTCCAGCAGAGCCAACTCCGCTTCACAGGGAAAGTACTCTTCGTACGGAAGAGACCCAAAAGGCAAGGCAGAAATTTCCCACATCTCATGCAGAGCCATGCCTAACTCACCAACTGGGGTGAAGAAGGTCCCCGAGGCAGGGCAGTATAACTCAAGGATGGCGTAGAAGCACGCCACCTTCATATCAATGCCGTAGCAGGTCGCCCTGACGGCCTCATGGAGGTTTAACTTCTCCAAGTCCTTCCCAAAATTAGCAAGGACATAGTTGGTCAACTCCGCCCACCATGTCTTGGAGGATGAACCCAACCAGGGGTCCTGAAGTCAGTAGCGGGGTAATTCCCGCCAACTGCGCAGAATTGGGCGCCAAAAGTCTGCGCCACAGCCGGATTCTCTCCCACTGGAAGTTCTCGCGATACCTTCCCAGAGTACAGCCCCATTATGCCGCGAGGAGGGCCCGCCCCTGAATAGCCGGACTGATATGACAATCTCCCGACATGGACAGATTCAGCACTTCGGCTCACACTCCACGCCATCTTCCGAGCCTGAGTCACAGCCACGAAGGAGGACAAAGGGAAGTGTCGCTTAGTGGACGGAAGATAAGATTTCTCGCCATCCAACTGAAAAATCCACTGCCCTTCGCCGGCCTGCAACTGGCGATCGGGATCAGGTGCAGCATCCCCGAATATGAAGTCAGGCTTTCTGTAAGTCTGACGGTCGACATCCTCAAGCGGAGCAGTGGTTAAGATACTCCGCATGGTCTGCGGATGACCGCCTTGGATGAGCGTATTCCGTACAAGAGAGCTCCGCTCGCTGAATAAAGAAGCCTCTCCATGGAATCGCAAGCTGATGCTACCATCTGCTCTACTGGATAACCCGAATAGACTGTTCGGGAGACCGGAGGTGTAATGCACTGCAAGACATGAATGAGCTATGATTAGTTCATCAATCAAGTGGATATGAAAATACAAAAATTCACTAAGGCATAGCCTCGCTCAGCGAGCAAGGCCAGCAAGGCAATAGCTTCGATGAAGCTTGATCTCGAGGATGAAACTGCATCTTCGCAGGAAGAAATCCGAAGCACCAACTTCGCTTAAGCAGGAAGTGGTATAGCCCTGAGGGCTGATGTCATCAAAAGGGCATTATGGTCAAAAGTCATCATGACTGAGAGGACTTATTCAAGTCCTTTTCCTCAAGCAGTACGGAGATGGCCCAAGTTATGGCTTCATGCGAAAGCCCAAAGAAGAACTGTTCAGTTCTTAACTCCCTGGTACAGGAAAATAGGGAGGAGAACGAATTCTCTAATGAGGACAGATCATGCCTGATCGTCCTAATGGCCGAGTATCGGCTCCAAAGGATGGAGACCACTCTCTAATCAGATCGGAAAGTTCCTTACCAGCGATCGGTCGCTCGATGACCGGAGGAGGAGGGCCCTCCACTGCAGAAGTCGCTGCTTCTTTTCCCGCTCGTCTTTTGGGCGCCATCGAAGAAATGCAAGAGTTCTCAAAGTACTCTGAGTAAAGGAGGAAGAAGAAGATGGAAAGACAGAAACTTCTCTGAAAAAAGGAGATCTTTTTCTGTTCAGCCCGATCGGGCTTTTATAGGCCAATCAGCGCCTAAATTGAGGCCTCGAAAAAAAGGGCACATGTAGCCGTTTCGAATTAATTCGAAACATCGCCCGAAGCGCCCTAGGCGCTTTCCCAAGGGGCGACGGTTCAACCCCACTAAGGGTTAACTTCGCACAGGAGCAAAGTGCGGATTTCGCACAATCCTTCAAGGGCTTAGCCGAGAGGCTTACCTTAGCCCTCCAAAAAGGTGCTGCTCGCGGGACATGCCAGTCTCGCGAAAATCATTCGAAGAAAGGACTATGTCCTTAGCTCCGCACACAGTTTAGCCCAGCTATGGCCAGACTCTCAGTGAAAGCAAGCAAAAAATCAGATGATCGGAAGATGAACTTTCATTGATTTAACAGGAAGGGTACATTGATATTACATCAAAGTTGTGTTTTATACAATACATCCAGTTGCCCAACAGGATCATTTGAGGCATACAAGCGGTTTTATCTGCTTTCAAACCAAATCAACGGGACAGGAAAGGCCTTCCTCCGGCAAAAGGTCGTAACCCTTCGCATATGAACAGATGGTGCCACAGGGACACGGTCATTTTTCTCCACAAAATGGCAAACCTTGCCAGGCCATTTTTGTTGAAGCCTGGCAATAAAAACCTATCGCCGCCAACACGATAGATCACATATAATGGGAATCGGCAGTGATACCAGTGATCTAACGGGCGCGATACTCGCTTTCCCGAAGAGGATCGCCCCCAAAGGCCACCAAAGTTGAAAGTCGGCAATGGTGCCGGCGATCCCACAGGCGACGCCCACTATCTTGAAGCGGATCATCTCCGGTAAAAGCGGCAGCCAACCTCACCTCAGAACGAATCATCACGGATAAGAGGCTGCCAACGGCCTTTGGGACACGCACCCGCTGCCCCAAATTGTTCCTCCTGCTTAAAAGTAAAGCTTCAACCGGGGAAGCATAAGGCAATTTTATGGTTCCTTCCATCAAGTCACAAGATTGGTGAACATAGCCCACTGCAAGGCAAATCAGAACAGATTAGCAACTAAGCACAGGAAGAGCTACAAAAGAGCTAAGTCAGGTTCTTTGGGTCAAAGCAATCCAATTTCAGTCAAAGCAGAGGATAAGCCTCGCCTGCACGGCAACCAATGGGCTGGCTCAGCAAATGCCAAGTCCTAGCCTCGCCTATATGGCAAAGTCAGACTGATCTTGTGAGATACAGTCTCAACATTCACCAATATGGCAAGACCGGCTCAACTCTTGAAGAGACCAAGTCCCAAGTCCTGCCTGCGTAGCGGACTTAACATGTAGTGAACAAATCAAGATGATAGCTTCACAGAAAGCTATGATGAGATCCTTCTCTGCAGCAGCCAATTGCAAGATGGAGAACAAGGGAAGCCAGCCAATCCCTAAAGCAGCAAATCAAGGGAGATGAGTTCCCTAAAAGCGGTGAAGTCTCTGAATGATCAAGACTTACCGGTCCTTGGCCGGATAAGAACCAAAGTGGGCTTTCCCACTAATTCAGAGATCTGAGTACATCTCTCAACCAAGAGAAGGGAAAACAAGCAGGCCATTTCTCTTTAGAGGACCTCAAGTGTCCTATTTATAGGCCCCATGGCCTGAGCACTCTCACTTCAAGCGTGGAAGCTCGAATGCATTCAAGGCATTTATTGCGCCTTGATGGAAGGGACGGTTTTCCCTTGGAACCGTGCAAAGGGAGAAAATGTCTCCCTCATAAAAGGCACTTATAGCGCCTTGAAAAAGGGAAACATCCTCCTTTGGTAAGGTGCGACCGGAGAATATCTCCCTCGAACGGCGCGAAAGGAGAAATGATCCTCCTCGTAAATCAGCCCGTGACAGTTGGCTTTGAAAAGGCAACAGGAGTTCCAAAGCGAACTTATTCCCGGAAGCCCAGATGCGGAGCTACCCGTGCGCGAAGCTACTCAGAGTCACGATCCAGTGCAATTCTTCGGCAGATTTATCCCAAAGCAGGATTGAAGGCGAAGCTGAACTCAACCATCATGGCGACGTTCATATTCCACACACCATCGATCACAGCAGTTCAAAGTGTTTCGAAGTCTGGGCTATTGCAGACTTTCGAAAACTTTGAAGGGGATCTTGTTGACACTTAAAAAAGACAAGATTCCTATTGGTCTGAACAAATGTCTAACTTGTTGACATTTACAAAAGACAAGTGGCAGACGAGCTGAAGACCAGTTTTCATCCACCTCCAAGGGACAAGGAAGCAGCTTGGACTCCACTGATCCAGCAAGCAGAACAGTGAGCCCGGGACGTTTCTAAACAGACCTCAGCAGGTCTAAGATGCTAGCATTTAGCATTACATTAGCCCAAGGAGATAGCCTCGATTGAGAGGCTAGCATCATCCAACTTCGCCAGGAAGCTAATTGACAGCTTCGCCGAAAAGCCTCTTTTCGGATTTCGCCAAGGATTGCCTTTAGCTCCGCTATGAGCTTCAAAGCGGGCAGCTCCGCTATCGATCTACTACGGTCAACCTTTGACCAATCAAATCTCCTGATGAGATTGGATTCAAACAAATCAAATCCAATCAGGATTCAAATATGGCAGGTGATTGCCGCTATCTCTTGACTCTCTTGAAATGAGTAAGAGGATCAAGGAGAATCTCCCAACAATATGGAAAGGATCAAAACAGATCAACCGGCCTGCCAATTCTAGCTCCGCAGAAGCTATCCTAGCCTCGCAGCAAGGCTACTTTCCAGATTTAAACAGATTTGATTCAATCTGTTTCCATATCTTCAAGGGACGATTATACCCTTGCTCTCCCTATAAATAGCCCGCCAGGGGTACAAGGAGACAGACACACATGCATACGGGAGGACTCCACAAGCAGAGGCTTCTTCATAACGCACCGTGCACTCTTGAATTCAGAGACCTTTTAGAGAATTGCTTTCTCTAATCAGGGTGTTGATACCCTAACATCGTCCTTCTTCTCAAGGAATCTCCGGAACCAGGCGAGAAGGAATTCCTTATTGAAGGCGATTTTGAGAAGCAGCAAGAGGGTTCTACCAACCTTCTGTTCTCTGATTCCCCGAACCAGGCGAGAAGGGAATCTCATCGCTCGCATCGTCAAAGGGACAAAGTGGTCGCGCGCTGACCAGACTCCTATCGGCACACTTCTCCAGAATCTCTGAGGAGATCTACTTGTAATCTTTTTAAGAATACTTGTAATTTAGCTCCTCAAATTTTTTTTGTAAGTTTTCCCCCTTTGCAAACATAATGGAAAACAGTGACATAATCTCATATTACTTATATTAGATGTAATCAAGTAATTTAAAGTAATGTAATTGGAGTGAAAAGATTTGGAATAAACGTTCGTGTTGGAATTGACTATGTCTCCTCGGAGTGCATGTCTTTATAACTCCGAGATGTTTCACTTGGCTTATGGATGATTTGGTAGGTTTGTGGTGTTCCCAAGTGGGGTAGTCCCATTAGCGGTTCCTGCAAATTTTTATCCTCTGCGTAGGAGAAATCCCAGCTGCGGAGTTGGATTCACGTATGCTTCCAGGTGGGGTATGAACTATCAACGGAGCTATAACCTTGGGACTCTGAAAGGGAAAATCCTTATAGCATAGTTGGGCCCCTGGTGTGAGAAATCCCAGCAATGGAATGTGAAATTTGGTAGGATTCTAAGTGGGAAAAATTTCAGCTGTAGAGTGATGATATGCACACAAACATGCAATGATGCTACTCGAATTAAATGTTAGATGCAATATTATAAGAAAACAAAAGGGGTAAACTAGATAGTTTAGGGCGACAAGGCTGTGTATGCTTAGCTTTTATCAAACGAAGCTATAGTACATCAAGGGGATAATCCAAACAAGAAAATCCTAATGTATATATCATGCGTCTTGCGTGATTATATACTAGACATACACAATCATATCGTCTTGGGGTGAGTAACACGTGCATACATTCACAAAGGTGATGTTCGGATAATATTTGGGCGACTGTACCTTCTTCGGTACCCTTGATTCCTTCAGCCTATAATCACACAAGACTATTATGTTGAGAGGGTAATCCAAATAAGGAAACCCATGTATATACCATATGTCTCGGGCAATTATAGGCTCTCCGGTTACATACAAATTGAATAAAGGCCTGAAGTGGGGGCATCACCCATCGACAGATTAGATACGTCAACTCCGAGTTAGGAAAATCCCAACAGTAGAGTGGCAATCCGAACTTCCGAGAGGGAGAAATTCCAGCAGCTAAGTGGCGATCTGGACGTCCAAGTGGGAAAACTTCCAGCAGCGGAGTTGGGTTGTTGGGTTCATAGTCGCTTCCGAGTGGGGTAAATCCCATCACTGGAGTCGTGACCCCAATAAGGATCTAAAGTGGGGGTATCATCCATCGACAGATTGGATGTGTCAACTCCAAGTAGGAAAATCCCAGCAATAGAGTGGCAATCCAGACCTTCGAGTAGGAAAAATTCCAGTAGTGGAGTTGGGCTTCCGAGTGGGGAAAATCCCAGTAGCAAAGTAGTTCATAGTCTCTTCCGAGTGGAAAAAATCCCATCAACTGAGCCGTGACCTCTGTAAGTACCTGAAGTGGGGGTTCACCCATTGACAGATTGGATGCATCAACTCCGAGTGGAGAAAATCCCAGCAGTGGAGTGGCAACCCGGATCTCCGAGTGGGAAAAATCCTAGCAACAGAGTTGGGCCTCCGAGTGGAGAAATTCCAGCAGCGGAGGAGTTGACAGACACTTCGAGTAGGGAAAATCCTAGCAACGAAAAGACTGAATCCGAATGGAAGAAATCCTAGCAGCGGATAGTTCGCAGTCGCTTCTGAGTGGGAAAAATCTCAGCAGCAGAAGGACTGACTCCGAGTGGGAAAAATTCTAGCAGCGGAGTAGTTCAGAGTTGCTTCTGAGTGGGGAAAATCCCAGCAGCGAAAGGATTAACTCTGAGTGGGGGAATCCCAGCAGCGGAGTAGTTCACAGTCGCTTCCGAGTGGGGAAAATCCTAACAGCGGAAGGGCTAACTCTGAGTGAGGAAATCCCAATAGCGGAAGGACTGACTCCTAGTGGGGAAATTCTAGAAGCAGAGTAGCTCCGAGTAGGGGAAATCCCACGAGCATAACGTCTAGCTTGGAAGGGCTGTAATGGTTATGAGCAAAGAATATCATTTTATTTAATATTGGAATGAAATACATGAAATTGTAAGGATATGAGTACTGCTCTGTCTCTTGAAAATGCGGGATCAATCAATTACTTTGTATTAGGTGATCAGGTGTTGTGGGTGGATAGGCGATGGAGCATTGAGATATTCGGATCCAGAGGTTGTTTCGAGAGTGAGGATGTACTCTTTGAGGAGACCTTGTTGGATTAGCTCTTTCAGATACTTCTAGAAGGCCTACTAATGGATGGTCTTGTGTCCCGTGCAGTCATAGTAGGAGCAATATTCTTCTGCTCGGGGAAGTAAGGGGTCGTACCGGATTGGTCTCGGGTGCCTAACCCATGGCTGGTTCTTGAAGGTGTTGAAGACCTTATTGATGGGGAGCTTCAACGGAGTGAAATATTGTTCAATCAGCTTGTAATTTAAGCGGATCTGGTGGAAGGATAAGGAGTGCCTGTTTCATAAAGGCAGATTTGCCCCGGTTCTGATCTTGAGAGTAAGCGGAGGCTTCGTGCGGAGACTGCGGAGACTTCGACTTTTTTCTGACATCACCATGCTTCGCGGTATAGTTGAAGAAAGTCTTTATTGATTCCTCTAGCTGGATGTATGGTTGAGCTCGTGACAAGAACTCTCTCATCTGAGTGACACTGTGCTTGAGGAGGTGCTTGTATAGGGGTTGAAACCTGCAACCCGCTGATGACTGTGAGTGCAGAGACGTCCTCATCGCAGTTGGGGACTTTGAAAAGTTGCTTTGGAAGAAGTTAATGTATGATTTGAGGCTTTCGCTCTGCCTCGTCTTGACGGAGAGGAGATGATGGTTGTTCTTCTTGGCATCCGGCAGGAAACGTATTGGATACCTTCTCTAAATTGTGGAGAGAACGTGGCGGCAAAGAGTAGAACCAATCTGATGTCACACCTTTCAGATTGGAGGGAAAAGTGATGCACAAGAGTGGGTCATTTTAGGAATAGATCACTATCTTGTCCAAAAATGCCTGATGTGCTGGACGGGGTCACTCGCCCCGGAGAAGTAGTCGAAGGTTAGAGTTGAAAACTTTCTCGGGAAGTCGCACTTCAGGATATATTTGGAGAGGAGGAGTCAGAAACTTTAACAATTGAAGGCATTAGGTGGCCTTGCAGTCTGGCTTCTGCGATCTGTTTCTGAATCAGTTTGTCGAGGACTCGGAGGTTGGGAGATCCACCGACTTCATTTTTTCTTTCTTATTTCTTTTATGACTTTTTTATTCTTTAGAGCAGCAATTTGAGTTTGAAGTTGGTCATTGAGCTGTCTCAATGCCTTCTGCTCACCATTGACATTCTCGCTGTAGAGAGCCGCCTGCTTCCGATCAGGATCTGATTGGGCTTGTTGTTCCTTCATCTGCTCGTTCATGTCAGTGAGCATCGTAGAAGCATGTCTTCGTGCCGTTGTAGTGGTTGGACACTGGCGGTTGCTCTCTAAGCTGACAAGGAGGTGGTATTCTTGGTGGTATGCGGCTGATCGTTGGATAGTGAAGTGGTTGTGCCCCTGGCGGTTTTGATAGCCTTACCTTTGGATGTTGCGTCGTTGACGGTTCACTTTCTTGGGGCAATGGTCGATCTAAAAGAGGCTTTTGAGGAAGGTTTTTAGGGAAGAGATCTTGAATGCAAAGACTCAGCTCTCAATGAAAGCACCATTTTATAGTGGAGATTTTCCGCTGTGAGTGATCAGACAGTCGAACCTTGCCACAAATGAGAGTATGTGTTGAAGGTGTAAGTGTAACATAATAAACACTACACAAACAATAGATGGAGACACGATATTTTTATGTGAAAATCAAATCGGGAAAACTAGTGGGAGGAGGAAAATTCACTATCAGTCATCTGTTTACAGAAACTACAGATATTTATTGGTATATCTTTGAGTTAGGATTAGTTGGGAGGCTCCAAAAAGTCATCTTTCTTGCAGGAGAAGAAGGTCTATTTGTACTGAACCCCTCCCCTCTTTGTCGGATGGAGTGCTAGCGAGATATCTACAGTTGCATGATCTTCATGTGTAGATTTATTTGTAATGATCATGATTGTTGGCGTGATGGTTGAGATTGCATGGAAGAAAATTCGTTATTATCTATAAATGTCTGCCTTGAATGCATGGTGTTACACGTTTTTAACGTAGAAAAGGAGAGACGACATGCTTGCAGGCGGAGATCTCAGCGGTTGTTACTAGGGACTTATGGGTGGAGTCAGAGATGTTGGACTGTAAGTGATTCCGGAGGGTGATGCAACCGAAACGGGGGGTTTGCTCCGGATGGGTCTAGGTGGCGGAGCTTTGGAGGTTGACTTAGATTCGGCCTGAAGTGATTCTGAGAACTGTGGATGCTCTCGGGAGGGTCCGATGTGACGGTGGCAGTTGATTGTTGCAGAAACTTTTAAAGAGAAACTTGGTTGCTTAGACACGTGTCAGCATATCTTGCTGAGGGTCAATTTTTTACCACTACAATAGCCTTTGGTAATCAACTGTCCCGTCAAGTGCTCAATTTGACAACGTATATCCACCAACAACCAACAATGTGTTTGCCAAATAGTAAAGAAGTTCATTTTCATGTTTCATTACAACGTAAAGCAGTCATCTCTTTATCTAAAATATGTTTTCACTTAGGATCCAACATAGCGTCACAATAAGAGTTTGAGAGAAATAGACTAAAGTATGTAAGAGATAAATAAGAGAAAGATAACGCTTTACTTATAGAATGTTGAGTACAAGAACGAGTACCTTTTAAAAAGGCTATGGCAAGCTCCATACAGAAGAGCTGAATGAGGGGCTAAGCTATAAGGATCAATAGTAATCAAGGTTTGAAGAATCGCCGATTCTGTTAAGAACTGGTCGAATCATATTAGAATCGGTCAAGAGCGATATAAAATCAAATGTATTCAATCAGTATCAGTGAAATCGGTGAAGATGGCCCGAAAAGAATAGATTTGGTCAGAATTGGCCGATATGAGTCGATTCTAAACTAAAATAAATTCAACAATATCTTCTTATTTTGCAGTGTAAAAAATTGAATAATTGACAACTACTCCATAGTGTTGATTGGATTAATCAAGCACCACAAAATAGTGGTTTCAAATCTTATTTCGCTTTTAGTGTGTCGTGCGGTGATATTCACAAAGCCTGAGAGAATCCCATGGCTTACTCTCTCTTGCCAACAATTCTTAACCTAGCAAATTTATTTGACCTTTTGTGAAATGACAACTGGAACACAATTCGAAAGGTGGTACAAGAAAATGGATATAGCGTTGCTTGGTAATCTCATTTTGATCTATAAGAATCAAAGTGGATTCTCTTTAAATTTGATCCCAAGTAGTCTGACTCAAGGTTTGCCAACAATAAGATATATTGCAACCGAAGGGAGGGGGATATTGAGCTCAAACCAGAAGTATATCAAATGCCTAATCTATGTTGCGAGTTTGTTGTTCATGTAAACTTTCTCTATCCGAGCAATCTCTTTAATTTTTAGTTTATGCATTATTCATGTAAATACACTATCAGTATTGCAATGCCTTTTTGTAAATACCTTATTAGTTTATGTCTTTGCACCAACTATTTTGTATTGAATGTTTTGTCCAAATGTGATTCAAATTCTTTATTCTAAAAAACATGTCTGAGTGCTACTAATTATTTGAGTAATTAATTTCAACATTTTATTATTTTTTAAATTTTTTGATTGAGACTGATACCACCGAGACGAAATGATCGATATGACCAACTTCTATTCCGATTCCGATTCTAAGATTTCGAACCATAGTAGTAAATCTTCTTGCATCATTTATAAACTCTAAATGGAGGCGAGTGGGGAAGGGGTATATATCAAAACAAGAAAGATACCTGGTATATTTACAAAACCCTATATATATGTGTGTTCGTTGTGTGTGCTTGTGTGCATGTGTTTGCATTCAAATTGTTTTTCTTGCATATTCTTGACGAACTATGGTTTGTATGTAGATGTCGGAGGATTTGTTGCATTGTAATAAGCCTATTTGACATCTCTTCATGTGCAAAGAATTCTCAACGTGAAAATGCATAGAACAAAGTTGATCTTTGAACCAAAAAAAGAATGGATCCACAGGGTCCCCCATGAATTCGCTTATTCAGAATAAAGCATTGTATCTGTGAGATATATCTTACCTGGGGGGTGGTTAACAAATGACCATTCACAGTGGCACTCTAGTCTGAGAATGGATTTGGAGAACTCTGCTATTCGTATTTCCTATCAGTGGTTAAATTTCCAGAATTGGACTACACTGGTGTAAACTCTGCATTTTAGCAACTCGGGTAGTTTTATAGGACAGCTCCGCATCATGAATGAGCTTACAGCACATGGATTTCTGTCAAGGTAGAAGCAAACAAGGAGTTCCCAATTGTTAGATCTCTGTAGTGAGGATGTTAACATGCAAAGAGTCTTCATGATTGGAAACTTTTGCAATGTTAGGATTTAAGACATTCCCCCACTCATGAGGCTATTTGTCCTCTTAAGTGGTTTGAGTATGAAAAGAAAGGAGACACTGGCAAAGAAAATGAATGTTTGCCAAAAAGAAGGATGGATTTGCTGTGGTGATGAAGAATCAGGTGCGAAAAGTTTCTGCACAAGGGAATGGATTGTACTGATGAAGAATCGAGTGCAAAGGTTTAAGCTTTGAGAAGCATGCTAGACAATTTTGTCAGAGGCCAATAACGTCACCTAGTACTCATTCTCCTGCCATGAAGGACGACAGCATTTAAGTGATATTTTTCAAGCTAAAGTTGATGCCAAAGGAGAGGAATTCAGTCCAAATCTTCATTACCTCACTTGCATTAGCAATCCTTATGAGTTATCTAGAGACATAGGTTGATAGGCTTCACAGCTCTTAAACACCTTCATTTAGTTAAAGGTGATGCTTGGTGGAATCAGATTGTGTCAGATGAAAATCATCTACTAGACTGTTTTATTTATTTACTGGATTAATAAAATTATGAGCTACAGCCCTGGTATTACCACATGTGCAAGAATGTATATTGGCACGTATATATGTACGTTTACGTATGTGTGTAGCGTACTATATATGTATATGGTTGTCTATGATTCTGTATTTGGATATTTCTGCAATTTCCATTTACATGAAAAAATATGTATTAGAACCAGTTCAGTCTGAATTTTTGTTAAAGTTAAACTTGAGAGTTTTAATTGCATTCATTTTTGCAGGATTATAGTTATGTGGTCATTTAGCTACTTCGGGATGAAACCAGAGGATAAAAAATTCTCGCAATAGAAATTTACCTGAAGATTGTTATTTCTTCCTTGTTTCCTTTGCTAGTGCCTCATGTCCTCAGTCTCTTTTTAGTAAAAAAAAAAACTCAACCATTTGTGTTTCTATAGTGGTAAGAATCTGACCACTCCTCAAGATCACGACATATGTCCCACCGCACTAGAGTCTCTTAAATAGACAACGAACTCGAGATACCAGTAGGCTCACATCCAACCTGGAGGAGAGAGAGCCTCGGGCCTTACCCCGAGCTCACATTCGACCCCGAGGAGAGGACCTCGGGCCCAACTAACATTCGACCCCGAGGAAAGTACCTCGAGCCCTTACTTTCCCCAACATTCAAAACTACCAGACTTTTCCCCGACATAGGCTCTTCGCAGAGACTCCCTCTTCCACTGGGCACAGCTCAGTGATTGAGGCTTTACCTGCACATAAAAATAAAGAATTTCAGATTTAGAATGAAGATGTGCAAGTGCTCAATTCTTACCGCTATAGCAAGTGGCTATGCGGGTCGTGATCCACAAGGAGGGTTTTGCGATGGAAGCGTTCAAGGTTCTTTATTGAAATCTTTATGAAAACAAAACGAATGTTCTTCTTTGTTTTTAAGAAATAAAAAAGGAAAAAGAATTATGTTAAAGTTAGAAAGAAAATGGTAGAATGAGAAGGTGGAAAAGAATGGAGAATGACTATTTACAAAGAAGTGAAAAGGAGTGATGAAGGAAGTGGGTGTTGGTGATCTAAACTAAGAAATAAAAAAGTGAAGAAAGAAGATGAAAGAAGTACTCACCTAGTTTGGTTGATGACTTACCTGGAACCATTGCATGTTCTACCTTACTTGGAGGCGTTCAACGCATAAATCATAGGATCGAGCTCAGTCCCCGTTCGCATTATATCATCAAGCGGAGCAAGAATGAAGTGATACGGATCTTGAGGAGGAGAACGTCTTCATGAACTATCGTTGGCACTCACACAACATCGTTATACTTATGCTTCTGGCTTCACTTGCAAACTCATCAAAAACAAACAGAGGTAAAGTAGAAAGAGGAAAAGAAAAAGAAACCAAAAGAAAAGAGACGAATATAAACAAATGTTTACCTTTATTGCTTGAAACAATGAAAGAAGGAGGAGGGTACATCGGTGTCACTCTCAACATCAGCCTCTCTCTCTTACTTACATGAATCTTCATCTAACCTAAGCTTACATACAAGTTACATAAAAAGAAAAGAAAAACCTAAGCTACAAGAAATGAAAACTAGGCTAAATCCTATCTCTGCATGGTCGTCCCATTTTCAACGTAAAGACTGCCTTTTTATAGGCAAAAACCCAACATGCAGGATCCCTGGGAGATCGGGGGAGCAAATGCTCCCCCTAACTCCCCAACCAAGCCGCGGAAACGCGACTTGGGCCGCGTTTCCGCGGCCAGAATGTGGCCAGGTGGCCACACCCTGTTAGTGGGTCGCCTTGGTTTCGCTTTCTGTTTTTATCTTCAGTTGGTTTTTCAGTTTGAGTCCAGTATTGTGACGAAATGGCCTTGGATTCTTGGCTTTAACCGATCGATTCTGAGAGGATTCTTCTCAACCAGTTTCAACCTCTTGATTTTGCTTTGATTTAGTGAGTGCGAATTAATTCTGATTTAATTCAGAATTTGGTGGGCTTTTGGGCTCATTTCTCTTCATCTCCTTAAGGAATGGGCCTGCAAATAAATTAAACAATTAATTAGGACAATGCAGCTTTTATTCTATAATAAGTATGAAAATATGATATTAAATATGCAACATTAGCGACTAATCACACCCCCATACCTATCTTTTGCTCGTTCTCGAGCAAAACAACTAAACTATACTAAGGATTATTAGACCACTTTCGCAGGTCACGCGATTGCACTGAGCATGTGCAACAAGCCGTTAAACCTCTAGGTTTCTCCTAGAAGACGAGTTTTGTCTCGTGAGGGTTTTCAGCGGATTGCACCCACAAAATCCATAAAGAAAGAGAAACAAAGAGTTAGTATTTTCGAAAAGCATTTTGAAAGAGAAAAAATATTTGAAATATAATTGTAAGATCTAAGCAATCTATAAGTTATAGGAAATTGAATTTTTCATTCCTACACTTAGTCTCTATTCAACAATTTGTTATCAATCAAAGTAAAGAGTCAAATTGTACTTCTCATCTAGTCTATTACTTTACCCTAAGTCATATGCACCTTGTGACTGTGAAAATTTTGACTAAGGGTTCATTAACTCTAACTCTTATGCCTTATTTATTTATATATATATACTTTTTTGTGGTATTATTCCTTAGTTCTATTAGGCTTTCTAATCTGCCCATGTAACGAGCCTTTAATCGATGACTCCCAAACCAAACGGTCTTAGGGCACCGGGTGAGAAAACACCCCAAGGACTTAAGGACTCGAGCAAATAAGGCCACAAAACTAAGGATTTTATTATATGAACCTCTTTTAGGCGTGAATACTTATGCTTTATTAGGCACAAATACCCAGCTTAATCAGAGGATTTTCATATATATTTTTTATTTTTTATTTTTTTTAAACTTATCTAATCATCTTTCGCATAAATACTAAGGCTTGCTTAAGCCAAAACACCTAGCTAATCAATAATTAGATTTGTTTATCTCTTTTTTTTCTTTTCTTTTTTTCTTTTTTTTATAAGGCATAAGAATCTTTGTTTTTGAACCCTAAGTGTGTAAGTGTATGAAGTGTGCATATTTCATTAAGGTAAAGATCAAGACGAAATTACTTTGACAAATTATCTTCCTAACTCTAAAAATCAAACAAATAATCTTATTTTGACCAAGTATAAGAAATCCTAATTGGATTTTCCTATTCCTTAAAATTAACTTAATTTCTTATAAAAAATAAGTCAAAATATTGTTTCTATTTTTCAAAAAGTTTTTAATAAAAAGAAAAACCTAAGTTATGTTAGACCCTCCCCCACACCTATCTCATGCATTGTCCTCAATGTATGAATTAATGCATAGATGCATGAAAAAGAAGAAAGGGAAGGAAAATGTTACCTTAAGGTGGTGGTTCCGGTGGTGGTCTGATTGGTCCACGAAATGCGGCCCAATCAACTTTTCTAGGGGCTCGGAGGAACCCACCAGAAATTTCTTTAATATAACCCATTAAAATGATGAATCCATAAAGGATTTTTATTAATATTTGACCCTATCTAATTTCTAAATTCCATAATTAATTTCGGAGTCAAATTTGTCAACCACCTTGTCCCAAAATGGAGTATGAAATGATAGAATGATTGACTTGGACTCAGGAAGTATAGGAACTAATACCGACTCAGGAATGTGACTTAAGTCAAGTAAGACTCAGGAGTCGAGATTGGTTCAAGAAGTGTGTCCAAGTCAAGAAGTTGAAACTCAAGTCCACATTAATTTTTCAACAATGGAATGTGACTTAATATTAGTGATTCAAGTTCAGGAATGATAAGTGGGGGAATCAAAACTGACTCTAAAATATTACTCAAGTTTGGTAACAAAACAGGAGTCAATATTGATTCAGAAAGTTGAACTGGATCACAGATTTGAGAATCTAGGTCACATATCTCATTGAGTTCAATATCAAAAATTGAGAACTTGCCAATTTGTCAATAGGATTTTCAAAAGTGTAAAATTGGTCAAGTTCAATATGATCATCAAGAATGGGTGATTCAATTTCATGATGAATTGGTACAGAATTCAATATTGACTCAGGAAAAAGATTGAAATCAGGTGAAGACACCGGAGTCATTATTGAATCAGGAAGTAAAATTGAATCACTAAGTTGAAGTTCATGATCATATTTATTTTCAAGTTCGATTTCAGGCAAGGGATAACTTGTCAAACTATCAATATCATTTGGAGTTTGGGCAAGTTCAAATGATTGTTCTGAAATGGAACCTTGATTTTCAAAACTACATGACTCTTTAGCTCTAACAGAATGGTTAGTGACATCAGAACTGGTCAAACGGTGGGAACGTAGAGATTGGACCATCATATCTATGTCACGATTATGAGCGTTTTGAGCTTGAGTCATGGCTTCAAGCATCTTTTCGTAGTTGATAGGTTCATTGTTTTGATAAAAAGATGAAGTATTGTCTTAGAATTGGTGGTGAAATTGTGAGTCTATCAGATTTTGGGATTTGTGTTTGGACTCACGCATACTCATTTCCAAAATTGATAGTTTTCTATTTGGACTGGTGGAACTGAGTATGAATCTTGAACATATTGTGGACTAGGTGGAGAAGGAGGATAAGTTGGTTGAAAATTAGGCTCGGGGGAGGTGAAGCCCCACTGACTCTGTGAAGAGTTGAAATCATTCTGAAAATTATAGTTATTAGATTGGGGGCATGGGTTATATTGATTCGGATAAGACCAATCCGGCACACTAGGTTGGTTAAAGTTGTGATATGCCGGGTTGGTAATATCCGAAAATGAAGTCGGTGTGTAATATGGATTATTATTGAAGTTGGAAAATTATTATTATAAGCCATATCACACAATAGAACACAACAAAAACAAACAAATAAGCAAACAAAAAAGAAAAATTCTAACCTAAGTTAGGGTAGACCTATGACCTAGATGACTCCTAACTGATTAGACTGTCCACGGGAGGTTTAATGCAGACTTTAACCACAAGCTAATCAGCCAGGTCAGGGCAAGACTGGTGGGAGGTTTTCCGTCAAAGACGTTCCTTAATTAAATAACCACCAATCTTCGGGCTTTCGGCCTTTAATCCCTTTCTTAGACACTGATTTGGCAAGAGTCAAATTCCAACACCTTTCCCCTTAGGATAATCTCCTAATTGAGTCCGAGATGTCCCTAGGGCCAACGTCTACTCATTTTTAATTAGGCTTGGGTTAGTGAGTGCTTGGAATCTGATTTTTGGGTCAAGGAAGGGTGAATAAATCTCCACCTTATCTTGTTATGGGTTAGTGCCCTTAAGATAAGTTTGTGCAAGTGTACAAGATATGTAAATAAGATTCACTCAAAGCAATGAAGATCAACCAAGAGGTGAGTCCTATTCTACATGCAATGCAACCGTACCTTGCTCTAGCACTCTTCAACAGTGAAAATAAATGAATTGAAAAGATACGTGCCTAAAATGCAAACGTCTAATCATTTTTTTATTTTTTCCAACAAGTATTTTTACTGTTGTTTATTAGCAGGCTTTTGGTGATGGCATATAAGAAAAAACAAATTGCAGAAAACTAGAATTTTGCAAGTCAAGCAGCCCTGCAAAAAACAACGTTAGTAGTCAACTCCTTTTTGTCGCGGATCCGCGGCTTTGGCCGTGAAAACGCGACAAAGCAGAGGGCAATTGTTCTCTGCTTTCTATAGCAGAGGCCCAATACCACTTATATGTCACTGCAATCTTAATTTCCTGCTTTTCTTGTCCTGTAACCTACAACAGAGAAGAAAGTTTGTTTTAGTTCTAAAAAATTTTCAATAAAAATCAGATTTCAATAAAAACGTTACCCTCCCCGGCAACG